>CM053588.1:114814179-114858404 GCA_028646515.1 Pseudochirops corinnae
AATCATCTTATATAGAAGAGGCAAGGGACAACTGTTACAATCAAGGGGAAGAACAGGAAGGCAAAAGGGAATGGGTCAACCTTACTCTCATTGAATTTGGCTTAGGGAAGGAATGACATACACTCTAAATTGGGTATCTTGCCCTACAGGAGAGTAGGGGGGAAGGGGACGAGAGGGGGGATGATGGAGGAGAGCGCAGCTTGGAGGGAAGGGTTGTTAGAAGCACACACTTCTGTAAAGGGACAGGAACAAAGTAGAGAATAGAACAAGTGGGGGTGGGATAGGAAGGAGGGAAATATAGTCAGTCTTTCACAATATGTCCATTGGGGAGATGTTCTACGTAACTATATTGTTATGTAGCCTGGATTGAATTGCTTGTCTTTCCAGTGGTGACAAGGAAAGAAGGGAAAAACATAGAATTTAAAGTTCTAAAATCAAATGTTAATATATATAATTATTATTATTATTTACATGCAACTGGGAAATAAGATATACAGACACTGGGATAGGGAGATCCATCTTGCCCTACCAGAAAGTCAGAGGGGTGATGGGGAAGGATACAAGAGAGAGCAGACTGGGGGAGGGAGTATACAGTGGGATCACTATTTTGATGTGGTGGGTAGGGAAAGACAGGGAGAAAACTTGTAACTCAAAATTTTGTGGAAATCAATGATGTAAACTAAAAAATAAACAAAAGTTAAAGCCAAAAAAAGGAGTAAGAAAGAAAATTGCATTGGAAGAAGAAGGAAGGAAAGATTGAATGGGGGTAAATTATCCCACATAAAAGAGGCATGAAAGAGCTTTTATAATGGAGGGGAAGAGGGGGGTGGGTGGGTAGGCAAAGTTTAAATCTTACTCTCATCAAAATTGACTTAAAGAGGGAATACTATACACATTCAGTTGGATATAGAATCCATCTTACCCTATAAGGAAGTAAAAAGGGGCAGGGATAATAGAAAGGTGAGGGGGAGTGATAAAAGGGAGGGTATTTTGGGAAAGGCAGTGATCAGAAGTAAAGCACTTGTGAAGAAGGAAAGAGTGGGGGGGGTGGTAAAAGAGAGAGAGATAAAAAGGCAAAAAATAGCATGGAGGGAAAATACACAGTTTTCATAAATATAAATGTGAACAAGATGAGCTCACCCATAAAATGGAAATGAATAGCAGAATGACTTAAAAACCATAATCCCCCAATATGTTGTTCAAAAGAAGCACATTTGAAGCAAAGAGATACCACAGGGTAAAGGTAAGGATCTGGAGCAGATCTATTATGCTTCAGCTGAAGCAAAGAAAGCAGGAGTAGCAACCATGATCTCAGAGAAAGCAAAAGCAAAAATAGATCAAATTAAAAGAGATAAAGAAGGAAACTATATCTTGCTGAAAGGTAACATAGAATAGACAATGAAGTCATATCAATACTAAGCATATATGCACCAACTGGTATAGCATCTAAATATTTTAAGGAGAAGTTAAATGAGTAACAGGAGGAAATAGATAATGAAACCAAACTAGTAGGAGACCTCAACTTTCCCCTCTCAGACTGAGAGAAATCTAAACAAAAAATAAATAAGAAATAAATTAAGGATGTGAACAAAATTCTGGAAAAATTAGATATGCTAGATCTTTGGAGAAATTTGAATGGAAACAGAAAGGAATATACCTTTTTCTCAGCAGTACTGGGTACCTACACAAAAATTGATCATGTATTAGGACATAAAAACCTCACAACAAAATGCAGAAAAGCAGAAATAGTAAATTCATCCTTTTCAGATCATAATGCAGTAAATATTACATTCAATAATAGACACTAGAGAGATTAAAAATCAAATGGAAATTAACTAATCAAATCCTAAAAAACAAGTGGGTCAAAGAACAAATCATGGAAATGATAATTTCATTTAAAAAATAACAACAATGAGACAACATACCAAAATTTTATGGGATGCAATCAAAGCTGTACTAAGGGAAATGTTTATATCTCTAATTGATTGCATCAACAAAATAGAGAAAAAGTAGATCAATGAATTGGGCATGCAACTAAAAAAACTAGAAAAAGAACAAATTAAAAATCCTTAATTAAATACCAAGTTGGAAATCTGGAAAATCAAAGAAGAGATTAATAAAATTGAAAAGAAGAAAACCATTGAACTAATAAATAAAACTAGAAGCTGATTTTATGAAAAAAAATCAATAAAATAGATGAACCATTGGTCAATTTGATTTAAAAAAAGAAAAGAAGAAAACCAAATCACTATGATCAAAAAAGAAAGGGATGAATTCACAACTAGTAAAGAGCAAATTAAGACATTTGTCAGGAACCATTTTTTACTATATACCTATATGTCCTCTATGACAATAACTTTGACAATCTAAATGAAAAGGATAAATATCTGCAAAAATATAAATTACCCAGATTAGCAGAAAAAGAAATAAAATACTTTAATAACTCAATCTTAGAAAAAGAAATTGAACAAGTCATAAATGAATTTCTTAAGGAAAATTTCCAGGACCAGATGGATTCTCAAATGAATTCTACTAAATATTTAAAGAATAATTAATCACACTATTAAATAAACTATTTGGAAAAATAGGCAAAGACAAGGTCCTACCAAATTCCTTTTATGACACAAATATGGTGCTGATACCCAAACCAGGAAGAGTCAAAACAGAGAAAGAATATTATAGATCAATTCCTTAATGAATATTGATGCAAAAAATTTAAATAAAATACTAGCAAAAAGATTATAGCAGCATATCACAAGGATTATACACTATAACCAGGTGGGATTTATACCAGGAATGCAGGGATGGTTCCATACTAGGAAAACTATTAGCATAATTGACCATATCAATAACAAAACCAACGGAAATCATATGATTATCTCAATAGATGCAGAAAAAGTCTTTGACAAAACTACAACATCCATTCCTATTAAAAATACTAGAAAGCATATGAATAAATAGAGCTTACCTTAAAATGATAAATAATATTTATTTAAGACCATTAGCAAGCATTGTTTGTAATAGAGATAAGCTAGAAGCCTTCTAACATAATCAGGGGTGAAACAAGGATGCCCATTATCACTTCTATTATTTAACATTGTACTAGAAATGTTAGCTATAGTAACAAGAAAAGAAAAAGAAATTAAAGGAATTAGGGTAGTTAATGAGTAAACAAAGCTATCACTCTTTGCAAATGATCTGATGTTATACTTGGGAAATCCTAGATAGCAAAGTTGCAGGATACAAAATAAATCCATGTGAATCATCAGCATTTCTATATATTACCAACAAAGTCCAACATTGAGAAGGAAATTCCATTTAAAACAACTGTAGACAATATAAAATACTTGGAAATCTACCTGCCAAGAAAAACACAGGAACTATATGAACACAACTATAAGACATTTTTCACACACATAAAGTAGATTAAACAATTGGAAAAATATTAATTGCTCATGGGTAGGCCAAGCCAATATAAGAAAAATGACAATTCTGCCTAAATTAATCTATTTATTCAGTACCATAACAAACTACCAAAAAATATTTTATAGAGCCAGAAAAAAATAACAATTCATCTGCAAAAACAAAAGCTCAAAGATATCAAGAGAATCAATGAAAAAAAATGTGAAAGAAGGTGGTCTAGCTATACCAGATCTGAAACTGTATTATAAAGCTATAATTATCAAAACAATTTGGTACTGGCTAATAAATAGAGATCAGTGGAATAGATTAGATACAATTGTTAGGTACTACAATTACATTATAGTAAATGATGATAGTCATCTAATATATAAGAAATCTAAACATCCAGGCTTTTGGAACAAAAACTTATTATCTGACAAAAACTGCTGAGAAAACTGGAAAACAATATGGCAAAAACTAGGTGTAGACCAACATCTCACACTGTATACCAAGATAAGACCAAAATGGGTATATGATTTATACCTAAAGAGTAATACTATAAGCAAATTAAAGAGAGTATGGAATAGTTTATCTGTCAGACTTAAGGATGAGGGAAGAATTTAGGACCAAAGGAGATGTAGAGAGCATTGCAAAATGTAAAATAGATCATTTTGTTTATGTAAAATTAAAAAGTTTTTGTATAAACAAAATCAATGCAACCAAAATTATAAAGAAAGCAGAAAACTGGGGGAGAGAGGGGAACTTTGCAAAATATATCTCTGATAAAGGTCACATATATAAAGAACTGAGTCAAATTTATAAAAAGACAAGTCATTCCCGAATTGATAAGGGGTCAAAGGATGTGAACAGGCAGTTTTTAGACAAAGAAATCAAAGCTATCTATAATCATATGAAAAAGTGCTCTAAATCACTATTGATCAGAGAAATGCAAATTAAAATAACTCTAATGTACCACCTCACAGCTATCAGAGTGTCTAATATGACAAAAAAGGAAATTGTTGGATACTGGAGGGGATGTGGGAAAAACTGTGACGCTAAAGTACTTTCGGTGGAATTGTGGACTGATTCTGGAGAGCAATTTGGAACTATGCTCAACGCACTATAAAATTGGGCATATTCTTTGATCCCACAATAGATCTATATCTCAAAGACATCTGAAAAAAGGAAAAAGCACCTATTTGTACAAAAATATTTATAGCAGTTCTTTTTGCGGTGGCTAAAAATTGGAAATCAAAGGGATGCCCATCAATTGGGAAATGGCTAAAAAGCTGTGGTATATGATTATAATACAATATTATTGTGCTATAAGAAATGACAAGCACAATGATTTCAGAAAAACCTGGAAAGACTTACGTGAATCAGTGCATAGTGAAGTGAACAGAACCAGCAGAATGTTGACACATAACAGCAATGTTGTTTGATGAAGAATTGTGAATGACTTAGCTATTCTCAGCAATACAATGATCCAAGACAATCCCAAAGGACTCATGATGAAGCATACAATCCTCCTCCAGAGAGAGAACTAATATTGATTGAATACAGACTGAAGCATGCTTTTTTTCATTTTCTTTCATTTATTTTTCTTTTATTCAAGTCTTTTTTTTCTACAAAATGACTAATATGGAAATGTTTTATATAACTACACATGTATAACCTATATCTGATTACTTATCTTCTCGGGGGGAGGGGGGAAGGGAGAAAGCGAGGAAGGGAAGAAGGGAGGAAGGGAAGGATTCATATTTGGAACTCAAAATTGTAAATAAAAAATGTTAAATAATTGGGGGAAAAAAAGCTATCTCCAGCACTGAAGGGTTGTGGCTCACCCAGGGTCACTCAGTGAGCATTAGAAAAAGGATTTGGACCCAGGTCTTACTGATTTTGAGGAAGGCTGTCTTTCTATTATACTGTATCGTAACACACTGTCTGAACTGTGTAATTTATGCATAAATATGCCCTTTTTACAGATGAGGAAACTGAGGCCACAAGGGGTTAAGTGGCTTGCCTGAGATCAGACAGCAAGTTGATAGAGCCAGTATCCAAACCAATCCTAATTATAGTGCCTTTTCTTTTAAAATTATTTCCTATTTATCCTGTAGAGAGTTTGTTTATATAGATTTATTTGCTTATTGTCTCCCCAATTAAACTGTAAGTTTCTTGAGGGTAGCCTTTTCTGTATTCCCAGTGCACTTCCTACTGCAGCAGAGCTAAATTTTGCTAGAAACACTCCTTTGGATTAAGGCACCAACTTGTTGAAATGTAAATATTCATTTAGTAAGTCAACAAATATTTATTATGGGATTGCAACCTTCCAGAATTGTGCAAGGTGACAAAGATGCAATTCTATTATAAAACATCCTATCATGGGTTCTGGAGGTAGGGTAAGGGAGGTGGAAAGGTAATACGTTGGCACCTCTTCAAGCATTTACACAAAGGCATGGATTAGTTTATCAGACTAGCCAGGGATGGCTTAGAATGGAGAGCAAGAGCCTGAGTCCTATTTGGGAAGAGTCACCACATGGGCTGCTGTGGTTCCAGGAAGGAGAGACTCCAGGGAGTCACAGCATGAGGGCATTGAACACTGGGGAAGAAGGGTTGTTTCAAAGGGAGGAAATGAAGGGAGAAATATCAGCTTGTGGAAGCTATATGGTGCAGTGGATAAAGTGCTGCGGTTGGAGTTAGGACAGCCTGAATTCAACGGTCTCAGTGTGACCCTGGGCAAGTCTGCTTCTGCCTCAGTGCTCTCAACTGTAAGATGGGGCTAATAATGGAACTTATTTGACCTCCCAGGGTTGTTGTAAGCATCAGTGAGATAATATTTGTACGGTGCTTAGGACAGTGCCTGGCATACAGCAGGAGCTTAATAAATGCTTGTTCCCTCCCTCCTCTATGTCACAATTCTACTGAGAACAGGCACCTGCATGGTCTTGGATCTGCTAGAGTCTTGTGTTGGAAGGAAGCTAGAAGGTAGAGATCAGGCAGGAGAGGTAAAACTGAGCAAATGGAACATTTATTTCATATTGTATTCATTCTTTTTTGTTTTTACATCATTTTCATGTCTGCATACAAAATGCCCTTTTTACCTAGGGAGCTATCCTTTATTGAAAAGATTTAAAAAGAAAGAAGGGAGGGTCAGGTTAGCAAAATCAGTCAGTACTTTAATTGCATCTGACAGGTGTTCGATATTCCATACCTGTAGTCCTCCACGTGGACAAAAAGAGGAGGAAAGGGCATGTTCTTGTCTTTTTTGAGTATAAAGGGGTGTGTGGCAAATTTGGACATTATTATCACACAACAGAAGACCTGCTTTCCCATTTTTACCATCAACAAGGTGGCCTAGCGGATAGAGTGCTGGATTTGGAGTCAGACCTGAGTTCAAATCTTGCCTCAAACCTTAGCTGAATGGCCCTGGGCAAATCATTTAACCTCTCAGCCTCAGTTTCTATATCTGTAAAATGAGGCTGGTAACAGCACCAACCTTACAAAGTTGTTGAGAGTCTGAGAAGTGCCTCGCAAACCTCGAGATTCTATATACAGGTTTGATGTTATTATTACTTTCCCGGAGCTCTGAACCTGAACTCAAGCTCTACTCTGTAGGGGAGGTCCAAGAGCTGACCAACCTCTTTTCACCTGCTCCACTGCCAAATCAAGTCAAGTTAACGAGTATTTAATAAGTATCTACTATGTGCCTAGCACTGTGCTAAATGCTGGGGATACAAAGAAAGACAAGGCAGTCCTTGCCCCCCAATCTAATGGGGAGACAACATGCAAACAAGATATTTGTTGTTCAGTCCTGTCAGTCATAGCAACTCTTCATGACCCTATTTGAGGGTTTCTTGGCAGAGATCCTGGAAGGGTTTGCCATTTCCTTCTCCAGACCATTTGCCCCATTTGGGGTTTTCTTGGCAAATACACTAGAATGGTTTCCCATTTCCTTCTCCAATTCACTTTACAAATGAGGAAACTGAGGCTGACACAGTTAAGTGACTGCCTAGTGACACAACTAGTGTCTGAGATCAGATTTGAACTGAAGAAGATGAGTCTTCCTGCCTTCAGGCTCAGTACTCTATCTACTGCACCACCTAGTTGCCCTTCAGACAAGATATATATGGGATTAATTAGACATAATCTCAGAGAGAAGGTGGTAAGTGGGGAAGGGCACTGGAAAATGCTTCTTATAGAAGGTGTAATTTTAGCTGAGACTTGGAGCCCAGTGCTAGTTTGGGTGGGAATGGGCAGGGGGCTCACTTTCATTCAGATGAAGAACCTTGCAAAAAGCCCAACCTCCCACCTATCTGCCTGGCAGTCTCTTCTAGCCCTGGGGAAAGCTTCACTGCAATTCCTTCTTTATGATTTCTGCCAAATGAAGCATAACCTTAACTACAACACCCTCTTGATAGGTTGCAGGGAGGGCAGAGTGAGGGCCTGCACGGAGGGCTGCTTCAGTCCCATAATGTAATCACTGGCGTGGGTCATTTCAATTATGGACACCTGAGTGCAGAGTGAGAGCTACTGCTCATAAACGCTCCCATGCTGTGTTGCTTGGCTAATTATGAACCCATAAGTGTCTTGGTAGGTAAATAACTCAGTGTTGAGAGATGCCGGCAGAGAGAGGGAGAGGAGAGGAATAAGCAGCAGAGCAGATCTAGCAATGTGTCATATGAGGTAGGATACCCAAGCTGCTGGTTGGGTTACTGGTTGACCCACCATCAGTCAGCTGAGGGTCCTGGAACCTTGGACAGAGGGTGAATCATTCACAGACCATCTATCATTGTGCCAGGGGAATACTGAGCCGCAATAACTTGAGTAGGGACCCAGGTGGGTCCTTTGCTACTGATCCCAGAGCTGTAGTGTAAGGTTCTGATCTGTAATGCCCTCAGGGGAATAAGTTTCAACCCACAGCTAAAAGAAACTGGACCTAAAGAGGCTGAGTTTTGAGCATGGAAGAATGTGAATAAATGCAAACTCTAGTCCCAAACATTGGTTCCATCCTTTTTTTTTTTATCCAGGTATGCATCTGAGGAGTGAGTGAGAAAGGCAACAGATACTTGAGGTCTTAGTAGGTTTAAAAAAGTCATTTTGGGGGCATTTCTACCTTGGCTTCTTTCAAAATAGTCCCTTTGGTTTGCTATAGCCTCCTGACCCAACCAGATTTAGGACCTGACTGAGGGAACACTAGGAATTCTGCTCCAAAGATTTATATACACCAAGGGTTCTTAACCTTTTTGGTGTCACAGTTCCCTTTAGCAGTCCGGTGAAGCCTACAGAACCCTACTCAGAATGATTTCCTAGAATAAAATTCTCAGAATTACAAAGAAAACCAATTATACTGAATTACAACTGTCAAAATATTTTTTAAAAACCAGGTTTATGGATGCTGGGTTTAAAATGCCTTAACACAAATTAGCTCAACTTTTTCTTGTTATGCCTGAACCTTCCTAATGAATGTCAACCATCAAATCAACAGGCTCCTACTATGTGCAAGGCATAGTGCTAGTAGCTGGGGATACCAATAAAATAGTGAGACCATCCCTGTACTGAAGAAACTTCTACTGGTGTTTATGTGTGTATGGAGAGGGGAAAGAAGGCTACTCCGTGTCTGTAGATAAATAAATACAAGATACATACAAAATAAATATGCAGTGATCTGGGAGGTGGGAGATTCACAACTGGTCAAAGCAGGAAAGTTTTTTCAAGGAAATAGTATTTGAATTGAGCCCTGAAAGAATAGAGAGTGAAGAGCCAAGAGTATAAACACTGTGAAACTCAGTAGATGTGAGTGGTGGTACTGTTGATAGAAATTGGGGAGTTAGGAAGAGAAATGGGTTTAGGAGGATATATAATGAGTTCTCTTTGGGGCAGGTCGAGTTTGAGATGCATAAGGTCCATTTAGGTGGACATGTCCAGCAGGCAGTTGGAGATGGGGGACTGACACTCACCAGGGGAGATGAGCACAGGACATCTAGATTTGGGAGTTATCTCTGTGCATAAAGTATTGTTGGTGTGCTTATCAGATTTTCAGATGGTATAAAGCTGGCAGCAATGGTTTGTATTCTGGATTATTACGGGGTCAGGATCCAAAAGGATCTTGACAGGTGAGAATGTTAGGCTAAATCTAATAAGATGAAATTTAATATGTGTGAGTGGAAAGTCTTATACTTGGATTCAAAATACTAACATCACAAATATAATATTGGGGTGGCAAGGTTAGGCCAGAAAGAAGTTTGTGAAAAAAGGCTCTGGGGGTCTATGCCCTAGTAGAATACAAGCTCAAAATGAGATAACAGTGGGACATATCAACCAAAAAAGTTAACTTGGTCTTTGGTTGCACTGAGAGGCCTTGAGTCACTAGGGAGGTGACAGTACTATTGTACTATGCTCTTGTCAGATGACGTTTATAACATTGTGTTGTACTCTGAGTACCACATTTTAAGAAGGACATTAATAAACAGGACAGCATCCAGAGGATGGTGAAGGGTCTCAAGATCATGTCATATGACAATGAATTGACCAAACTCTGGGTGTTTAACCTGGGGAAGAGAAGACTTAGTGGGACATGAAAGTTGTCTTCAAGTATCTGAAGGACTGTCATGGGGAAGACGGATCAGCCTTATACTTAGCCTCAGAGGATGGAACTAAGAGCAATGGGTAAAAGCTACAAAGAAGAAAATTTAAGCTTGCTATCAGGAAAATCCTTTCAACATAAAAGTTCAATTGACTGCCCTCACAGGTAGTGGCTTCCCTGTGCCTTTGGAGGTATTTTAGCAAAACCTTAATGACCACTTGCCAGACATGCTGAAGAGAGACTTTTTTTTATAGGTATGGGTTAGGGTAGGAGGCTATTGAGGTCTTTCCTATCTCTGAAAGTCTGGGGGATAACAGATATTTTCTAGTTCAGACATTGTTGGGGAAGTCATATTGCTGTTCTGATGTATTAGTTTTCTTCATCTGTGAAATAAGGATTTTGTTTTAGTTCACCCTGATAGTTCTTAGGAGTTGGAATTGAGTCAAGGATGTTACTATTATTCACCAAGGTGGGTGCATGGGCTACATCAGCCAAGTGGTCACACCCAGGTCTCAAGGTTGACAAACTCTGAGATATATAGCAGCACAGTTGTCGCTGAACATTAATCATCTGGGATACAGTCAGGCTCCATTTGGGCTGGACAGTCCTGGCTGAGATAACCTAAGGGTGATTGTGTTTCAGGTTGCATGAGTCAGCTCACATTCTACTCATAGTACCAAAGAGTAGTCCAACGGAGGTCCAGCATTGTAACATGACCAGCTGTGGGCAGTCACTAAGGATCGGTCAATCAAGGCAGGGAAACTGGATAATATCTAATTGGAGCTGAAAAGGAAAACAACTGAGTCATACAGACACAGGAAGAAACAATTCCAGGGCACAAGGCACATGGAGCATGTAGAGTAGTGAAAAAAAACCAAACCAAATCCCAAAGATTACCATGGCCTAGCCAGGTCCTTCTTGATCATTAAAGACACTGGAGTCTTTTTTTTAAGTCCATAGATTATGGAGAGCAAGCCATTCAATAGTCAGGGGATAGATTTCTTTCTCTTTTTTCTAAGAGTACATGACTACTCATTTAGATTGAGATTCATGGATCATTAGAGCTGGAAGCAATTTTGGAGATTATCTAGCAGGTCCCCCACCCCTGATTCTAGTGCAATGTCTCCTTTTCATAGATGGGGAAACTAAGTCCTAGAAAGATCGAGTGGCATACCCAAGGTTAAACCTGATCTAACAACAGAGCTGAAATGGGCACCTGTCCCAATCCTTCATAACACTAGCAATGCCTTCTCCCTGTTGTTTGTCTCCCATTTATCCTGTATCTATCTTGTTTGTACATGGTTGTTTGCCTGTTCTCTCCCGAATTGGAATGCGGTCTCTTTAAAGCAGATCCTGTTTGCTTTGCTTTGTTTTCTCAGAGTTTAGTACAATGCCTGGCATATCATGGTCACTTAATAAATTCTTGAACCCTGGTCTCCCTATCTCTAGTGCACTGCCCTTTCTCCTATTGTACATTGCTTTTGCTACTACACCATGCTGCATTTATGTCATGGACTTGAATTTAAAACTGTCCTGGGGCTTCCCAGAGCACACACATGGAGGCTCCCAGCATTCCCTACTATGTGGGTTAGTCTCCTTTAGAGGAGTTTTCAGCCATAAGAAAAAGTCACCAAAACTCATTTGAAGATAGCAGGAATATACAGGCCCAAGAAAGTAATATGAAAGTGCATACATGAGCAATCCAATGAACATTTATGAAGTGCCTACTTTGTGCAAGGTGTTATGCTAAGCTCTGAGAATACAAAGATAAATGGTCCTTGCCCTTAAGGAGCTTACTCGCTACTGGGGGTAGTGGAATGCAATACATGCACAGATAAATACAAAGAAGTTTCAAGAAGGTGAGTGTTAATCTTTGCTTGAATTAGCAAAGGCTTCATATAGAGGGTGGCACCTGAGCTTTGCTTTGAAGGGAACTAGGGATTCTAAGAGGCAGGGATGAAGAGGAAGTGCTTTCTATTTTTTTTAACAGTTAATTTATTTATTTTTAGTTTTCAACATTGACTTCCATAAGATTTTGAATTTTAAATTTTCTCTTCCTCTCTCCTCTCCCTTTTCCTTAAGATGGTATGCAATCTGATATAGGTTCTACTTATAGAGTTATATTAAACATATTTTCACATTAGTCATGATGTAAAGAAGAATTAGAACTAATGGGAGGAACCACAAGAAAGAAGAAACAAAACAAAACCACAAAAGAAAAGGAGACTCCAAAGTTCTTTCTCTGGATGTGGATAGCATTTTCCATCATGAGTCTTTTGGAGCTGTCTTAGATCATTGCATTGTGGAGAAGAGTCAAGTCTATGAAAGTTAGTTATTGCACAATGTTGCTGTTACTGGGTACAATGTTCTCCTGGTTCTGCTCATTTCACTCAGCATCAGTTCATGTAAGTCTTTCTAGGTCTTTCTGAAATCTGTCTGCTCCTCATTTCTTATAGCATAATAGTATCCCATTACATTCATATACTACAACCTGTTCAGTCATTCACCAATTGATGGACATCTCTTCAATTCCCAATTCTTAGCCACTACAAAAAGAGGTGCTATAAATATTTTTGTACATGTAGGTCCTTTTCCCTTTTTTAGGATCTCTTTGGGATATAGACCTAGAAGTGGTATTGCTAGGTCAAAGAGTATGCACAGTTTTATAGCCCTTTGGGTGTAACTCCAAATTGCTCTCCAGAATGGTTGGATCAATTCACAACTCCACCAACAATGAAGTGTTCCAATTTTCCCACACCTTCTCCAATATTTATCGTTTTCCTGTTTTGTCATGTTAACCAATCTGATAGATGTGATGTGGTACCTCAGAGTTGTTTTGATTTGCGTTTCTCTAATCAGTAGTGATTTAGAGCATTTTTTCATATGACTATAGATAGCTTTAATTTCTTCCTCTGAAAACTGCTTGTTCATATCCTTTGACCATTTATCAATTGGAGAATGACTTGTATTCTTATAAATTTGACTCAATTCTCCATATATTTTAGAAATGAGGCCTTTATCAGAGACACTGTCTGTAAAAATTGTTTCCCAGCTTTCTACTTGAGGGAGTGCTTTCTGGACAAGGCAGAACTATATGTACAAAGTCATGGAGCTGGGAAATGAAGTGCTTTGTACAGAGGTGTGAGAGGATGATGACCAATATCATGGAAGAAGAGATGGTTTTTAGAGGGAAAGAGAATGAGTTGTACATAAAGGGTAACCCAACACATGGAAGCTGATGAGATCACCAAAGCAGAGAATTTAGAGAGAGAAGAGATAAGAATCCAGGACAAGGCCTTGAGCAACACTCACACTTACTGGCAAGAGGGGAAAAGGGTCCAGCAAAGAAGACTGAAGAGCAGTCAAACATCTATGAAGTACAAAAAAGAGTAACAGGGTAGATGCCATTAGAGGAGAGGATCTGGGCCACTATCTAGTGGCCTGAGGGGTCAAGGAGAATGGCCCTGAGAAAGGCCCATTGGATTTAGCAGTTAAAATAGCAATGAAGGAGAAAGAAGAGTAGGCAGAATAATAATGGTTGAAAGACTTCTAAGAAAAGGTCTGTTTTGCACAGTGTTGGCAATGCTCTTTCCTGTGGTAGCATTACTGGACTTCTCCTGAGGAAAAGAAATTGGATAGCAGTATCCTCCCAGAGGAACAAGCCCCTCGACTCCATTTCTGTGCAGTATGGGCACACCTTATATTCAAAGTTGCATAGCATTTAGTATTTTTCAAAGCACTTTAATCCATATAACCTCATTTTGATTTTTCCAGCAATATCATGGGGGTATAGACATCAGGTGTTGGTATCTGCATTTGACAGATGAGGAAACTGAGGCTTGGAGAATTTCAGATACTTGTCCAAGGTCACCTAGTTAATTAGAGGAAGAGCCGGGACTGGAATACTAGTCTCCTGCCTCCTAATTCAATGTAATTTCTGCACCAAAGCTGTGCGTGTGTGTGTGTGTGTGTGTGTGTGTGTGTGTGTGTGTGTGTGTGTGTGTGTGTGTGTGTAGTACAGAGGAGTAGGGGAACAAATGAGGTTCTTCCTGGCCCTTAGAGTGGTGAAAATAATATGAGTCTTCCCCACCTCCCCCAGTAGGAGAAAAGGAAGAAAGCTGGGATAAGTTCAGGGATGCTTAAACATGTAAAGGCAGAGGAAGATAACCAATGAGAGAAAGCAGGAAATGGGAAGGTCAACAGGTGGAGAGGGGAGGGCTCCGTGGACACTTTCTCTTCGGAAACTTCTTATGTTCCTCATTTCATTAACAGCGGCAGCAGAATTTCATGGACAATTGGCGTTGAGCACTAACAGGGAGGTAATGAGAGAAAGAGGCTTCAGGTAAAGGCTGTTTGTATTTAAATTTTTTTTTCTGGGGGAAGGAGGGTGGTGTTTTTAAAAAGCAATTTCAGAGCTGGCCAAAGTTACCACCTATTTTAGCTATTCCATGACCTCCACAAGGACAAAGAAAGATGTCAGAGTTGGTGGGGCAAGGTAAATTTTTCTCTGTCCTCAAACCCCTACTAGCCAGCACACGCCCAAAGGCTGGTGGGGAGGGCTGGAGTAAGGCTGCAGATTTCACAGTCTCTCAGACTTGGGATTGTCTGGGAGGAGCAGAGGGAGAATTGCTGGGAAATGTGTCCTTGGCAAGCCCGCAGAGAATCAGTCACTCCATAACATGTGTTGTCTATCTGCGGCTGCATGAAAAACCCTGTGAAGTCTGAGGCAAGGAAGAGGGATACCTAGAAACAGAAGGCAGAGTTCATGCCCTCAGGGAGTTCACAATCTCCTTGAGGAGGTAGAATAAGACCATGTAGAAAAACCACCCAAACTCTTCAAAAAGAGAGAAAACACAAATATCAATAAAGGCAATGTAAAACTACATACATAAGCAATGAAGGGAAGGAGAGAACTGAGTAATGAGTGAGGCAGAGAAATTTGAGATTTCTGAGGGAAATTGTATTCTGAGCAGTGAAGGGTGTGCAGGTCCTTGGATAAAGTAAAAAAAAGAAGCTGGAGGATGCCTTTGAATTTGGATTTGGATCTGATACAATAGGCAACAAGATTTCCATGCATGGGAACAGCCCAATTAACATGGTATTTAGAGAAAAATAACTCTAGCAGTTGTGTGTATTGGAGGGATGAGAGACTAGAGGAAGGGAAGAAAAATTTGCAGTTCAGATGCTGAGTAACAAGGCCTCCTTTCCTACTCTAAAGGACAAGTGGAAATGGATGAGAGGCAAGGGTAAAGGAAAGAAGGCTAGATGCTTGGGGGCAGGGACCCTTTCTTAGCCACCCTCGTGTCCTACACCGTGCCTAGCACAGTAGACTCAATAAATGGGCTTTTGGTTAATTGATCAATCAATGCAACCTGGGTCCCCAGATCTCCTCCAACAATTAATGTTCAGCAAAAGCCAGCCCTAGATCAAAGGCACTAGATAGTGGAACTGGGTCTGGGAGTAGCGGTGTTGAATAATCCAGAAAGGTAAGGGGGCTCAAAAGAATTTAAAACAGTCAGTTGTCTAGAAAGAAACATTAATTTGGATATTAATCATTGCAGATTCAGACCTAAAAGGCACTTGATCAGCTATGAGGACCATGATTGGTAAGAAGGCTAGTATGCCACAGAAGGGCACTGGAACCTAAATTATACAGATAGGAAAGCATAGCTGTAGATTTAACTGGGCCTGGAGTCAGGAATATCTGAGTTCAAACCCAGACTCAAACTCTTGCTAGCTATATGAACCTGAGCAAGTCACTTAACCTCTGTTTGCCTTAATGCACTGGAGAAGGAAATGGGAAACCACTCCAGCGTATTTGCCAAGATAACTCCATGGACAGTATGGGCCACAGGGTGATGAAGAGCCGGGCACGACTGAACAACAAATAGATCTGGAAAGGGTAGAGAAACTATCCAGTCTAATATCTTTGTTGTATAGCTAGAGGATAAGTGACTTATTTTAGGTTCTATAGGTAGTTAGTGACAGAGGCAGGATCTGAACCCAGGTCCTTTGCCTCCAGAGCCAATGTGCTTTCTGCTAGTTTATATTATTTCTCTTACTCTTAAAAAGATTCTTTGTGGTAAATGGAAATATACAATAGAGCCGGCTATGGCCCCATGACTCATTCCTTCATCCCCCGCCCCCCACCTTTAGGCTGTGTATACCATGAACTTGGCCTAACTAGTTTGGCAGAGAACTCCACACTGCCCACAGGGAGCAGAGGGTGATGGTGTACACTCCAAGAACTAGGAGGTAACCCTGGAACAAAAGCTCGTCAAGTCGATGTAGGATTGTAAGCCACAAAGCCTCCTGTTGGGCACCCTGGTCCAGAGCCTGAATGCAGGAGCTGATGGACTGGAGCTGGGCCAGGGCCTCCTCCAGAAACCCCTCCTGGGTTTGGTGCTCTTGACAGGGAGGAACATCTGAAACAATGGCAGAAAATAATCTTGTAAATTAGGATTGTCAAGATTCAGTGTTCTCTTTGATGTTAAGACCTAGAACTTAGGTGGTATGAGAAAAGCTGTCGGGAAAGAATACTCACCCCCTGATGGAAGGGGGTGAAGCGGGGAAGAAGGAACATAAAATTGCAATGTGTACTGTTAATTAGCATTCAGCTTAGATAGTACCTTCGGAATAATCTGCTATTCTTCCTTTTCCTTCACTTCCCATATCCAAATAATCTACCGTTTCATGTTGATGCTCCCTCCACTGTTATCTCATCTCTTCACTTACATTGCTCTTATTATAGTTCTGAGCTTTGTGACCTTTTGTCAGACAACTGTTATAGCCTCTTGCCTGGTCTCCTTGCCTCTAATTTTTTCCCATTCCAATCTCATCTCTAATCTTGCCAAAGTCATTTTCTTAATGTGTAGTTCTTACCATGTCACTCTTGTAACCAAAACCCCCATATCTCCTAATTGTCCAAATGATGAAATGCAATAATTCTTTCACTTGGGATTGAAAAGTCTAACTTCAACCTATCTTTCTGGGTTCATTTTACTCCACTCTCCTTCACACATTACAGTCCAGTCATTTTGGACTCCTAACTGTGCTCTGATCTTGTCCTGCTTTCTGCCTCTTTTCATCCACCTACTCTATCCCCATTTTTGCAAAATACTCCTTACATATCTCCAACTGTTGAAATCCTCTTCCTTCAAGGACTAGATTCAAGTGTTACCTTCTCTACCAACCCTTTCCTGATCACATCCTCCTCAAATTACTTGTAGTGCTTTGTCTGGACCTCCGTTGCCCTTATCACTTATCTGTGAATGTGGATAAACCATCCTCCTCCACAATTAGTTTAATAAATTCTTTGAAGGCAAGAGCACTTTTTGTCTTTGTATTCCTAATACCTAGCAAAGTGCCCTCCACATAGTAGGTGCTTGATAGCTCTTTGTTGAATTGACTTAAATGGGGGAAATGCCAAAGCTATAATGGCACATCTGAGGGCATCTAGGTCCAATTGATCAGTTTCAGGGGCTTGGGGACTAACCCAACTTGTCCCATTTAGAGCCCTGGGAACACTGGGAGGACAACTGGGACAGAAAGGATATCTTACTTTCTCACATTAAGTGAATAGAAAATCTAAGACTTTGGAATAAAAAAGTAGTTACTTTAGATTGTAAGGCTATACCTTTTACTCACTGAAGTAGGGGTTCTTAACTTTTTGGGTGCTATGATCCCCTATGGCAGTCTAATAAAGCCTTATAGACACCTTCCCAGAATAATATTTTTAATATATAAATTAAAATTCACAGAATAACAAATTAAACCACTTGTATTGGAATACAGTTATTACAATACTTGAAAACAAGTTCACAGACCCCACGTTCAGAACCGCAGATCTAACAGATAAGGTACAAACCATAGAAGTCTTTTTTCTAGTCCAAATGAGACTGATTAGGATAGGAGATCAGGTGGCTGGAGAAGATAGACTTTTAGGTTCTGGGATGGGTTGCTTGAGCTGAAGCCATGAGAGTGTTTTACAGATCTAAAATCCTTTGCA
Organism: Pseudochirops corinnae; assembly: GCA_028646515.1. Lineage (NCBI taxonomy): Eukaryota > Metazoa > Chordata > Mammalia > Diprotodontia > Pseudocheiridae > Pseudochirops > Pseudochirops corinnae. The sequence goes on from CM053588.1 coordinate 114,832,173, forward strand.
CAGATCCATGATGCCCTTAGGTGTTCTATCAATGTGAATTGATAGTGGTAAAAATGAAGCAAAGGGAAATTCCAGGTTTCTCACTTACCTGTTGGGGAATCAGCCACAGTCAAAGAGGTTCTGGTCAGATGGGCACTGTCCACTGGTCTAGCCTTGGAGATCCTTTGGAAACAAAAGAGGGGGTGGTCCTGCTTACTGCTTCTTTCCGTATGGAGGAACTTAATTAGAAGGATAGACTTAGATAAGCTGAGAACCAGGAAGACCATACAGACTGTGAAGAAGACACCTGGAAAAGGGGGTCAGGAAGAGGTAGGGTGAGCAGAAAGATACAGTCCGTCTTCCTTTTCCAAATTAAAATATAACACTAAATTTTTGTTGAGAGGCAGAAAAGTTAGCTCTCTTGTAGCACCAAGACTACTCACCAATCAAAGGCGTACTCACTGCATTCCTGGGTACTTCATTAGACATGTTGACCTTGAAGACTGTGTAGCCCACCAGGATGCTGGTCTTGAAAGTGATCCTGGTGCGGCAGCTTGGGGGTAGATAGAAGCTGCCTAAATCCACAAGCATGAGGAAAATGCTGGGTATCAACAGATTTATCACATGAGCCAATGGTCGTCTCCGGATCACCACCTGGGAAGGACAATGAAATCAAGTAGCATGACTCCCTTCTGGGCTCCCCTTGCTCTATCCTGCCTTACCATGTCCAGGGTTATGGAAACAACAGCAAGGTGGGGGATAGTCCTTTTAACTAAACGATGTTTGTTTGTCAAAGGCTTCTCTTCTAACACCACCCCAAACTCCTAAGTTTTTTCAGAGTTTGAAACTGTCTTTACTTCTCTTTTAGGAATGTGTGTGACATTACTCCAAGGTTAGGAAAAATAGAAAGTTTCAAAGGACTAGGGTTGGGGGAAGGGGTTTGGACTAGATCTGTTGGTTCTTCCATATAGAGAACTCCTAATAAGGAAACCATGTCTTGTTCTTTGACGACTGTACTATCAAGGCATCTAGGCAGCACGGTGAATAGGACAGCATATTTGAGGTCAGGAAGACCTGATTTCAAATTCAGTCCCAGATACTTGCCAGCTGTGTGATCCTAGGCAAGTTACTTAACCTCTGTTTGCCCCAGTTTTATCTGTAAAATGGGATAATAATAGCACTTACTTCCCAGGGTTACTGGTGAGGACAAAATGAGATAGTATTTGTAAAGTGCTTAGCACAGTTCCTGGCACACAGTAAGCATAGTATAAATGTTAGCTGCCATTGTTATTATTATTATTAAGCCATTTAACTACTGTCTGCCTTAGTTTCCTTTTTTCTAAAATGGAGATGATAGCAATACCCTCCAGAATTATTGTGAGGATCAAATGAGACAATATTTGTAAAGTGCTTTGAAACCCTTAGAGCACTATATAAATGCTAGTTGTTTATATACTGTAAAGTAATTATTTCATGAAGATTAGATCTGAAAATCATCAATGAATATTTCATGAATTACCTAGTCTCCCTAGCTAAAGTGTAGTGTTCTTAAGGACTGATTTGAGAGACAACAGGGTACAGTAGACAGAACCCTGGGGTGAGACCAGGAAAACCTAGGTTTAAACCCTATCTCTTAGACTTAATGGCTGTGTGACCCAAGATTAGTCACTGATTTAGTCTCTGACTTTAATCTCCTCATCTATAAAATGAGGGAGGTGTTAATAACTGTAGTACCTACCCATAGTAGGACTATTGTGAATCTCAAATGAAGTTTGTTTTGCAAACTTCAAAATACCCACTATTATTACATAAATCTCTTTATAGTCCCACTGGCACAATGGTAGGCACAAAGTAGATATTCAATAAAAAAAATAAGGAATTGGAATTGAATGACAAAGATCTTCCTGGCAAACAAGATTATGATGGTTGTTGTTATTAGTGTTAACTATTATTGAATCTCATTTCCTGGTGTAGGGATTGAGAGCATTTTTAAAAACAGGATGGATTTTCATCTGTCTGGAATGACCTAAGGTAGGCTTTTTAAAAATCAGAAGAATCAGATGACCTCTCCAGGTTCCTCTCAGTCAGAACAGACTTAAAATTCTGGGCCAGCTGCCCATGGAGACAACAGAAGGAAATGTTAGAAAGTGTCATGATTCTTGGCCAACTTATTTCTCTTGTTAGTGTAAAGCCCCTCTGAAATCATAATGTCTTTTTTTGAGAAGTGAGCTGAGAGGGAGAAAAAATCCTAAATTTGGTGGAGGTTAGAACTGAGCTGGGAGAATACTAAAGACAGGGAAAGACTGACTAGATCAGTCCAAAGAGGGTGGAAGAGCTCAGTGGGTTAGGCAGAGGCACCAGCTCATTGATCAACCACATCAGCCACTGGTCTGGGAGTGCATCTCAGCTCTGTAGAGCTAGACAGGCTAAAATCATTTGGCTAATTGTAGCCTAGTGGTTACTGGGCTTTGTTTTTGTTTTTTAACATTAAACATGATTGACTATGAATATCCAAAGCAGAGAGAGAGATTCACCACTTTGCAATGATTTGGTTAAAACCCCTTCCCACAAAGAGCAGGCAAAAAAAACGTAACAAAATTAACTGTTTTCAGTCTGCACCTCTCCTGTTTTAGTCAACAAGCAGCAGTGTATGTTGATAGCAGCAGATGAGAATAGGGAGAATGGAGAGCCAAGATGTTCAAGAGAATAAAAAGGTTTTCCAATAATGTCCCACACCCATGTTTCTGGGAGATATTAGAACCGTGATGGCTTTGCCCAGGGCTGATCTAATGGATGATGGAAAAGCATCTGAGCCATAACTCCAGATGAACCTGCTTCTTCTGCTTGATGAAGACAAGAATTCGCCCAATAAGTTATGGGGCTTGGATTGATGAAGAAATCTCCCAGTGATTCAGCTGGAATTCATACAAAAGGAAAGCCCAAAGAAAGAGGCAAGATACTTATGTGGAAAGAGCAACAGACTGGGAAGGAGTCAAGAGCAGAGAATTTCGAATTCTCCTTTAGTTGCTGGATAGCCAAATAACCGTCAGTGAGTCTTTTAAACTCTCTGGGTTTCCGGCAATCCTTTTATTCAAAGAGGGAGGCAGTGCAGTAGAGTGAAAAGAATGCTGAAGTAGGAGTCACAAGACCCAATTTTGCATCGCAATTCTGCCACTTAATACCTGTGTAACCTTGGGCAAATTACTTGACTCTCCGTGCCTCAGCTTCTTCATATGCCAAATGAGAAGGTTGGACTGGGGGACCTCCAAAGCCCCTTCCAATTCTAGAACTATGATCCTATTAGTGTAATGAATTTTGTTTCCATTGGAGAGAAGGTACAAATGAGGTTAAAACTGTGAAACACTTTGAGAAAAGTCTTTGGGTCAGCCCCAGTTGTTAGAATTATTATGATTGCCGATGCAGGGGTCTGCATGGTGCATGTTCAGTGGGTCCACAGCCTAATTATCATAGAAGCAGAAGACTGTGGGGTAAATAAGGACCAGAGCAAAAGGGCAGCAGGTATGATTTCAAGTGACTACAATTCCAGTGGTGGCGAAGTTTTGTCAAAGTGGGAAGCATACATGGGTCTTGACAGACTGCAAAGGGAGCAGTGTTGGAAGGATACAGGTATATGTAGTTCATTGCTGCCATACTGACTGGCCCCTAGAATCAATTCTGGCTGGAGAGAAAAAAAAAAAACACTTTGCAAAGCTAGACAGTGGTAAGTAAATGAAGATCAAACCTAGGTTTTGCTAAAACTTTAAGTGGGAACCATGACTCCCAGATCAGTAGTTCCTTGGAGATAACGTGTTTGGATTTATGTTGGGATGGAATCATTCTCCCTCTATGGAGGCAGGGGGACTAGATGAAACATCTGGAGGTCCTGTCCTATCCAGTCCAGAGAGACTGTGCTTGAGGCTGCTTTCAGTCTCCATGGAATGGGAATATAGAGTGATCTCAAAAGAAAGCTTACTTGCTGAGATAAGATCCTCTGAGAGCTATTGCACCCTAGGACAAACACAGAGGCAGCATCTAACCTGACCCTGGGATAGGTGGAAAGTGGTACCAAATTTGGCTCAGTGAGAAGCAACTCTTTCTGGATCCATCACCACCCAGAGCCCATCATTTCTAATGGACTAAAGGAGCCGGTGCCTTTAAATTCCACAGGAAAGGAAGAGAAAGCACTTTAGTTTCAGTCCGTGTTCTCCATTAGACACCCTTCAGGTGTTAGCAATATTATGCCACAATTTCATTATCCATTAAAGCCAGGTAATAATAAGTACACAAAGGTATTTGGAGCCTATTGATGTTAATGAAAGAGATCAATCTAATTCAGAACGTGTGTGCCGAGAGCTCCTTGGAGATGGAATAGGCCCCAAGGTTAGCCTCTAATTGCCTCCTTGATGGTAGACCCCACCAGTACTTAATTTTGCATGACCGTCTTTATGACATAGTTGGAATTTTGACGCCCAGATTCACACTCCATACGGAAGCCCATTTCCCTCCCTTCCCATCCCCCTCCCCAACATTCCATTTTTGGAGAGTGCTAGGAAAGTTACTGCCACTCAGGTAAGTTCCTCTGTGTCCCTAAGTGGGAACACCATGGATCTGGCTTGTAGGCTGAGCAAGATCTCACTGAGGGGTGCTTTTCTCCTAATACCTTGAGGACTGTCACCTCCTATACTCTCTTAGAGAAAATTGATCCCACTGGACATAGTTTTAAGTTTCTGTCCATGTTATTAAATTCCTTGCTAAACATTTAATTAGCATCCCACAAATAGTATATGATAATTAAGATTCCACAATGAATTGGAGTGACATTACAGAAGGTTTCTAAAAAGTTATGATTACTGCTTTATCACTTATTGAGGGACCTAACGGTTCCCCAGGATTTACAGAGAAGAGGAAGCTCTCCTGTTGGATTTGTGAGATATCTTATCTGGAGGGTGATTCATATCTGCCTTTGGAAGGGAATAAAGGAGAGTGATCCCCCTGTCCCTCTTGAGTACCAGGAGTACCAGATTCCTGCCTGAAAATCCATAAATCACAGTGGGATTGTCTGGACTTAGTTCAGTGCTGAGGGCCCAGAGCTACCCCTTCCTCCATCAAATTAAAATCTTCCCATTTCTTCTTCTTCTTAAAAACTAAACAAAACAAACAAAAAATACCCCTGCCATACAGGAATCGAATGTTTTCCCTATTGTTTCTAGGAACTAGTACATCCAATAAAGTATTGGAAGATATTTTCCCTCCTATGAGTGTTGGAACAGGTCCCAGGATCCTCAGAGACAACCTTGTTGGAAGAAATATGTGTGCTCTGGGCCCCCTGCCAAAAGTAGCCTTGACTTCAAAGCATCATCTGCCCCTTCTAATAAACAATACATGTTGTGAAGCCAGCAGATATGATTGTACCATGAGCTAGGATCTATCTGGACTTTTTAGCTATCCAATTCAGTGCAAACAGCAGCAGCGTCTAAAAGGACCAAAGGAGTAGTACACTTATGTTAGATTATTGCTCCCCCCTCTTCATCTTCATATCCCTTACTGTGTGTGACAATAGTTGGGGTAGAAGAGGGTGATTAGATTAGAAGAAAAACTGGCCTACTTTTTCAGATAACCCTCCATCACAGGGCTCCGTTTACCTCCCTCCAACTGGTGCTCCCTCCTCCTTGCAGGACAGCAGTGTCATGGAGCTGAGGGTCCTTATTCTGCTCTACGGAGTGAAGAGAGACTGGGGCCCTATCTTATAGGCCGGATGTGTCTAAATACCTTAGTTATTAAACTTTTTCATAAAGGTATGACTGAGTCTATGAATTTATTGCAAGATTCAGTGTATAATGGGAATGGAGCAAGTAAAAAGGGCATGGGAAATTAAAGGAGACCAGTATCTAATAATGAATCAACCTCAAATCTTAATTAAAGTTATAGACCATCCGATTAACCTACCCATCCAAGAATCAAAACCGTATGTTTTCTACTATATCCTAGAAGTTTTCTCCCTTTCCTGGAGGGTCCCATCCTGATATCCAGAACAAAGAAGTTTCAGGGGGAAAAAGTTTAGAAAAGTGTCTTAACTGCTCTCTTTTCTTTTTCTCTACATGCCTTGGCAATGCATACAAAGAGGAAATATGACAGTCGGGTTGTCAGGGGGATAAGCCATGGGCAAGACTCCTGAGACCAAGAATGGGCATTACTGCTTTATACAAACCCTTTGTGCCTCAGTCTTCTCATCTGAAAAATGGAAATAATGCTCTTAAAATTCTCTACTAGGCACTGAAAGGATAAATTGAGAGCTGGGGTGAAAGGGTTGGATGGAATTACAAATGATGACTGCTTTGGCGGAGGCTCTGCGCCTGTGTATTTCTCAGCGTGCTGGCCCTGGCTTTGCTTTTGTTTGTCTCCTCCATGCAGTGTAGGTAATGGTGTGTGCATCATTCTCTGGAGCGCTTGATAGGTGACTGTTCCACCTGGCACGTGTTAGTCCTGTGCATTTCCCTTTAATGCTCTCCATTATTTGGGCTGCATTAATAATGTTTGCAGGCTGATATCTTTAAAATTAATGAGGTGTTTACTCTTATCCAAGAAACTCATCAAAATAAAGGCGAGGAAAAGCTTCCTTTTTTCCTTCTTCTAGCAAAAGAGGTGGACAAGTGGGCCCCAGTGCAGTCTTTGCTAAGAAGATAGAGGAAATTAAGGAAGAATACAAACTTGCTGCTGGAAGGGGGGTAGCCATATCACAAATGGCATCGTGTATTAGTTAGGTCATAAGTTCTGTATATGAGATGAGTATTTGCTGATTGAATGGAAGTGTAAGTGTGGTAAGAGAAGGGAGAACACACACATACACACACACACACGCACGCACAGAGTTAAGTAGACAGCCCTGGGCTTAGCTGGTGCTCTGCTGAGCATACTTGGAAATCTTCAGGCATTCCTCCAAAACTTGCATAGATGTGTTGCTGAACATTGCTCTAAGTCATTGCAGGTATTTTTCTCTCTTAAGATCTGGATATTCACTGGAACCAGGAGCTTTTGCTGGTTCTCTCAGGTTTAGTCTGCCTTCTAAACCTAAAAGGGATAGTTTCTTGCTGAGTGTATCTTGTGGGCATAGTGACCTAGCATGCAACATTGCTCACAGCTTCTTGGCATAAAGAATCCATCCACCCCTCTCAACAAGTTGTTCTGAAACAGAGCTCTCTTGAATGCTGATAGTCTGGGACTGGTCTTTTCCATGTGGCCATGTATTTTGTGAGGATACCCAGATGTAGGAACACAGTGGGCTCTAGGGTGGCTAACAGGATAAGCTATCAATCATTCCATGGGATGTGTAAACAGGCTGTCTTTTTATCACAGCACACCACAAAGAAATAGGTTTCAATTCTCCCCCTGAACATTCCCTCACCTTATGGTTTCCTCTGTTGGTTAAATTTCCATGTTAACATACAGTCCTGAGCACCCTTTAGTGGTCTGATGGGGGTCAGTGATGACCACTGTACACTCACAGGCTCATAGATCTGGAGCTCGGGGAGACCACAGAGCTTATTTCGTTTAATCTCCTCATTTTACAGATGAGGAATCTGAGACAGGTGAAAAGAGCTGCCTATGGTCACACAGGTATTAAGTGGAGAGTCAGGATTATAACTAAGGACCTCTGACACCAAAGCCAAAGGTCTTTCCAGTGCACACAATTTGTCTCTTGAGGTGTATCTCTCGAGGGTCTCTGTCACCTGGTCCTTTATATGCAAATCATATGAAATTTGTAATGTATAAGGATGAGGTAATTATTGACTATTTTTTTCCACAAAGGACTATCCTATATATAAGCAATACTTTCAAGGAGATCCTATCTTCCCCACTCATTTCAATGAGGATTTTGAGGAATGTACTAGGCAGTTAATTAGTCTATGGTATCTTTGTTCTTGCTAAAGCAGTATTGAAAAACTTTGAGAATCAAGACCACAGTGAGTTGATTGATTCATTCATTTCCTCAGCCCAGATCTCCCCTTCTCATTCTTATGCTGTCTAAAAAATGTGCCCTCTTGGTCCCTTTGTTTATAGGCTGCCTGTACCTGAGAGGATGAGTGCATCACTCCAGGCCTGGTGGCTGGAACCTGAGGTTCCCAGGATAAAACTGAACCTCCAGAACTTTTGCATAACCATAATACCTAACCACTCCCTCCAGGGGAAACTTGGGGATTCCTTCCCCCAGTGTAGAACACTACAGAGAGAAAATGAGCACCAAAAGGAAGTCAGTAAGGCACCTACGTGAAACTGAATCTGTGCAAAGTCTCCAGCTTCACTGTGCATGACCTGGTAGGTTGAAGGCATAGAAAGGAGTTCCCATTCGCCATCATTCACGAACATCTTTTTGTCTTTCTTGATGTCTTCTGTGCTCCTCAGGAAAGCAAGATCTAAATCTGCCACTAGAAACAACAGAAACCATTGGTCTTCACACAGCAGGAGAGGCTTCTCTAGCCTACCTTCTTCTTCATTGCAGTCCTTCCTTTCATTGCCATTACTGTTCACATGATCATTTATATTGGGCTCCATATTACATACCCCAAGTTGTGTCTCCCTGTTTCGAATACTGGGTGAAAATAGCCACGAGTGAGGATAAGAATTGGGCCCTATTATCTATAGGTTGTTGGAGATGGCACTGTGGCTTCCCTACAACCTACTTCTGGAGATAAACATTGTATCATCATAACTCCCAAATCAGAGGCACTGTAGGCAACCCTAAGGACCAGGTAGATACTCCCAGGCTTGAATCATAGCAGAACTAGGATCATAAAACCATAGATCTAGAAGGGAATGGACTTCCAAGGTCAACTAGTCCAGTGTCATCAGTTTACAGATGTGGAAACTGAGGGTGAGAGAGGTCAAATGACTTGCCAAAGTCATATAAGTAGGAAGCATTGGAGGAAGGATTTGACCCCAGGTCTTCTGACTCTAGCACCAGTGATCCCCTTCTATATGCTTCACGAAGCTGTCAAAGTAATCTTCCCATTACATGGGTCTGACCATGGCACTCTCCTCTAAAGCCTTCTGTGGCTCCTCATTGCTTATGGGATAAAGTACAAGCTCCTCAACCAGCACTCCAAGGCCTTCTTTTTCTGGCTCCAACCAGCCTCTCCAGCCTTACTTTCACATCACTCTACTTCACATAGCCCAACCAGACAGGACTCAAAACTCCACATGGTTTCTCCCACATTTCTGAGTCTGTGCAGGCAAACTGTCTCCCAAGCTTATTGCCCTCTGTCCTCATCTCTACCTGTCAAAATTATTCTCTTCCTCTAAGGCACTTCTTTCCAGTTGGAGATTCTTTACTCCTTCCTAAAGCTTTGCTATAGCACTTGGCCCAGTTCTCTCCTTCCCTTACATGGCTTTCCACCTTGTATTACACTTATTTAATATATGTTGTATCCTCTCCACACACCCCTCTGCCCACTGAAATGTTAGCTTTGTAAAAACAGGATTGTGTTGTTTTCATTGCTTCTTTTCTGGACACTCAGCATAGTGCCTTGAGAAGATCAGGTACTTAACAAGCAAGTTGACTTAAGCTGAATTGAATTCAATTGAATAAACCAACTAATGACAAGGATAAAGTCAAGCAATGACAGATGTCAGCTGTTTTCACTTTGGCATGTGTTTTCTCCAGAAGAACATTTTCCAGGTAGCTGACCTCATCTCTCAAGGTTTACCTGTATGCAGGATGCTATTGAAGGTTAGACTGCAGTTCTGTGTATCAAATGGGAAAGCATATGTCTCCAAACTGCACGCAGAGACCACCTGGATAGGTTTACCGTTCTTAATGGTCCCAGATGAGTTCACGTAAACATAGGGAAGATCAGGAGATTTTTCAATGTCCACACTACATAAAACACAAGAAAACTTGCTGTTGAATAGATGGCCTGGGTGGGTTATACAGTACTGATTCTACTAAGGGAGGGCTGCTCAGCACTGGCCATGAATGACACCCATGACTGACCTCCATAAAGTAAAAAGAGATGGACATTTCCCTTGGCGTGATTCAATACTGGCAGTTGCCTCAGTAATGACATCCTCAGGAGTTTTTCTCTGTAGCTCTATTTTAGTGCTATTTTAGTCTCAGAGGGAAGAAATCCTATTCATATAGTAACTCAAGCATCTAGACTTAAATGTTTATCCCATATGAAGTCAACTCGATATATTTAATGTCCACTTTGATTCTAAAATTCAATTGTCTGTCCTAGATATACATGACAACATAGCATTGGCCCAAATTCAGAAACAATAATAAGGTAACTTAGACTAAAAAAAATAGCCATTGGTTTGATTATTCTAACTGGTCTATGCCCCATGGAAATAGAACCAACTCCACATACAATTCATTGATGATGATATCTGGGGCCCAGATGGCACTCAGTGGAAGGGAGATTTCAACTATTCCATCAAACATACTGGAGTTCCAGGCTAAAAATTCATCATTCCAAATCTGTAAGGAGTCAGAAAAGAAACTTGTCATAACATAGCATTGCTGAAGAGCAGAGAAGAAGTTTAGCTACTGATAAAGTAAGTAGATTTCTCCCCTTTCCCTCCAAATCAACACCAATAATAAAGAAGATGGCTAACCCTAAACCAGAAATAGTAAACATACATTTCATATGGCATTCAATAAGGTGAGTTTGACATTTAAGCCCTGGCTAATCATATATCAAACAAGTAAGCATTTACTAAGTGTCTACTATGTACCAAGCACTATATCTAAGAAATAAAGATACAGAATAAATGAATAATATATACTCTTTATTAGGATATTTATGTTTTTACATCATCTCTAGATCAGGATTCCAGCATGAATAGAAGGAAACATGCTCAGTTACCTCTTGGTACCATACACTAGTCTTTAGTTTTTGATTCTGTGCATCCTGCAGAGTCAAAAAGAAAGAAAGAAACATTTGAATACCATATTAAATCTCAGAATGTCAATAAATCAAAGACCTAGTTCAATGGTATGTCATTTCAGGAGGAAAAAAATCAAATCTCACCAAGCAATCCTGATTTTTTAAGCATCACCTCGACTCTTCTTGGCTCTCTTAAGTTCCCATTTATTATGCACACCTGTCTCTATGAGCTTTACTATATTATCTGTGACAAAATGGCACTTTGACGGCACTTGACACTCCGAACGAATCACTAGTTTCTTTTCCACTCTAATTAGTTACTCTGCCATTAATCAGAATGAAGAATAATATATATTCTTAGCCAATCCTGGGCTAAAAATATAAGACTGAGCTTTTATTTGTAATCAAGATATTATTCATAATCTTTTAAAGGATGTTGTTTCAGCTGCTACAGGCAGTTACTCATATTAAGTCACACCATGTATGGATTTTCCTGCTCCTAAAAGAGGCCGAATGGGCTAAACATAAATAAAGTGTGTTGTGGATGACATGACAAATGCAATTCCCTGAGGCCTGCAATGAGTCCGTGATCATCTTTAAAAACTACTGTCTCTCAATATGGACTCCAGTGAAGAGATTCCTAAAACTGCCAGGCTACTAGGGGTTGGGACAAGAGGAGTAGTGAGGAGGGGGAGGAAAAACAGGCAACAGTCTTGGAAGAGTCTCTAAGGAATGTATGGGTAGAGGACAGATCTTTGCAATTAAAGGGATCTTCATGAACTCGTGTCTTCCCTCTGCCTCTCAATGATAAGCTGTGAATGAAGGCTACATCTTTAGAAAGAAGAAAATAGAGAAAGAAAAACAAAATCCAAGATGGAGAAATATGAAATGTAAGGTCCTCTTTTGAACACATTCTAACCTGCTGTTTTCGTGTCCCACTGTTATTTTGTGGTCCGATCTTGGCCCAAAGCCCAGGAACCGTGGAGATAGGCAAAAGCCCAGTCTTCCTTTGTGTTTTGTATGGTGTTTAGGGCATGCCAGTTCTCAGTAAATAACAAATCGTAGCTCTTGTGTTGGTGCTATGAAAGCAACTGGCAATCGGTCTTTACTAGGTTTTTTTCCCCTGGATTGAAAGCATGAGATCAGTTATACAGCAGCATTTCGTTGTCGTTGTCCTCTTTCCTACCCCCAACTTCATTTGGTGTAGTTGTCATTTCAAGTTAATATTATAACCTGGAAAACTGAAGTCCCTTTTACCATTAAGAAGATGGGAGAGTTTGCCAAAAACTTTCAGAGGAAGGGGAGAAAGGGTTTTAAGCAGATGTGAGGGTGCCTTGCTTTAGTATCTGCACAAATGTCAGTCTGGATGGATTATGTTTGCAGTCTTTCATGGCCACTAAATGGATGCTTTGAGACAGTTAGGTTTTGGAGACCTGTTCCCTAGCACTACACAATAGGAAAGGATTGAATTCATCGATAATTCCCAGTGGAACAGCTTGTAGCCACTATAGAGGATGACTCTTAGCCAAGGTAGGCCCAGCTCATGTCCTGGCAGTTGAGATAAGGCCTTTATTAAAGCACAGACCAGGTGAGAATAATTCATTGTCATTCCCATCAGCTTGGGGATCATGGAATGTCCTTGCACACTTCCCCATGAAAGCATAAGGATGGAGGTTTTAATCCTAGCTCCATTTTGCAATGAAGAACTCCCCAGCTGAAGAGAATAAAGTTTAATGCTGTACCCATTGTTGGGAGACCTAGAAATTAACTTTAGGGCCCCTTGAGGATTTTAGCCTCAAGGTATTTAAATTCTTAGTCTGTCTCTTGACAGCATCTTAGTCACAAGAAATGATCTCTTTACATCAATTAAATGTACATGTTGACCTTTTCCTCTTTCCCCTTTAATTGAAGTTGGAAAAATTCCTTCATCAAATCAAAGAGTCATGAGGATGGGGAGAGGGGTCCCTTCATTGTGTTGCTTCATTCTCATGATTATATTATCCATTAGATTCTTGATTGTCTGCAATGATGGTGCCTTACTTCATTTCTCTCTTCTTGCCCACTTCTCTGCTCAATTGCTTTTACTTTCGAGGATTTTTCCCTAATGCCTTGCCTGATGGGGGTGGGTAGGCTTCATCTCTCCAAACCCAAATAACACAATGTCAAAAAAGGGAGTTTGAGGCTAAAACGAAAATCTTTTAGTCAAAGGAAACAAGTTTCTCAATGCCAGCTGGTGAACATAATTGGTTCTCTGGTGGCATTATTCACAGCTCTTCCCCTGCGTATCTCTTTTTTTTTTTTATTTTCAGATACCTTCCATCTTGCTTGTTAAAAGCAAAGGATATTTCAGAGAATTGGAATTCATTAGTCTTCCTAACAGAGGGAGCCTATTTAGATCTAAATTGGTGGTTAGCAAATATACAGATAATTCCTCCACATTCTTATTTATCTTTCCCAGTTCCGGAGACTATAGAAACAGATGCCTCAACGTCTGGCTGGGAGGCTCTAGTCAATGGACTGGAATACAAAGGTATCTGGGATTTGGAATTGACAAAACTCAATAGAAACAAATTGGAACTCTTCACTGTTGAGTAGATTATCTCTATAATCAGATTTCCCTAAGGTACTCATAATACCCAGATATTCTCAAACAAGACTGTAGTCTTTTATATAAACAAAACAGGAGGCACACCATCACAGAAGAAGTGTGGTACAGGGATGAAAGCTGGGCCATGAGTTCTTCATCCCTAACAAAACTTAACAGTATTTCAGCTGCATCCAGCAAGAGCTCTATTTACATTGGGAGTGGCCTTGCTTGAGGAGAGTCTGCACAGCATCAAGTCTTCCTGAACCAACAACCTTGGTCTTAACCTTCCAATGGGCAACACAGATTTTTCTTTATCAGATAAGCAAATAAATGAAAAGCACTTCATAAATCTTAAAGTGCTATATAAATGTGAACTACTGCCATTTCAGGACATGTTCAGAGCAGCCAAGACAGACATAAAGACAATAATTGTAACTGATAGACAATTCTTCATCCATTCAGTCAATAAGCGTCTATTAAGTACCTGCTTTGTGCTTGGCCTTGTGCTAAATGCTTGGAGATACTAAGAAAGGCAAAAGACATATTTTAATTGAGAGGTACTAAGGGAGATAAGATATGTGAATGACTAACTTTAACAGAGCAATATGTGAAAAGAGATATAAAAATATCAGCAAAGTTCTACCATAGTTCAGATGGGAAAGAGATCACTTTAGTTTGAGCAAGAAACTGACAGTGACTTGGGAGGAGACGATATTTAATGATTGAGCCTTGAAAGATGAATAGGAATTTGAAAGTTTGAAGTAAAGGAAGATAGGGATTTCTAGGCATAGGAAATAACATTTAATTACACATTTATTAAGTGCCAACTATGTGCAAGCAATCTTACTAGATATCTTCTTGGGGTTATAAAGACACTGAAGAAAGTTCCTGCCCTTAAGAAGCTCATAATCACTCTACTGAGTTGACAAGACAAGTACACTAATAAGTAAAATCAAGGATTTTTTTAAGGAAGGAGAGAATATAGGGAATACTTTTCAGGGAAAGTGATGCCAGAGCTGAACCGTGAAGGAAGATAGAGATTCCAAGGGTGCAAAGCTGAAGAGAAAGGGCATTTAAGGCATAGGGAACAAAGGTCGTGGGTCAGGAGACAGAATGTTATGCTTAGGAAACCACTAATAAAACCAGGGGTATAGAAATATCATCTTCATGAAAGGGAATAAAACAAAATAAAGCTGGAAAGGTAGGTTGGATTCTGAATGTGCAGGACCTTCCCTGTTGGGCTGAGGAGTTTTTATTGTATCCTAGAGGATGTAGGGCGGCACTGAAGGTGTTTGAGCAAGAAAGACAGGCAGTCAGACCTGTGTCACTGGGTGGTTCTTTTGAGAACTCTGTAAAGGATGAATAGGGATGAGGGGAGATCAGAAACAAGGATACCAATTAATTATTGCAACAGCCCAAATAAGAAGTCATAAGAACACAGGAACCAAAAGGAACCTGAGAGTTAATCTAGTCCAAATCTCTTGTTTTATAGATAAGGAAAGAGGCTTGGAAGGGTTAAATGACTTGCCCAAAGTCACATAGTAATAAGAAGGAGGGAGGGAGTAAGCACTTATTAAGTACCTGCTATATGCTAGTCTCTGTGCTAAGTACTTTACAAATATTATCTCATTTGATTCTCTCAAATATAGATGTTTTAGTTGCTAAAGGGGGGGGGCAGAAAAGAGCATTTGTAAAAATAAAACTGAAAAATAGGCTGGAGAAGATATACAGATTTTCATTAAATGTTGAGGAGAGATACAGGCTATTTGAGGAGCTGAGAAAAAACTGCTCCTTAGCCTTTCTCCCAATCAGTCCAATTCCCAGCAAAACAGCTGCAGCTCCTGCCTATCATCTTCGACCAGCTCCTGTCAGCACCTGTCTTCTGTTCTCTATAAACAGCTCATCCTATCAACAACTATGCCTTCCATATCCCCAATTCCATCTGGGCTTAGATTCCTTTCGTGCTCCTATCATCATCTGGTCATCTACTACCCCTCTTCTGCCTTCTCCTTCTTCCCCTTCTTCTGGCTTTCCATGCCTCAAATCAGGACCTCATCATAAGCAGCTAACCACTTCTAACGAGATATCAAACTTAAAAAAAAAAAAATTCCATCTTCCTATCAGGTGTGACCCCAACAGTCTTTATATAATCTTCCCATACTCCTCCAAAAGTTAATTGATTTACAGGTTATCAATAATCAATTCAAAACTCTGAAAGTAGTCTCATGCTGATGGACCACAACACTTGCAGCCATCATTAGCTTAATCAGTGCAATACCTTCAAATAGATGGTCTTAGGACATTTATCTAAAGGGATATTTCTCTCTCAGGTCTTTGGAGAAGTCTCTGCTCAAGATTTTACGTGAGAGGCTATTTCTTTTCAAACGGATTTTGTCGTTTTTTTTCTTACACAAAGATTCTTTTCCTGCCCTTTTCAGTAGCCAAAATGTTCTTATACAAAAGGGGTAACTCTTCAGGCAGAATCTGTAAGACTTAGCGACTGATTGACGAGGGGGAATAAGGAAGAGGGGAGTGTCAAGGTTATTTCTGAGCTTGCAAACCAAAACAACTTGGAGGACAGTAGTACCCTCAACAGAAACTGAGAAGTTTGGAAGACAGGATAATTTAGTCAGGAAAGATACTAAATTTTCCTTTTGCTCATGTTGAACTTGAAATACTGATGAGAAGGAGAGGACCACTACATAGCTGCAATGCAAAGCACAGAGCTTGAAAGCACAGACTATGCTTCGATTACAGAGGTGTGCTTGAGCTGAAACAAGCTTTTGAAAGTCAATTGTTAAATTGTTAGTGTGAGCATTTATACCTTGGAGATCGGCAAACACTACAAATGCAGGATTTGTTGGGGCTCAAAGAGGAACAGGAACAATTCTATCTTAGCTTAAATAGTATGAGACTAGAAAAAAAGAAGAGTAGAAAAACGAAGTCTAAATGCCTTTGCTGTAGCTCTAGGGCTAGACTATGCAGTTATACAGTTTGTATAATTTTTCCTTGGTCAAGTTGTACTGATGATCCAATCTGGCCAAACCTGTTAAATAAAGCAGTGATGACCCAGTGACAAAATTTCTAAGTAGTATCCTTTATACAGTTGAGGAAATGTCCCTGGGAGACCAGGGCTCCAAATTTACATGTAGAAAACTGTCTCAAAGGAGTTTTAATTTAGAGCTTGGTTAACAACGCTGGGCCTTTCTTAGGGGGCTATTAGTTGGAATTAAATTAAACATTTTTCAGGTTCTTCAGTTCACCTATTTTGTGGATGAAAAAGAGGTTGGAAAAGCCTTTCCTCCTACTACCTTCCCTATTACTATAGAGGACAACACCGTCCTCCCAGTCCCTCTGGCTCACAACCAAGGAGTCACACTGGACTCCTCACTATCTCTTACCTGCCATATCCAAACTGTTGCCAAGACTGTTGATTCCATCTTTGCAATATCTCTCCGATTTACTCCCTTCTCTCCTCTGACACTGGCACTACTCTAATGCAGGCTCTCATCACCTCACACCTGGATTATCACAATAACCTGCTGGTGGGTCTGCCTGCCTCAAGTCTCTGTCTACCCCAATCCATGCTCTGTTCATTCACTAAAGTCATATTCTTAAAGTGCAGACCTTACCTCCTAACTCAATAAATTCTAGTGGTTTCCTATCACCTCCAAGATCAATCAATGAACATTTGTTAAATGCCTACTATGTGTCAGGAACTGAGATAAGCACTGAGGATTAAAAAAAGAAGGTAAAAACCAATTCCTGTCCTCAAGGAGTTTGCAATCTAGTGGAGGAGACCATATGCAAACAAATATACACAAAGCAAGCTATATACAGCATAAATAAGAAATAACTACCAGAGGGAAGGCACTATAATTAAGAGGGATTGGGGAAAGCTTTCAGTAAAAGATGGGATTTTAGTTGGAACCCAGAGGAATATAGGGAGGTCAGTCATAGAAACAGTGGAGGGAAAGTGTTCCAGGCATGAGGGACAGCCCCAGAAAGTGCCTGGAGCTGAGAGATGGGGTATCTTGTTTATGGAACAGTCAGGAAGCCAGTGCCACTTTATTGACGAATACCTGTTGGGGAGTAAGGTCTAAGAAAACTGGAGAGGTAGGAGAGGGCTAGATTATAAAGGGCTTTGAACATCAAACAGAGAATTTTGTAATTGATTCCAGAGGCAAGGGATCCATTGGCATTTACTGAGTAGGGGGATGACATAGTCAGACCTTTACTTCAGGAAAATCACTTTAGAGGTTGAATGGAGAATAAATTAGACTAGGAAGAGACTTGAGACAAGCAGACCCACCATCAGGCTATTGCAGTAATCAAGACATGAGGTGATGAGGGCCCACAACAGGGTCAAGGAAGACAAAGGGGCATATTCAAGAGATATTGCAAAAATGAAATTAACAGATCTTGGTCACAGATTTGATATGGGAGGGTGAGAGATAGTGAGGAATCCAGGATGACTCCTTCATTGCGAGCCTGAGGGATTGGGAGGATGGTTTTGCCCTGTACAATAATAAAGAAGGTGGTGGTGGGGAGGGTTTAGGGGAAAAATAATGAGTTCTGCTTTGGACACGTTGAGTTTAAGATATCTACTGAATATCCATTTCCAGATGTCTGAAAGGGAGTCAGAGACATAAGATTGGAGGTGTAGGGGCAGGATAGAATCAAATATAAAATAACTTGGTTTGGCATTCATTGTGCTTCAGAACCTAGCCCCCACCTCTTCTGTCTTCTTGTACTTTACTCCCCAGACATACTCTTCTATCCAGTGACATTAGACTCATGGAGGTTCCAAAAAAAAAGACATACCATCTCCTGGCTCCAAGGCATTTTTTCTGACTGTCTATTGTGCCTGGAATGTTTTCTCTCTTTTGCTTGCCTACTAACCTCCCTATATTCCTTTAAATCCCAACTAAAATTTCTCTTTTTACTGGAACCCTTCCCCAATCCCTCTAATTCTAGTCTTTCCTCCTGATTTCTGAGGTATCTTGTATATAGCTTGCTTCATATATTTTTGCTTATGCATGTTTTCTCTCCCTGTAGATTGTAAACTTTTTGACAGCAGAGACTCTTTTGCCTCTTTTTGTATCCCTACCATTTTGCATGGTGCCTAGCACATAGTGGGTGCTCACTAAATGTTTATTGATTGTTTTGAAAGTACAACAGGGGGCGGCTAGGTGGCGCAGTGAGTAGAGCACGGGCCCTGGAGTCAGGAGGACCTGAGTTCAAATTTGGCCTCAGACACTTAACACTTACTAGTCATGTGACCTTGGGCAAATCACAACCCCAATTGCCCCTCCAAAAAAAAAAAAAAGCAAGAAAAAAAAAGAAAGTAAAACAGATGGAGAGTTCTACTTCTTTTTTTAATGAAATGAAACATGTCTTTTAATTGGGTTAGGGCCTTGTTTAAACATGAGTGTGAAAATCTACATCAAAATTACTTGAACTAAGTAATAAGTACAACAAAAACAATCTCTCTAACTTCTATCATTTAAAATGTAAGTTTTGTACTTGTTTTCTCAATAATTTCAATGCTCAGTATTCACCCAATAAGTAAAGATGAGGGTACTTAGGCTCAAAGCATAGCACTTAAAAGCTCACATATATCCATTAAAAATACATACACTCTCTCATTTTAAAATAGTGATTTAGCAAAATCTACTTTTAAATTAATCTGAGACTTGAGTTATGTGTACTGTTTCCCCTTATTATCTTGTAATTAGGAAGTCTTCTGTGACTAAAAGCAAAAACAAAAAACAAAACTCGGTCATCTCAGAATCAGCTCCACCCAGACTTGGGCAGCATCTTAGGTAGGAGTATCTTTAAGTATTGAAACTCTTTATTCATTTTATATACATAGAATATTTCTTCATTCCTAATTTCAGAAGATCACAAGTGAATATTATCTTAATTGTATTATTACCATTAGGCAAATGCTTAAGCATTGGAAAGGAAGGCCACCTCTTGTCTTTGTGGTTCTTATCAATTCTTTTCTGAGTCAACGGTGTATGCTAAAGCTGGGGCTAGGAATTGGCAAGATAGGCAAACCCACACACAAAGTGGGGGTCATGATGAGCGATATTTTTAATGTTACCTTTTGAAAATGTGTATATTTTTGGTCTAGAAAGTACTGTTCCTACGACAGGTAGGTATTTTATTTTGCGATCATTCATGTCATGAATAATAGAGAAGGCTCAAAACTTTTGGGGACATCTTTTGTTGTAACACAACTATTCTTTTTAGAGGTAATACTGTGTTCATATTTCAATGATGGAAGGAGAGCATGTGTAATTTTCAAACCCTGTTCAAGGTTCCCAAAAGCCTAGTCCTAGCTTAGAGAATCTTCTTTGTAAAGCATCTTGAATTTTTACTGGTCAATTCCTCTAAGTTGTCTGTCTCTCAGCATCACTGAGGGCTTTGCCTAATGGGAATTTTAATCCAAAATCCTTGCTTACAAGTATCTAACATAAAGCTCCCTTCTATTTCAAATGGAATTTCTTTTATTATGGTACCTACTATGTTAAGGTATGATGATAAGGAGCTACCAGATATAAATAAAGGTAAGAGAGATGGTCCTTACCACATCCAACACAGCGTGGACCAACAAATCCAGGTAAACAGTTGTGACCTGAGTCCAGTTATGAACGGGTCTCACTCCCTTGTGATAGTTCTGTAGCAACTTTTGGGTCAAGTGATGAAGAGTCGAATTGCTGAGATGATGAGTATCTGTGGTTAAGATCCCTGAAAAGAAAACCTATGACCATCAGTAAATAGTGAGAATGAGAGGCACTAGATACAGATTTGTGACCATTAGTAAGAGATGAGAATAGGAGGCATTGCATGTAGATGGATGATCAGAGAGAGTGAAGAATGCAGGACACTGGACAGAATCTTTCTAAGGGGTATTAATGGTTTCAGGATTTGATAACTCTTGGTCAAGTTGACATTTTTCCTCTACCATTTTTGGCCTAACACTTTTTTATGGTTAGTTATTGTAAAACTATAAATTCACTAGCATTTTTCAGCTATTTGGAATCTCAAGGTCCCCTACCCAAAGTAAGTTGGGGGCTTAAATTCCCAGGGGTAAAATCTTATGACAAAAAACAAATGAACCAATTCATCATTTCAAAGGATGAGAACTTTACTCTTATGCCAATGTTTCTAGTTTTTTGCAGGAGGCTCAGGATTAGTAGTTACTGGAAATAAAATTCCTTCTCACGCTTTCAAGGACTTAGGTGAAGACTGGCTATATATTGATTATTAGCACTATCCTTGGTCAGTAACTAAGTATAAAGGACATCATCTTGGACCCTTCTTTCTTTTAAATATTACATTCATTCTTACCAGATTTTTTATTTCATATTCTATGAATTTCATCCAACAAATTAAAAAAAAAAACCTAGCATGAAGAGTGCTACCCCAATCAGGGAAACAAGTCAATTGAAAAGTGAGAGCAAGAAGGTTTAGTGGTTGTCAGTGTCCATAAGGAGGGTTTAGCCATATCCATATTATATCATGCCAACATCCATAAGCTTTCCTCTGAGGCCATTGGCAGGCAACTTATAAAGACAGAGCTATTCCAGGCGTCTAGGCTGCTATTTCCTATTCTCTAATGTACAGATAGGTGGGTAAGCAAGGCAGTCAAGTGAACCTTCAGTGGCAGAGGATAGTACTTCTTAGGAATCAGGGTTTTTTTGTTTTTGTTGTTATTGAGTCTTTTCAGTCATATCTCATTCTTTGTGACCCCATTTGGGGTTTTCTTGGCAGAGATAATGGAGTGGTTTGCCATTTCCTTTTCCGGCTCATTTTACAGATGAAGAAGTAAAGCAAACAAGGGTAAGTGACTTGCCCAGGGTCACACAGCTAATAAGTATTTGAGACCAGATTTGAATTTGGGAAGATGAGTCTTCCTGACTTCAGGCCTGGAACTCTATCCACTGAGGCACTTAACTGCCCTGGGAATCAGGTTACCTCAGTGATTTTCCCTATAAATCTGTGTTGTGTTCCCCAGTTTTTTAAGTGTCTATAGGAAAAGTCTTTTGTATTATAAACTGCTCAATGTCTTAGCTAGAGAATATACCAATGAGTACACAGTTAATGACTCTATTATAAGATTAGTAACAGTTACGTCCTTGAAGGGCCTCACACTTACTGGTTATATGACTTAACCCTGTTCCTCATCTGTAAAATGAACAGGAGAAGGAAATGGCAAACCACTACAGTATCTTTGCCAAGAAATCCCCAAATGTGGTCACAAAGAGTTGGACATGACTAAAGAACTACTAACTGAACCAGAACATCCTTTAAATCACTTTTCTACTCTCTTGAATGGTGTCTATGTCAGAGGTCACAGAACCAAGGCAGCTGAGGGTTGTAGAAGCCTATGAAGTAAAATTAACACTATAAATTCTACCAATCCTATAACTCTATAGGATTTGATAGTGTTTAAAATTAAAGGGGGTGCTGCTCAGTTTGTGACACAGCAGAAGGACTCTGTATGTGTGACTGTGACAATTCCATCAGCTCCTACAGCTATGACAGCATTGATGTTACCCCTAACTTGTGGTTTTTGCACCAGTGTATGAAAAGAATTATGAGTAGAAAATGGTTTTTGTAGACCATTGTGGGCTTACCATTAAAACCTCATCTTTAAGAAACCCAGCAAGGTTGGTTGTTAGCATGGGAAAGAATGGAATGCCATCACCCTGTCCTAGATTGGAACATTTCTCTGATGGAAGAGGGCAGCTCCCTGCTGGTGAACTAGAGCGGCAGAGTTTCTGGAAGTTTGGAGGCATTCCTATCAGAAGCAGGATTTGGGGACTCTGACAGGGAAGATTGGACTTTGCTAGCCCTTTTTTAATGAATTCCCAATTGAGAACCATTTTGGTCTAGGAAGAGGCAGTGCTGATGGAAGTGTTTCAAAAGGACATAACTTCTTAAAGTACTGTTTAGCAGGACATCCTATTGGTTGGGGATTTGGAACACAGAGCTAAATAAACACCTATAAAGATAAAAAGAAACAGACTCAATCAGACTAAGTGGAATTCCTGGGGTAACAGGAGAGTTCTAGTCCTGTATAGCTGGGGGGCAATCAGAGAACTCAGTCCCCAAAATGGACTTGGTAGTACCAAATTGGTCAGGGCCTCTGCTTCCAGTATTTTTCCCTAATAATCTAGCCTGGCAGGCCAATGAGTTCAATACAAGAATCATGAAAGGCAGGGGAGATCTTGGACTAGGCAAGAAGAAGCCAGTTTGAGACTTATCTCCCAAAACTGCAAGAGAAGGGCAGCAAAGATGATCCATAGCAAGAGAGTGCTGGATATGGAAGTATTAAGATATATGATACAGACCTTTAGCAGCTTGTATCAACTCACACTTGGGATGGTAGTTAACCAACAACCAATGGTATGGAGCCAATGAATATGAGGATAATGTTCTAAGTTCTTTTGGGTGTGAACCAATTTCCCCCGGATAGATAGAATAAAACTGGGTCACCATCTTCCAACCCCCTGCCAGGGAGGTTATAAGACCTTATAAGAGGTCTTATGGACCTTATAAGAGCCAAATTTAGAGAACTGGGTTTGAATCTTTGCTCTGATACTTCCTAGTTATGTGATCCTAGGTAAGGCATTTCACTGGACTTCATGTGTGTGTGTGTGTGTGTGTGTGTGTGTGTGTGTGTGTGTGTGTGTGCGTGTGTGTGTGTATTAATTCTAAAGTCTCTACCAGCTATAAATTCGGTGATACTATTATGAGAATCAGGGAGGCAACAGTTCCTAACCAACTCTTGACAAGTCTTTCCTGTACTCTGAATTTGCCTGAGCCAATAAAAGTAGAAATAGTCCAGACCTCTGCTGGTATTTTCTACATTGGTCCTTACGCTGTGACCATAAAGCTGAGTGTGTTGACAGGAGGGAAAGCCGGGTTAGACTACCTTGTGACTGAGCAGTGGGGCTCTAGGGAGTCTGGTTAGACTCTCTCGGTGGCTGGTTTTCCCTTCACACTTGTATTCATATTGTCCTGTGCTGTGTTTTCCCATGCAAAGGCGTGAACTGGGTCAGACTTAAAGCTAATTGAGTCTAAAGCACAGAATATACTGACTAGACAATGATGATTCTCTCATAAGATTAGCAATAACTTTGATCTTTTGAGCTCTTTCTTACTCTCAGGTCAGTTGCTACAAAATCCTGGCAATCAGTGACTGTGGAAAACTAAAAACTTAAGGAAAATAATTCAACAGTTATTAAGTGCCTTCTATATACAAAGCATTGTACTAGAATCTGGTGGAGATAAAAAAGCATAGTTAAGACATGGTCTCTGTGTTCCTGAAATTTACAGTCTAATCGGGAGGTAAGATACATGCACATATAATCATAATATAGGAATATACATAGGTTCATCAGAGAGATCCAAAACAAAGGGTTATGTGAGGTCTCAGAGGGGAAAAGGTTGTTACCAAATGGAAGGTATCAGGAAAGGCTTCATGAAGTAGATAGTAATTTAGTTGAACTTTAAAGCATGGGTAGGGCAACTAGGTGGTCCAGTGGGTAGAGTGCCAGGCATGGAGTCAAAGAAGACTAATCTTCATGAGTTCAAGTATGACCTCAGATACTTATCGTTGTATGACCCTGGGTAAGTCATTTAACCCTGTTTGCCTCAGTTTCCTCATCTGTAAAATGAGCTAGAGAAGGAAATGACAAACTACTCCAGTATCTTTGCCAAGGAAACCCCAAATGGGATCACCAAGTCTGACATGACAACAAAAGGAATTCAACAGGAAAAAAAGGAAAGGAAAAATAGTCCGAGCATAAAGAAAAGCAAGAGCAAAAGCATAAAGGTTAGAGGATGTTTCAGGGATCAAAACAGACTGATTTGAGTAGAGCACAGAATGCATGGCCAGGTAATACATGGCATGAAGTAAGACTGGAAAAGCAGGGAACGGCAGACAGCACCTCTTAGAATTTATCATTTCTTCCAATATTCAACTTAAGCACCACCTTCTACAGGAAGACTTTCTTGATCCCTCAAGTGCTAGCACTTTGTATCCTCCCAAATTACCCAGAATATATTGCACATACTTTTATATGTATTTTTCCCCAGTTATTATTGTTGTTGTGAAAAATAATAGTGAGCATTTATATAGATCTTTAAGGTTACCAAGTGCTTTAAACATGTTACCTCATTTAATTTAATCCTTACAACAATCCTGTGCCCTAGATGCTATTGATCAAAAAGCATTTATCAGATAACAACTTTGTGCCAGGTACAGTACTAGGTACTGGAAATCCATGACAAAAATGAAACAGATCCTGACTTCCAGGAGTTTACATTTGATCAGGGAAGATTATATACATATATACACATGTATACATGAAATGGATATGAAATAAATACAAGGTAATTTGGGGAAAAGAGAGGGCACTAGTAATTGGGGGAATCAGGAGGGGCTTCATGTCAAAGGCATCTCTAGATAAGTTTCGCAGAAAATAAGGGATTTTAAGAGGTAGAGGTGAAGAGGAAGTGATTTTAGGCATTTTGCACATCTGTGCAAAGGCACGGAGATGGGTGAAAGAACCAGAAGACTATTTGAAGGACAATAGAATATGGGAAAAGGGGAAATGTATAAGGCTGGAATGGTAGTAGGGACTAGGTTATGAAAAACTTTAAAGCCAAATTAAGGAGTTTCAATTTGATCCTAGAGGCAATAATGAGACATTGGAGTTTATTGAGTAGGGGAATGACTTGGTTAGGGCTGCACTCTCAGAATATCACTCTAGCTAGTAAGCTGTGCAGAAGATGGACTGGTAGTGGTGACAGACTTGAGGTAGGAAGACCAATTAGGAGAGTATTGCAATAGTTTAGAGATGATAGGGGTCTGAAATATAATTGTAGTAGTATGAGCAAAGAGAAGGTGATGGTATGGAAGTAGAAATGAACACAATGTGGTAATTGGTTGGATACATGCAATGAGAGAGAGGGGTAGGATTGGGGAAAATTATGAGCGGCCCCATAGAACAAAAGTTCCTTGAGGGAAGAGACGGTTCTGATTTTGTTTTCGTATTCCCAGAGCCCAGCAAAATTTCTAGTACAGAACAGGTAATCAATAAAGAAATGTTTGTTGGGGGTGGAGCCAAGATGGCGGCGTAGCAGTAGCAACATATTGCAGCTCTCACATAGCCACCCCAAAATACCCATAAAATAGGACTCTAAACCAATCCTAGAACTCCAAAACGCACACAAAGATACTTCCCACTAAAGTCAGCTTGGCTACAAGAAACCATATCAGCACTGCGAACCAAAACCAGTCAGGCCTGAAGCCGTGGCTGTGCCCCGGGGGCGTCTGGGCGGGACAGCAGAGGAGCCTCTCAGGTGAGCAGATCAGCAGCAGCGACAGCTGCGAGTGGGGATTGCGAAAGGGGGAGATAAGCAGTCTGGCCAAAAGGCCTCCAGAGCGGAAAAGCGAAAGGCAGAGGTTTTGTACCCGCCTCCGCGTTGCAGCTTCCCGCCCGCGGCCTGCAGACAGCAGGGGGACTGAGCAATTGTTCTCAGGCCAAGAGCTCTCGTGTTGAGCGGCCTGGATCCGGATTGCCGTCTTGGGCCTCAGTTCTGGAGTCTTCGCTATCCAGTCAGCCGGAAGTAAATAGGAAGAGTTCCCAGCATCTTCCTGAGAGCTACGGCAGACGGGAGGACCCCAGTGATTTGGGACAGAGCTTTCCCTTCTGGAAGCAGAGCCCCACAGAGATTTACAACCATGAGTAAGAATAAGCA
>CM053588.1:114858904-114882276 GCA_028646515.1 Pseudochirops corinnae
ATCTAGGGTTTGGGAGCAGTTCTTATTTTGCCTCTTATGCTTATTCTTACTCATGGTTGTTCAGACCGTGAATTTTTTTAAAAATCTCTGTGGGGCTCTGCTTCCAGAAGGGAAAGCTCTGTCCCAAATCGCTGGGGTCCTCCCGGCTGCCGTAGACTTCCGGCTGACTGGATAATGAAGACTCCAAGACCAAGGCCCAAGACGACGATCTGGATCCAGGCTGCTCAATGCGAGAGCCCTGGCCTGAAAACAATTGCTCAGTCCCCCTGCTGTCTGCAGGCTGCGGGCGGGAAGCTACAACGCAGAGGCGGGTGCAAAACCTCTGCCTTTCGCTTTTCGGCTCTGGAGACCTTTCAGCCGGACTGCTTATCTCCCCCTTTCACAATCCCCACTCGCAGCTGTCGCTACTGCTGCTCCGCTCACCTGAGAGGCTCCTCTGCTGTCCTGCCCAGACGCCCCTGGGGCACAGCCACGGCTTCAGGCCTGGCTGGTTTTGGTTTGCAGTGCTGATATGGTTTCTTGTAGCCGAGCTGACTTTAGTGGGAAGTATCCTTGTGTGCGTTTTGGGGTTCTAAGTTTGGTTTAGAGTTCTATTTTATGGGTATTTTGGGGTGGCTATGTGAGAGCTGCGATATGTTGCTGCTGCTACGCCACCATCTTGGCTCCGCTCCCCTTGGTCTCTTTAAAGAATAATCTGCCCTATATCACCTACTGAACAAAACTGCCTTTCTCCTATCTGCTGTAATAGTAATGAAATTTGAAGATCCCTTTGTATTGCCAAGCTGACAGGTACTTGGCACCTAGTTTCAAATTAAGCCTCTGTAAAGAAACAGGAGGTATGAACCCCTTTTTTTGATGTAACAAGAAGGGGCTGAACAGGGAAGAGCTAATACCTATGTAAGGAGGACCACAAGATGGACAGTCAGAACGTCTTGGGATAAGCATCGTGGAGGCAGGGCAGCTGCTGCTGGACTGACTACTGAACTGAGAATTGAGAAGAACTGAGAAGAGGAATGAGAACTGAGAACTGAGAACTGACACAGAACTTGGACTTGTGGTGGCAAAACTCAAACTTGTGGTGGCAAGACTTCCAAGAGCCAACTGGAGCCACTGAAGACTGAGGAAGCATGACTGTGGTGCTGGTATTTTGTACAAATGTTGTTGTGGCTTTGTTATCGCATATGAGTGTTATTGTGGCTTTGTTAAAACTTGTCTTCCCAGGAACAGAGACTGTGAAAGATTTGAGATGGAATGGACACTGTGAGCTCCAATGTGGAACAGCAACTGCACAGAGAGCTGGACAAGGAACTGGGAGCTGTCTGCCTTTGAACCCAGGTGACAGTTTGGTGGATTCAGGTAGGAGCTACCTGCCTCGAGTCAAGATGAAAAGACCTCTCTGTGGATACTGAGTAGTGACTGATGAAATAGGGTACTGAGTAGTGATTGAGGAAACTGTGATTTAGTTGTTACCTAGGGGTGGATGGCTTTTGTACTTTCCACTACCCCTTAAGAGGGTACTAAGTAGTGACTGAGGAAATTGTAATTTAATTTCACCCCATGGGCAGAGGGTTTTGACTTTTGTACTTTGTGCCCCCTAAGGAGGCAAACTTTCTTAAGGATGATTGAATGATTGAGTTACTATATGATTGTACTTTGTTGAAAACTATGTGACCACTTTGGTAAAAATTATGTGACCATTTTAGTGATAAGTTGTTGAGTTGTGACATAATGAATGCTGTATTTTGATTTTCTGTAATGAGTTGTAACATTCCAAATGCCATACCTTGACTTTCTGTAAATATTTTGCTCTGATTTGTTATTGAATAAATAGAGAGTTTGCTATACTGTGTAATCAGAACCTTGACAGCTATTCACAGTAACAATCCTCTGGAAAGCTGCTTGTGCATGGCTTTACATCTGCTCCCTTTGTAGTCTTAACAGCTCTTCTTCTGGGAAAAGCCACTTCTCTGCAATTCTCAAGCTGCTGGAACAGAGAGTCAAGCTCTTAGCACATAGCCATCTTTGAGAAGGTGCTGAGAAAGTGTTGTTAACATAATATATTAACGTAACTCAGAACAGCTACAAAGCCTGACTTTTCCTTTCTTTCCCCTTTCTTAAACTATAGAAGGCAGTAAAGGTCAACACAGGCACCCCTGGGAGATTTCCCTCTTATCTGGATAGTGGTAGAGGTCAATAAGCCCTGAGAGCTTTCCACCTAGCAACAAGAATAATCTCTCCTCCAATCAGATTCTTGCTTCTGCTACCTCTGGATAGCAGCTATGTGGCACAGTGAATACCATGCTGGGACTAGAGTCAAGAAGACCTGAGTTCAAATCCAGTCTCAGTCACTTACTAGCTGTATGACCCTGGTCAAGTGACTTAACAGTTGTTTGCCTCAGTTTACTTAACTGTAAAATAAGAATAATAATAACACCTACTTCCCAGGACTATTGTGAAGATCAAGTAAGATAAAAATTGTAAGGTGATTAGCACAGTACCTGGAACATAGTAAGCAGTATATAAATCTTAACTATTATTATCATCATCATCATTTTTATTATCTGACTTAAACTGGTTTTTCTCTAGAGACAATCAGCTATTAGCAAAGCAGTGCCTCTTTATCAAACAACAGGGCACTCAGCAAAACAGCTGCAGGCTCTACTAGCTCAGATCCTGTCTGTTTCTGTATTCTGTGTCTTCTATGCCCTGCTCCTGGTCTCAGCTTCTTTTATTACTTCTGTGTTGATCTGGTCATCACCTATATTATTCTTTGGCTTCAAATGATGCAAATCAGTGCCTCATAGGTAGTGACTCATCTGTAACATGATATGAAACTCAAAAAAATCCACCTGTCAGGTATAACTTCATCCGTCCTTACATAATCTTCTCATAGTCCCCACAGTTAGTTAGTTTCTCAGCTAGATCCTTCAAAACTCTGAAAAAAGCTGTATGTGAATAACCTGATTACCATATACATCACAACCATCTTAACTCAGTCATTGCTCTGTTTTCAAACAAACACAGTTATTTGAAGGGGCAGTTTTCTCTTAGATCCTCAGACTAGTCTGTGTTTCTCCTTAAACATTTTATGTGGGGGATTGTTTTTCTTCTCAAACTGATTTTATCAATGTCCCTTAGACAAATATTTTTTTGCTCCCTTTCAGTAACCAAATTGTCCACATAAAAAGAGATAGTGCCTTACATAAATATATACGTATGTAAGTAGAAGGAAGGTAACCTTCCCTGGGTTCTTGAAGGTTATGTCAGCAAAGTACAAACTCTGGAGGTTCCTAGGGACCTGTAAACCTAAGTTGAGACTTTTTTTTGTGCCATGGACCACATTGGCAATCTGATGCATCCCAAACCTTTTTTTCAGAATAATATTTTTAAATGCACAAAAAACAATACATGGAATTGCAAAGGAAACCAATTGTATTAAAATAAAGATGTAATTTTTCCGTCCAAGTTCACGAACCTCTTGGAATCTGTCAATGAACCCAAGGTTAAGAACCCTTGCTGCAAAGGCTATGAAGATAGGATCCATAATAGGCTACTTCTGGTGCCTGAGTACCAAAATGGTCACTTTCAGAGAGGTTCATTACCAGATTGGCTTCCACCGCAATTCTCAAAAACTAACTACTAAACAACAGAGTTTGGCACCTGTGTCAACACCACCGAAGGTCCAGATCCTTGAAGACTAGACTAAGAACTAAATACTCTGGCTTCAGTTAGATGGATGGAGAGGTTGGAGGGTGTTCATTACTACACCCAGGTGATATGAATCCAGCAGGGTTTACTTTTCACTACACTTGGTTGCTCTTGTGATAGGACATCAGATCAGGTTTGATCAGCATTAGAAACGTTTCCTCTGACAACTGACTGGACCTAGAATAGTTGGCAAACCTACTTAGAAAAGTAAACATTGACACAGTTATACTAACCCAGTCCATCACCTTCAAAGCAGGTTCTGGATAAATATCTGTTTATTGATTTGTCAGAAAAATTGTAATTGGGCACGTCTTCATTCCTGTCTATGTCTTCCATTAAATGCCACCCCCATGTTCTGAAAACATCAATAAATTTATCTTTATAGCATTCCCAATTAGTGAATAATTGGCAAAGGCACATGGAGCTGACATAATTTGGTTTGGGTCACAAAGGATAAATCAAGGAGAAAAGAAGAAGAATCTCTAAGTCCTAGGTTCTTGTCCTTGGTCCCAATCACACAATCATTTACAGTAGAAAGGGCAGGGGTTCAGGAGTCAGAGGACCTGGGTTCCAATTCTTCCTCTAATGCTCACCACCTACATGACCTTAAGTAAGTCACTTTACTTGCCTGGGCCTCAGTTTCCTCTTCTGTAAAATGAGGAGGTTGGGATAGATCAGAGGTGGGAAACCTTTGGCCTTGATGCCACATGTGGCCCTCTAGGTCTTCAAGTGTGGTCTAATCAGTCAAAGGGATGCACTTGAGGACCTAGAAGGCCACATGTGGCCTCAAGGCCAAGGCCCTGAACTAGATGATTTCTGGAGATCCAGCGCAAAAACTTTGGTCCTATGATCCTATGGTTAACATGAATGTGGTCCTTTTCCTCTAGCTCACTTTCAATCACAATTTTGGATAGTAGGAGAGACCCAGAAGGTCCAAATGCTTTGAAGAAAATTAGGGTGCAAAGATGGTCTAATGAAGTGTCAGAGCAGAAAAAGATTAATTCACTAGAAGGTAGATATAGTAGGACACCTTCCCCAATTTGGGCTCACAGTTTAGGTCTCACAAGGTATGACTAGCCCAGGTATTATAGAGGTCTATACTCCCAAAATTATAGGTCATCTTAGTTTACCTTTGTCAGTCAGCAGAAACCATTCAAAGCAAAAGCATTTACAGAAATAACATAGCATGAAAAATAGTAATGAAACTTTCCTATGAACAGTGGAAAGAGTGGGCATGCATGTAGAATATACTAATAAAAGGGACAAGTATAACCTGTTGCCATGGCAATCCCTACCCCCATGGTACCAGATTGCAATGTCTTTTCTTTTTTCATAGCCTCCTCAAGTTGCTCCTTTTGGGCCTACCTTGGTATGTAGCTCAGCTAGACCCACTGGGTCTGCTCCTATTTGCAGTTCAACTTCATGCTACCAGAAGAACATCTCTAGATTCTACAGTTCTGGGATTATTCTTTACTGAGCACAACATCTTCTATTGAATGAATTGTCCCACTGCAGTGAATCTTGCCAGTGGTGGCTCTTGTTGTTTGTCTTTCATTCTGGAAGAGGACCATGACATCAGGAAGGTGACGCCATGACACGCAAGTGAATTGGATTTAAGTGAGGGAGGGCTGTGCAAAGTCACCAGCCTCACTTTCTCCTCTAGAGCCATCTGGATCCAGGGGCAAGATATTGATCAGGACAACTGGAGATGGCCCAGGATGCAGTGGGAGACTTTGGCCTTTTTAAGCTAATCTTTAACAGGTCTCAGTCTGACTGAGGCAATGCCCATTCCGTGATTAAAGGCTAGGTAAGAGATGAGGCAGAGAATGGCCTCTTTTACCTGGTTAAAAAAAAAATCCACCTGGGAAAGGAAGACCTTTAAGGTTTCTGGCCAAAATAGAAACAATTGCTATTTACATTCACTCTGAGCCAATCAGGTCCCAAAGGATGACCCAGTAGGGCTTGGCCAGGGCCCTACTGTGGCAGAAGAGGGGAGAAGGAAGGAGATGTTCCCTGAACCCACAATCAAAGAACAATTTCTTCTCAAGAGTTAGGCTCTTCCTCCATAGTACTTCTCAACTGTCAGAGATCACACCACTCAGACTTTTCTCAGACTTATCCTATAGAGAGCTCTGTCTTGCTCTTTAAAGGTCACTAGGGACATTGCTACTTTTTTAGTCAACCAATAACTAGCACCCAGCAAATTTATGATGAGCTTTTTCACATCTCTTAAAGAGGTAGCAAAGCGTCAATACTTTTTATACTAAGACTGTAACACTTGTCTGTATTTTCTGATCTTTATATTTCATAATTTTATCAGATAGACTAGGGGATTAAATTAATCAGGGACCTCCTAATTAATCATCTCATTACACATTCTTTTAACTTAGCATCTCTAGGAAAGCTGAGATGCATAGAATTTATTATAAAATGATTTAGTTTTTTTGGAAAGATTAATCTTAGCAAGAAGGAGACCTTCCTTTAAGACTATGTGAATGAAAGTTACAGTAAAGCTGAGAGTAGACAGGTCTGAATTACGTTAATGGGCTCTGACAGGACCAAGTTTCAAGCAGCATGTGCATATTAGATATACCTTTTATGGGTAAATTATCCATTCCTTTTATGCAGAGGTTTAATTGAGATGAAGACTACCATTTTGTTTTTCCCATGCATTGTAATAATCTATGGCTTTAAGTCACTCTATTTGGGACCTACTTTCTCTGACTTTTCTGTATGTTCTTTCAAATACCCATCTGTTGCTAAGAAGGCCGCTGTTTATAATCTATACTTCAGGTACATTACAACATTCAAAAGCTAACGTAACAATAGGCCTGTGATCCTATCCATTATTCTTCCTTAGTGGCAGACAAATGCTACAAGGAGATGTGAGAAATTTTGTAGAAGAGACTAGTTCCAAGGAAGTTTATATCCAGGAATCTTCTGATCTCCTTTGGCATTTCTCTCTGCCTATCATCAGATGGTTCAAGGCCTTTCATTTCATAGACTTTCTTGTCCTTCTAGAAGACTTGGTCTGCTAATGTATCCTGATTTTCCCATTTCTTAAAAAATTAGAACTGTCTCTTTGGATTTTATTATTTAAAATATCCTTCTTACTCTAGAAGAGCAAGTTGTCATTTCCCTTCCCTTCCTACTTATTTGTCTCCTTACCTCTGAGCAATCCAAAATACCACTCTCTTCCTGAACCTTTTAGGATGGAGGGCTAAAAAAATGAAACCTATCAGAATCTTTCCTATATACCAGCAGATCAAGTAACACCTGTAGTTTCTATTTTCAAGGAGTTGAGCATGAAGGCCTTTAAATAATACCACTTGGACAAGAAAGCAAAGAACTTATCGGAAATCTGAATTTGCCATCCCTTGCTTAGACATATAGGTCAGTATTAAGCTAGAATGCTTTTTTTTATCTTCACAATTTGGCCCCATGCCCCACACTCTTTCTGAAGAATCCTTTGCACTGTTTCTCCTGCATTACACATGAGATAAAGCACCTTCTCCATTGGCCAATGTCTTTGGCTAGAGCAGGGGGAAAGGGTTTATTATGCAAACATAATAAACATAATAAGCAAGTGTTTATTATGCAAACAGCAACTGAGTTATGTGTCCTTTAAGACTACTAAATAGTTTTTAATTACTGCTATATCAGTAAATTCCATAAATATGCAAATGCAATTAGTTCACAAAATAGGCCTTAAATATCTTCATTCCTTTCCAACAAAGTTCTTTGAAGTTAATCGCTAGCAGTCTTTGTTCCCTCTCAGCTAAAATTGACACGAATTATGACAGATGTACAAATTCAGGGGAACCAGATTTTTCCAGCACATCTGGTCAGGCAGTACAAAATGGAAGAGAGAGGAATAAATGGCAACCCCTCCCACTCCAACCTTTACCTGGGACAGCAGGATCTGAATTTGCTTTTCCTCATTGGCACTGGCACTGGCTATCACTTCAATTTCAAAGTCACAATATATTTACATTTCTTTGGGCTTAAAATCAAATTTTCAAGTATGTTATGCATATTTTGCTCCCTATAAAACAGCAGAAATGGTAGGATTTCGAGCTAGAAAGGGCCTTCAAAATCATTTAATCCAGCTCTCACTCTACAGATAGAAGAAAATGAGAGCCCAAAAGGTAAAGTCATCTGTCCAAGCTTACAGTTAACTAACTGTGCAGAGTAAGTATCAGAGTCAGATCTTAAATTTAGGTCCTTGGATTCCAAAGCCACTTTTCACTAACCCACCCTGTCTCAGCTCTGACCCTTTAATGGTCATGGTTTTCTGTGTCAGCCTCTTCTTTCCATCCATCACCTCCCACCTAATTTTAGAATCAACCACCATGTGAGCAAAAGAATATTGAGTTGGAGCACTTTTGTAAATTGAACTTGTGGTTTTCATGTGGCTATTTATGTGTGTGGATGCATACATATATATATATATAATGTCACATACATATGCTATGTAAATATACACATATATAGTTTCATCCTCTGGTTTTTATAACCTAAATTTGAAAATATTCTCAAAGGAAAGGGAAGCACTTCTACCAATCCAAGAGGTATAGACCCAGAAACTTTATATAACTGTAATTTGTTACTTCATCACTCACAATTACATTCAATCTTCTATGTCCTTGATAAGCCATGAGAATGAGGTATGGCCTACTAGCCTGAGCAGGTATTCCTGGTGTCAATTCAGCTTTGCTGTCAATTCTCACCACGTCAACTAGGGACAGTCAGTTGATCTTTTAATGCCTTAGTTTGCTTGACTGGAAATTGGAATACAGTCAAGGGTATGCTGTTAAAGTTTAACAACCAGATGAGGGGGAGGGGGCGGTAGGAACTCGGGGAGATAAATGGCACACTTTTAGGTTTAATCCACATTATTTACATTTTGTCCTTCACTTTCTTAAATCTAGACAATCAATAAAACAATAAATCAAGTCCTGATCTGTAGCGTTTGTTGACTTCTCAGGTATAAACAGTCACGAAGAAAATTTAACAATGGGCCCTGCAGTGCCAGTTTGAGCTGGCTCCAGCATGCTCCCGGTATGTCCGACATCCACCGCACAGCACCGACAGAGCGGACCAAAAGTCTGCTGTGGTTTTAAGCTTTAATAGAGTAAAACCGGACTAAGCCTTCTGAGAAACCCTGCATTTCCACAAATCAGTGATGTAAAATGTTAAGGGAAAAAGTGGAAGGGGGTGAGCTTGCTGTATAAGCCTCTTCGAATGGCCCCAGCAATCATCTGGCCGCTGCGCCTTGGCTCTCCCCGCTCCGCCTAGGCCTCATAGAAGCCCTGAACGCCCTCGAAGGGCAGTCCCCGCGCCACCTCGCACAGGGAGCGCTTCTGAGCCCTGCGCCTGCCAGCGCCCTGCCCTCCCAGACCGCCCTGTGCTGGCTCTGCACGCATTTGTTTGGCGCACGTGGTCTCCCTGCACAGACTCTAAGCTCCCTGAGAGCAAGATTTCCTTTGTTGTTGTTTTATATTTGTAACCGCAGCACCTCACGTGGCGCCGGGTGCATAGTAGGGGCTCAGTTAGTCCAGGATGACTGACTAATAAAATTCACACTGTCGGTGCCCACACTGTCGGTGCTCAGGGACAAGACTTAGCACAAATAATGGTCTGCTTGAATATAGCTGGCGTGAGACAAGGCTTTGCTGCGAGCCCCACGAGCCTGAACGCAAAGGAGCAAAAAAAACCGCTAACCTTCGTGCCCACAGCATTTGTGGCTGATGGTTTTTCTCACACAGTCCACATAGTCAGAGCGCCACCTTGTGGCACTAGTCATGTCCTTTGCTTTACACAGGTTCTCATCAGCTAGGAAGAAGGCTTTCCGAGCTCTTTTAATATTGCTTACACAATGTAAACACACACAGTATTTTCTTCTTAAAGTTGTCAAAAAATACCCAACAACCCAGCAATGAATCAAAATATTTAGCACCATAGGTAAACCTTTTCAAGGAAAGTAGTAAGGACTTTAAAAAAACTGGAGATTGCAAGTGTATGCCAAGACAAAACTAAGCAAAAAATGGGTCAAAACCTGGGCATACTAATTTGAAAGGGGACCAAGTGCTGGTTTAGGGTTTGGTAGGCTCCCTTGGCTAATGCCTACTAAAGAGTTAAATGATAACTGAGTACCTGATAGTTTAAGGTTTGACTCCTTCCAGGGATATGTGTCTGCCTCTTAAACTGTGTGAGAGACTTCCTAACCACTCCGCTCCCCTTCTTTCAACTCCCAGCTCCAGTCTTCTTCTGTGGTCTGGACTCAGTAGGCTGCCTTGTACCTCGGTAGTACAGTAGTTTTGAATATGTTCCATCTCACTTTTTTCCCATACAAGTAAGTATGTAAAGCCTTGCTAGGTTTTCTCAAAGTTTACTAATCTTTGCCCTAGTCTATGCAACAGTGGCTAAAGAGTGTTGCTGTTCAGTTGTTTCCAACTTTTCTGACTCCATTTGGGGTTTTTATAGCAAAGATACTGGAGCAGTCTACCTTTTGCTTCTCTAGCTCATTTTACAGATAAAGAACTGAGGTAAACAGGAATAAGTGACTTGCCTAGGGTCACACAGCTAGTCAGTGTCTGAGGCCAAATTCAAACTCAGGAAGATGAGTCTTCCTGACTGCAGGTCTGATACTATCCATTGTGCCACCTAGTTGCCCACAGTTAAAAAGTACTAGAGTTGGGGGCAGAGCCAAGATGGGGGAGTAAAAACAGGGACTTGCTTGAACTTGCCCCCAAACCCCTTCAAATACTTGTAAAAATGACTCTAAATAACTTCTAAAGCTACAGAACCCACAAAATGACAGAGTGAAGCAAACCTCTAGCACAAGACAACCTGGAAGGATGAAAGGAAGAGTGTATTGTACCAGGCTGGGAGCAGAGCACAGTCCAGTGTGGGTCGCACCAGCATAGACAGGGCTGGAGCAGGCCTCATGGGACTGAATGACTGCAGCTGTGGCAGTTTCCAGGCTTC
The DNA here is from genome assembly GCA_028646515.1 of Pseudochirops corinnae. Taxonomy (NCBI): domain Eukaryota; kingdom Metazoa; phylum Chordata; class Mammalia; order Diprotodontia; family Pseudocheiridae; genus Pseudochirops; species Pseudochirops corinnae. Next base: position 114,869,603 of record CM053588.1, read on the forward strand.
TCAACTCACAAACTCCAAAGAGAGCATACAAGGTCAGTGGGAAAACTCTGTGGGACCTGGGTGAAAGAGGAATGTAGTCCAGCTGGGGTCCAGCCTCAGCCCCGGGGTGGAGGAGGTTGCAGCAGCAGCAGCAGCTGCTTCCAGAGCTTTGGGCACACAGATGGTGGGGGATCAACAGGCTGATACAAAACCCTTGAAACTTGGAACAGTACACGCACTCCAACTTCCACTAGAAGCAGAGTCCTACCCTGAAAAAGAGCTAGAAAGTCCAGTATTTGGCTGGGAAGAGTTGCAAACAGCATAAAGAAAAACCTCAGACTGTAGAACATTATTTTGGTGACAAAGAAGATAAAAAAATACAACCAGAAGAAGACAACAAAGTCAAAGCTCTTATATTAAAAGCCTCCAAGAAAAATATGAATTGGTTGCAGGCCATGGAGGAGCTCAAAAAGGATTTTGAAAATCAAGTAAGAAAAATAGAGAAAAAATTAGGAAGGGAAATGAGAGTGATGCAAGAAAATCATGAAAAATGAGTCAACAACTTGCTAAAGGAGACCCAGAAAAATACTGAAAAAAGTAACACCTTAAAAAAAATAGACCAACCCAAATGGCAAAAGAGGCCCAAAAAGCCAATGAGGAGAAGAATGTCTTAAAAAACAGAATTGACCAAATGGAAAAGGAGGTCCAAAAGCTCACTGAAGAAAATAATTCCTTCAAAATTAGAAGAGAGCAAATGGAAGTTAATGACTTTATGAGAAATCAAGAAATTATAAAACAGAACCAAAAGAATGAAAAAATAGAATACAATGTGAAATATTTCATTGGAAAAACCACCGATCCGGAAAATAGATCCAAGGGAGATAATTTAAAAATTATTGGACTACCTGGAAGCCATGATCAAAAAAAGAGCCTAGATATCATCATTCAAGAAATTGTCAAGGAAAACTGCCCTGATATTCTAGAACCAGAGGGCAAAATAGAAATTGAAAGAGTCTGTCCCTTGAAAGAGATCCCAAAAGGAAAACTCCTAGGAATATTGTAGCCAAATTCCAGTGTTCCCAGGTCAAGGAGAAAATACTGCAAGCAGTCAGGAAGAAACAATTTGAGTATTGTGGAAACATAATCAGGATAACACAAGACCTAGCAGTTTCTACATTAAGGGATCAAAGGGCTTGGAATATGATATTTCAGAGGTCAAAGGAGCTAGGATTAAAACCAAAAATCACCTACCCAGCAAAACTGAGTATAATCAATCCTTTAGGGGAAAATATGGACATTCAATGAAATAGAGGACTTCCCAGTATTCTTGATGAAAAACCAGAGCTAAACAGAAATTTAAAATATAAGAATCAAGAGAAGCATAAAAAGGTAAACAGGAAAGAGAAATCATAAGGGACTTATTAAAGTTGAACTGTTTGCATTCCTACATGGAAAGATGATATTTGTAACTCCTGAGACCTTTCTTAATATTAGGGTAGTTGGAGGAAATATATAGACAGATAGACAGACAGATAGATAAATAGATGCCACAGAGTGAGTTGAATATGATGGGATGATATCTAAAAAATAAAATTAAGGGGTGAGAGAGGAATATATTAGGAGGAGGAGAAAGGGAGAGATAGAATGGGGTAAATTATTTCACTTAAAAGAGGCAAGAAAAAGGTTTCACAATGGAGGGAAAGAAGGAGGAGGTGAGAGGGAATGAGTGAACCTTACTCTCATTTGATTTGGCTTAAGGAGGGAATAACATACACACTCAATTGGGTATCTTACCCTACAGGAAAGTAAAGGGGAAGGGGATAAAAGGGGGAGATGATAGAAGGAAGGGCAGATTGTGGGAGAGGGTAGTCAGAAGCAAATACTTTTGAAAAGGGACAGGGTCAAAGGTGAAAAAAGAATAAGTAGGGGGTGGGATAGGATGGAGGGAAATACAGTTAGTCTCTCACAAAATGACTATTATAGAAGTGCTTTGCGTAACTACACATGTATAACCCATATTGAATTGCTTGCCTTTTCAGTGAGGGTGGGTAGGGAAGGAAGAAGGAAGAGAATTTGGAACTCAAAGTTTTAAAAACTGTTTTTACATCCAACTGGGAAATAAGATATACAGGTAATGGGGGTATAGAAATCTATCTTACCCTACAAGAAAAATAAGGGGGAAGGAGACAAGAGGGGGAATGTGATAGAAGGGAGGGCAGAGTGGGGGAAGGGGTTATCAGAATGCATGCCATCATGGGGTAGGGAGGAGGGGAGAGATGGGGAGAAAATTTAGAACTCAGAATCTTGTGGAAATGAATGTTGAAAACTAAAAATAAATTAATTTAATTTTTTTAAAAAGGAAGTGCTATTAGAACTATCTGAAATTGGACATACAGTAAAAAAAACCTAACAAACTATACGTGGTAGATTCATGGTTTCATATAGAATCCTCTTTATGCCCTTCTTTGTATATTGAAATGTTTATATTTATTGATAACTGTCTATAAAAGAATTAATAAAAATAAAAATTTTTTAAAAAATACTAGAGTTTTGGTATAGTAAGGAATGGTATATTAAAGAGGTCACCTCCAAATAGAGTTGGGATTCTTGGAAATGCCTAAAGATTCTTATCACTCCTGAATACAATTGATTACCAAGATACTTAATGATCAAGTCTCTTAGAGACTAATCATAAATAACTATAATTAACTTTTTTCACATTGAAGCTACTTCTGGAAATGGAAGCTTTCTCTCAACACATGGGAAAAGATTAAGTTGCCATAAGCCTACACAGACATATAATACTTGATTTGATGACAACGTTAAACACCCAGCAAATCAAAAAGCCAAGAAAATTGGATTGCATTGATTAAAGCTGTATCGATGCTTCAACTAACATTCTCCTGGGACATGCCATCGGAACACAAGCTCAGGCAGGGGTCTAACCAGCTGGAAAGGATTTGTGTGTGGACCAGTTGATTGATTATATTTCTATTGAGGACAAGCCCAGCTAAGTGAGGAGAAGAAATTTACCAGGCTGGCCATAAGTGATACATTTTTCAGCCACAGCAACCCTTAAAGACTATCTACAAACTTATAGAGCAGTTGTAATATGTGTTGGTAAATAGAGTACCCAGACCAACAAAATGATATTATTGAAGTATGAGTTATGAACACTGCTGGCTGTTCAAGCTATTTTAAACTTCTCCTTCAACCTTTTGCACCATCTTCCCCTACTCCTAACTCCCTCAGCAAAGGATCTTGTCTCCTACTTTACTGAGAAAATATTATCATCCCTCATGAGCTCTTTCTTCCCCGCTACTCCACACCTCAAAACCCTTTCAACATCCCCCGTTCCCTCCTGTTCCCTTCTTCTTCTGCAAAACTTGTCCCTTTGACCAATTAATCAAATAGCAAACATTTATTAAGCATTTACTATGTGCAGGTACATAGGAAGACTTAAGTTCACATCTGACCTCAGCCACTTACTAGTTATGTGATGCTGAGCAAGTCACTTAGCTTCTGATTGCCTTAATCTACTGGAAAAGGAAAGGGCAAACCACTTAAGAAAACCCTATGCACCTCAGGGTCACATAGAGTCGGGCATGACTGAACAACAACAACAACGTACCAGGTACTGTGCTAGGCACTTAGGATACAAATACAAAGAATGACCAGGTTCTCTCTCTTTTATTTCTTATCGACCAGCTCCTTCCCTGCTGTCTCCAAATATGCCCAGATCTCTATTAAAAAAAAAAATCCTTCATTAACCTTGCCATACTTGCCAATTATCCTATGTAGATCTTTTACTTTTCACAGTGAAACTCTCAGAAGAGATTTTTTCTATTTGTTTCATTTCCTCACTTTCCCTTCACTTCTAAATCTTTTAACAATCTGGCTTCTGACCCAACATTAACTAAAATTGCTCTCTCCAGTATTACCAAGGTTCTCTTAAGTGCTAATTCCAAAGGCCTAATGCAGGAATTTGTTTTGCTTGACTATATATTTTTGTAACATGGGTTTTGTTTTTCTTTCTTTCTCAGTGGGAGAGGTAAGATTTTTGTTGTTAAAAAAAAGAATAAAAGGGGTGGCTAGGTGGTGCAGTGAATAGAGCACCAGCCCTGGAGTCAGGAAGACCTGAGTTCAAATCCAGCCTCACATACTTAACATTTAATAGCCATGTGACCTTGGGCAACTCACTTAACCCCAATTGCCCTGCCCTCCAAAAAGCAAAAAAAAAAATGAAGTCTTTTCTCAATCTTCATATTTCTTCACTTCTCTGTGCTGTTGACATTGCCCATCTCCCTGTCCTTTGAGTATCCTCTCACCTTTGGCTTCCATGACACATTGCTCTCTCTTGGTTTCCCTACTGAATTATTCCTTTTCAGCCTTCTCTGCTAAATAATCATATTCCTAATATCATAAAAATGGCAATTTAGCATAAATTAATTTACTTATTTAGTGCCATATCAAACTACCAAAAATTATTTTAAGGAACTAGAAAAAAAAAGAACAAAAGTCCAGAATATCAAGGGAATTAATTAAAAGAAATGCAAGAGAAGGTGGCTAGCTGTTCCAGATCTAAAATTGTATTATAAAGTAGCAATCATCAAAACTAATTGGTATTGGCTAAGAAATAGAATGGTGGATAAATGGAATAGGTTAGGTACAACAGTCAATGACTATAGTAATCTACTTTTTGATAAGCCCAAAGACTCCAGCTTCTGAGAAAAGAAGTCATTATTTGACAAAAACTGCTGGGAAAATTGGAAAATAGTATGACAGAAATTAGATATAGAGTAACATCTTACACTGTATGCCAAGATAAAGTCAAAATGGGTACATGATTTAGACATAAAGGGTGACACTATAAACAAATCAGGAGAGCAAGGAATAGTTTACCTGTCAGATCTATAGGGAAGGGAGAATTTATGACCAAATGAGATAAAGAACATTATGAAATGCAAAATGGATGATTTTGATTACATTAAATTGAAAAGTTTACACAAACAAAGCTAATGCAACCAAGATTAGAAGGGAAACAAAACTAGGAAACAATTTTTATAGCCAGTGTCTCTGATAAAGGCCTTATTTCTAAAATATAGAGAGAACTGTGTCAAATTTTTAAGACTATAAGTCATTCTCCAATTGAAAAATGGTCAAATGATATGAACATGCAGTTTTCAGATGAAAAAATTAAAGCTAGCTATAGTAATATGAAAAAAATGCTCTACATCACTATTGATAAGAGAAATGCAAATTAAAACAACTCCGAGGGACCACCTCACACCTATCAAATTGACTAACATGACAAAACAGGAAAATTATAAATGTTGTAGAAGAAATGGGCAAATTGGAACACCAATGTATTGCTGGTGGAGTTGTGAACTGATCCAACCATTCTGAAAAGCAATTTGGAACTATGCCTAAAGCACTATAAAACTATGCATACCCTTTGATCCAGCAATATCACTTCTAGTTCTGTATCTCAAAGAGATCATAAAAATGAGGAAAAACCCATATGTACAAAAATATTTATAACAGCTCTATTTGTGGTGGTCAAGAATTGGAAATTGAGGGGATAGCCATCAATCAGGTAATGGCTGAACAAATTGTAGTATATGAATGCAATGGAATACTATTGTGTTATAAGAAAAGATGAGCAGGCTGACTTGAGAAAATCCTAGAAAAACTTGCATGAACTGGTGCTGAGTGAAGTGAGCAGAACCAGGAAAACATTGTACTTAGTAACAGTCACATTGTGTGATGATCAACTTAGACAGACTTAGTTCTTCTCGGCAATAGAAGGATCTAAGACAATTCCAAATGACTCATGATAGAAAATGCTATCCACATCCAGAGAAAGAACTATGGAATCTGAATGTGGATTGAAACATACTATTTTCCCTTTTTTTCTGTTTTTGGTTTCTTCTTTCTTGTGACTTTTCCCTTTGGTTCTAATTCTTCTTTACAACATAACTAATGTGGAAATATGTTTCATATGATTGTACATGGATGCTCTATATCAGATTGCACACCATCTTGGGGGGAAGGAAACGGGAGGAGAAAATTAAAACTCAAAATATTATAAAAGTGAATGTTGAAAACTAAAAATATATATTTAAAAACAAAACAAAAAATATTCATATTCCTTCTACCCACTAAATGTAGACTTCTCCTGAGGCTCTGATCTGGGCCCTCCTTCTCTTCTTCTTCTTATACACTTTTATTAATCTCATCTCAGTATTCAATTTATAATCTCTATGCAGATGACTGTTAAATCTATATATCTAACCCTAATCTTTCTCCTGAAGAACTGCCTGTTGGACATTTCCATATGGAAATCTCATAAACATCTCAAACTCAACCTGAAGAAAAATAGAACTAAATTATATTTCCCTTAAAGCATTCTGTCCTCTACATTTCCTAGTTTATGTTAATGCTACCATAAAATTGTGCTTACTATCCTTTCTGTCACATAAGCTCACAATCTTGGATTCATCAACTCTTTCCTCTTCCTCAATCTCCATATCCAATCAGTTGCCAAGTCTTCTCTATCCTAACCTCCATAACATCTCTGACATCTACCTCTTCTCTCTCCTCATACAGAGGAGAATTTAGAACTTCATTACAAGTCCATTTCCATCAGGATGTCCCTCCCATAAGCATCTAAAACTTAACATATCCAAAAGAGAACCCATTACCTTTCCCCCCAAAATCCTTTGCTTTTCTTAACTTTTCTATCTCTGTCAAGGGCACCATCACTCTTCTAGAAATCAGGTTCTCAACCAAGGAATCAGCCTTTACCCTTTACTCTCTCTCATTTTTCAAATCCATTCAGTTGCCAAATCCTATCAATTTATCTCCACATCTCTCCTATCTGTCTCTTCTCTATTCACATAACCACGACTTTACCCTATCTCCTGAACTTACATTAGCTACTTATTCACCCTGCATCTAGGCCCTCTCTCTAAACCATTGTCCACATACATGCTAAGTTGATATTGCTGAAATGTAGGTCTGACCACATTAATCCCTTTCTCAAAAAGCTTCCTGTTGCTTCCAGGATAAAATAGAAATAAAAATTATAACTATAAAATATATGTTCTATCTAGCATTCTAAGCTTTTCTTATTCTGTCTCCAGTCTTTCCCAATTGATTGCATGTTATTCTACTTCATAGTTTATGTTCCAGTCAAATTGGTTCACTTATTGTTTCTTGTATATGACATTCCATGTTCTGCTTCCATATCTTTGTACAGGCTATCTCACATTCTTGCATTGCTATCCCTCTTCATCTCCATTAGGGAGAATCCCTAACAGTCATGTTAACTATTTGATTTTTCATTTTACAAGCATTTATTTTGTCTCCCCTTTATACTCTACATCCTTGTGATTTAAATGAAAAAGGAAAGAAAAGGAAAACTATATACACAATCAAGAAAAACAAATTTCCACATTGTCCATGTCCAGCAATGTGTCTCAGTCTGTATCTTGAATTGATAGGTTCAAGACAGGTATCAAGAGGTGGGCAGCAGGCTTCATCATCAGTTCTCTAGAATTATGATTGGTCATTGCATTGACCAGAGGCCTTAAGTCCTTCAAATGTGTTTGTCCTTATATTGAAGCTGCTCTTTCCTAAGTTGCTCACCTGGATCTGCTCACTTTGCTTTGCATCAGTCCTGGTTTCCTTCAGAGGACATTTCAGGTGCCACCTTCTACAGAGTATCTCTATCCTATTGCCTCCAGTTGCTAGTACTCTCCTCTGGCAAAAAAAGGATTCTATTTTTCCCTGCCTATATACATGTTGATTCTATGCATTAAAATGTAAACTCTATGAGGAAAGGAACTATTTTGTTTCTGTCTTTGTGTATCTGGCACCTATCACAACTCTTCATATATTGTAGACATTTAATGTTTGTTGAGTGACACATGACAGGGCTTCAATAAATGCTTGTTGAATTAAGTTCAATCACTTTTTGCTCCTATTCTCAAACTTTTTGGGCTCAGGATCCCTTCACACTCTTAAAAATTATTGAGGATCCTCCCCCAAGAGTTTTTATGTTGGTTTTATCTCTTGATATTTACTATATTAGAAATTAAAATGTCCTATGACCTTGCAGACCCTCTGAAAGGATCTTAGGGATTTCCCAGGATCCCCAGAACACACACTGAGGACTGGTAGCTTAAACTATTGCAATAATCTCTTGACTTGGTTTCAGTCTCTTCCCTTTCCAATCAATCTTCTCCACAGCTGTCAAATTTAAATTCCTAAAACACAGAACTAACCATATCATCCCTCTATTCAAAAATCTCCACTGATTCATTCTTGCTTCTATGATAAAATCCCAGTCTGTCATTTAAAGCCATACACAATCTGGCCCCCATCTGTCTTTCTAGGTTTATTTTATATTACTCCTTTTCACTATTTCCATTCCAATCAAACCAGTTGGCTAGCTGTTCATGAGACAGGACATTTTATCTCCTTTTCTTCCTTTGTGCAAGTGTCCCTCTCAACATTAACATGGACTTTTTCTTCAATCTGGTCTCATAGAATCCCTATTTTCTTCAAAGTACAACTCACACAACACCTCCCACATGACCAACTCTAAGTGCTAGCAGATAGTAGTGAACTAAACTTCAATAAAATGATATGACTCCTTGAAAGACAGGGATGTGGAAGAAGGAGAGATCTGGAGAAAGAGGACCTGGGTTTAAGTGTGGACTTCCCCATTTGTCACTTGTGATTCAGTTTCCCTATCTATAAAAAGGGATGTTCAGTGAGATGACCTCTTAAGATCTAAGATCCCTACCCAGCTCTAAATCTATTATCCTATGATTTGAATTGGTAGGCAAGCTATCAAGCATGTGAACTTTCTAGGAATTTTTAAACTTAAAATATTCCCATACAATTCTATAGAAATAACTTCTATAATTATTAAATTTTAATAGTAATCCTTGAAATATAGATGTAAATTAATTAATACTGCTCACTGCAGCAAATGGAACATGAATCCAATGAGTTTTAAAATGAAGAGACTTACTTTCTTGTACTCATTTTGATTACTTTATATAGCTAATCCAGTATCTGAACTATAGAGAAGAAAAGGAGAAAGCCCATACACAAGATTTCTATGCCCCAAAGAGAGATATACAATTGGGTGGCAGCCTTGAGTCAGGAAGACCTGAGTTCAAATCCAACCTCAAACGCTTACTAGCTGTGTGACCCTGGGCAAGTCATTCAACCTGTTTTCCTCAGTTTCTTCATCTGTAAAATGAGCTGGAGAAGGAAATGGCAAACCACCCCAGTATCTTTGCCAAGAAAACCCCAAATGTGGTCATGGAGAGTCAGACACAACTAAACAACAGAAATTCTTTATAACATGCTATAAAGAGCTGTGATCTTCTAGATAGGAATGGAGACTGGGGTGGCGATACGTCAGGATATTCTACCTGATGACAGGGGCAGCCGGTTACTTACCCTAATGGAGAAAGCACCAGCACCTTTTCAAGAACAGAAGAGTCAAGGCTTGTAGGTGCAAGCAGAGATGGTTTATTGAAGTCTCTCCATGGAGAAGCCTTACAGCAAGATCTTTGTACAGACTTCAAACTACCCCCAAAGCTTGAGCCTTATATATCTCCCAGATGCATGTACCCTACGTGAAAAAAACAGAGCACAGCTGAACAGAATTGTGAGAGGGGTGGTACAGTCACAAGGGCGTGAAGGCCCCAGGGTGTGGAGACACTAATTTGGAACACCTGGTAACCCCATGTGGGAGAACTTTGAGCAATCCTCTGAACTCCACGTGACCCAGCTTGTTCCAGGGCCTCAATACTCCCCGTGCCTCAACACAACCGCCTGCAGCCTGCACATATTTCCCAACCCTCACAGTGATATGCCAGTTTCCTCAGCATGGTTTCCCAGCTTTCCTTGTTTTATAGGGAAAAAAAAATCTCATCTGTGATACCTATTAAAGATATTTCTCCCTCTGGGGGTTCCAGATCATACTAGCTGGAGAGCAAAGTTTTATCTATGATCTCTTCTTCCAGATCAGTATTTTGAGATCTTTGAATGAAGTAGTTGGTTTGGAGAAGCATGACATATGGGACTGGAATGTTTCTTCATTTACTTCAGGTCATCTAACTAGGAAAATGGTGATGATGGACTTCTCTATGAAGTTGTAATTAGGAAAATAAGGAAGACCTTGGTTGCTTTCAGGAATGAAAACAAGAATAAATTAAAACTATATAGGTACACAGGATGATATTGTTCAGTCATTTAGTCATGCCCAACTCTTTGTGACTCTGTGGACCATATCACACCAATACTGTCCACATGGTTTTCTTTGCAAAGATACTAAAAAGGTTTGCTATTTCCTTCTCTAATGGATTGAGGCAAACAGATGTTGAGTGACTTGCCCAGGGTCACACAGCTAGTAAGTATGTGAGGCCAGATTTAAATTCAGGTCTTCCTGACACCAGGCCCAGCACTCTATCCACTGAGCCACATTGCTGCCTATACAGGATAATAGCCAATAAATATTAGCATGGATCTTCTTAGAGAATTCTGGCTCTGAAGTGTCTGGCTGGTACCAGAATGATAATGTTAGAATTGTCCTCTCAGCGTGAGGTTCAAAGTGAGTATGGCTTTTTCCTTAAGATTCTACAAATGAAAGCCAACTCAGATTCTTTAGGAGAGGAGGAATAAACTGCCAATAAGCAAAATCCCAACAAGGGGAAAAAGGTCTTAATGATTAATATTGATATGTAATATAATCCTGTATATATTCTATAGCAAGTAATATAAATTCATTAACATTCTCCAGAGGAAAGACAATACTTGTGGTTATAAAATTCTAAGAAGCAAACTCATATCTATCTATCTATCTATCTATCTATCTATCTATCTATGCATATGTACATATATGTGTGTGTGCGTGTGTGTGTGTGTGTGTGTGTGTGTGTGTGTGGGAAAGGTCATAGAAATAAAAAAACAGGCACTATGAAATTAATTGCAGAATTCATAGTCTAGGGATCCCTTTAACATACACATACATTCTTATAAAGAAGATGGAATTAGAATATAGTCAAGTACCTACCCTGGGCTCCAACAAACTTATTTGATATAAGATCCTCCAGCCTAACAGCTTCAAACCTCAACTGTTATCAATTCAAGTAAATTTATATTTCAAAACATACTTATTAATCTCTATTATATACAGAGATTTGTGTTTGGTTAGTTATTAGAGATACAAAATCTTTCACCTGGGTTTATTTGAGATTTGTTAGAACTAGTGTTTTTTGTGACAAGCTGCATCTTGCTGTAGACAGCCCCTTCCTTCCTCTTGGCATCCTTGCCTTTTTCTGGAATCTTTGCTATCTGGCAACCCCCACCCTTCATGCTATATTTAACTGGGTTCATTAGCTAATCTCTGGCATTTCCCAGTCTGTGACATCAGGAATGGAAAACCAGTTAGACATACCTGAGTAGAACCCCACCCTTCTCCATAAAATCTATGGCCCTTTTCTGCATTATTGATCTGCCCCAGGGTGAACAAAGAATTTAGGCATCTTACTTATATAAAACTAGGAATGAGGAGACCTTAGTATAACCTGGATGAACCAAATCTAGAGGGCAACCTCTTCCTGTGCCATCATTGACCTTCTTTTTCTTCCTACTTCTCAGACCCAAGGCACAACATTACCTGTTTGTATTCTTGACTGACCTAGGTGAGACCTAATACCTTCCTTTGTGAGAGTTTAAATAGTGGTTGTAGTAGTGGCCTACTACTTTCAGTATCACTAACAGGTCTGGTTCTTTTGAGAAAGCCTCTAAAATTCGCAAAATGGGCCCCTCTGGGACACAGCCTAAAGTTAAGAGCCAATTTTCAAAAGAAGGGAGAAAAGATTAGGTATTCAACAATAATTCACTGTGTCCCAAGAACCACTCATCAACAAATACATATAGCATATAAATCAAGATGTTAAACATTATTAAGTTACTATCTACACACTGACAGGAAGATTGTACAGTGTAGAATTGGTTTCTGGAAAACAATTTTATGAAAACTATCTGAGGGTCTTAGTGAACAGCAAACTCAGCAACAGTCAATAATCTGACATGGAAACTAAAAAATGTAATGTAATCTTAGGCTGTAATGTAGGGAAAATGTCCAGAATAAGAGGATGATAGTCCTGTTGCATTATGCCCTGGTCAGACCACGTTTGAAGTATTTATTTTGATTCTGAGAACCAGATTTTAGGCATCATAATGACAAATTTTAGAGGAAGGGTGCTATGGGGAAGTATGGCAACTTCCTCAAAATGATGAAATTGGAAACAATGCCAAAAGGGGATCAGTTAAGGAAAATTGGAATGTGTAGCCTGAGAAGAGAGAATGTTGAACTGGATAACTTAACAACTGTCTTCAAGTATCTGAAAGGCCATCATGGTGGAAAGGAATTCCAATTGTTTTGCTTGACCTCAGAGCACAGAGCTAGAAGTAAAGCAGAGAAGAAGCTGCAGAGGGACAGATTTCAGTTTAATGTAAAGAAAAAATTAGGGGGCGGAGCCAAGATGGCGGCGTAGCAGCAGCAACATATCGCAACTCTCACATAGCCACCCCAAAATACCCATAAAATAGGACTCTAAACCAATCCTAGAACCCCAAAACGCACACAAGGATACTTCCCACTA
>CM053588.1:114882776-114931389 GCA_028646515.1 Pseudochirops corinnae
GGGACACACTGGGATGGCTGTTTTGGGGCGGTGGGTGGGGGAAAGAGGGGGAGAAAATATGTAACTCAAAATCTTGTGGAAATGAATGATGCAAACTATAATAAAATTTAAAAAAAAATTTTTTTTCCAAATATATAAGTTGTAAGTTTTAACACAAAATGAGACACAAAACAAATTCCAACAGGGTTCTTACCTTCTTGTATGGAGAAGATCTGTTGTGAGTGTTCAGGGGAAGAGTCCATTCATAGCCACAGATTCCTTAACAGAAAATTCTCCTTTTGTGGGAAGTTTTACCAGGGCCCTAAAATAGGTAGAGGTTCTGATAAGGGGCCTAGGTGAAGCTCTTTTGCCAGATTCCACTGCTGTTACAGCTGTTTTGAGTGAAATTCAACAAAGTAGGCTGAGGCATGTTTTCTCAGAGCAAGGTAACAGTTTACTAGCAGCTCCTTTTTTTATAAGCATAGAACAAAGCACAGACCAGGGTAGGTGAGGAAATAATAGTTGGTTATAGGGTTGGCAGTAATATGGGGGCAAGGACAACACATGTGGTTACAGAACTGAGGCATAGGAGACAATATGATTGGTTGGAAATTTTGAACAACGGTTTAGCAACAACCTCCTCCTGCCCTCTAGTGACTAAGAGAAATGTTCATTGTTTTAGTTCACCTGTAATGTTAGTGATAGTGGACCAGACTTCTTTTGAAAGCAAACCAGATTTCATTGAACAAGGATAATTTGGTGATGGAAAGACACTAGGTACTAGATCAGACTCCCTGGTTTCCATTCAAGGAAAGCAGATTTCCTTGAGGCAAGAGTAGGACAGTGATTAGCAGGAGTACCAGTTTCTAAACTTAACACATTACAGACCAGCTGAATTTCTGAACAAAGTTCAGAGATGGAGAATCATGACTTAGGCAGAAACTGGACAAAATCAATTAATTGTGAATAGGATCAATTTTAAAGAGACACAAACTCAGTCTGGTCATTTATACTATTGTTATGATTAAATGGTTGAATGAGACAAGATCCTTTCAGAATGATATGAGTGAAGTAGAAAGTGTTTACTTCTTTTGGGGGAATCAGAGAAGAGTTGGCACTGGAGATGGCCCTTACTGAGAGGGAAAGACTTACCAAAGGCAGTGATATTATCAAGACCATTCTAGGATGATGGAAATAGCCAAAGGCATAGAGATAGGACAAGGCAAGATGAGAACCAGAGTACTTTATTTTTGGTAGAATAGGGAGTGAATGGAGGGGAATAATGTAAGAAGTTTTTATAGTTGCTTTGGAGCTAGATTGTGGAAGTACCAGGCTAAGGAGTTTGGATTTAATTTAGTAAGCATTAAATCCTTAAAGTTTTTGAACAATATAATCAGATGTGCATCAGGAAGGTTATTTGGACGTCCATGAATGATTAGAGGGAGGCAAAAGAGACTGGAAAAGTAAGGGAGACCAATTGGGAGATCATTGTAACAATTTAGTTGAGAAGTAATGGGGACCTGAAGTAGGATAGTGGCAGTGGCATGTTAAGGAAGAAAAAGGAATAGATATAAGAAGTTATAAAGGTAAAAACAATAAGATTTGGTAATTAACTGGAAATGGGGAATGTTGGGAAGGGAATAGTCAAGGATAATTCATATTGCAACTCTGGATGATTAAAATAATTGTAATGTCATCCAACACAAATAGAGCAGATTTCATAGGTTGGGAGAGATGAGGTCATTTTTGGCATGCTGAATTTGAGATACTGATGGGATATCCAGCTATTGACAGTGTGCGATGGAGTTCAGGAGACTGACAAAATGAAAGTCACATAAAAGTTCCTTCTCTCAAGTAGTTTATGTTCTACTTGGGGGTAAGGTATGGTTGGTTGGTTGGCTGTTATCTTTTGTTTTCAAAGGTTCTCTTCAAAATGACATCACTGTTAGAGTTAAGTTATAGTGTTTCCAGCTGTGGCTGATCAGACCAACCAACAGGAGCTGGAAAGGCTTATGCCGCAAGTCAGGCACAAATCGTCCATGCTGGACATTTGAGGTAGATTCTCTAAATTTACACATCTTGCATTTCTTTTAAGCTACTTCAGTTCTACTTTGCTCATAGAACACAGCACCTTCTCTGATAAGGTCACACCATGCTGGGCACCCCTATGCCAGTGTTTCCCATGTCACTCAATCAATTCCAAAGTTATTAGAGAGACCTTGAGAGTGGGCTTGTATCGCTTTTTTTTCTGACCACCATGTGAGGTCTTTTTGCCAAAGTGTATGTTTGGCAATCGAAGAATATTGGAGTTGCACTCTCTGCAGTAGAATTTGAATGCTTGGCAGTTTATTTCAAGAAAGGATCTCATTGTCTGGTATGTTATCTTGCCAGGTGATCTTCAGAATCTTCTTTAGACGATTCAAATGGAAGTGGTTCCGTTTCCTTGTGTAGTGGCATACAACAATGAAATCAGTACAATGACTCTTTAGACCTTCAGTTTGGTAGTCCATAATGACAGAAGTTTTACATTTGAATGATCGACATAAAGAGGGAAGTTAAGAGAAAGGGCAACTTTTGTAGGGGAAGCTACTGAATTCAGTTTTGGGCATAGCACCATAGGCTCCTTGGGCTGACATTCAAAGACCTTCACAGTCTGGCTCCAAAGCAGCTTTCTGGACATCTTACCAAGTTAGAACTGGAAGGGATCTTAGAGGCCACTGAGGGCCACAACCCCTTCATTTTACAGATGAGGAAAGAGGCATAGAGAGGTTGTGACTTGCCTAAGTAGCTAGTTTAGTGTTTGAGGTAGAATATGAGTCTAGGTCTTCTTGACTTCCAAGTTCAGTGCTCTATCCACTATACCATGTTTGAACTGTAAAGATGTCCGGTGTGCTGTTGGACAAAAGACACTGTGGCTCAAGGAAGATAACGATTTGAGAATCATTTATAAAGTGATAATTAAAACCATGAGAGTGAATTAAGTCCCCAAGGAAGAGAGAAAAGAAAAAGTGACTCAGGGACAGAGCCTTACTTGAGACTGTTAAATTTAGCTGGTAGATTAAAAAAAATGAACTGTTGAAAGATGCTGAAGAAGCACTCATATAGGAAAAAAGAGAATAAGAAGATTATATCCCAGAATATAAAGGATGAGAGATTTTAAAGAAGGAAGAATTGGTTAACAGTGTCATGCTGTAGACATGTGAAGAATATAGATGAAAAAAGACCATTAAATTCTTTGAAAAAAGATCCTTAGTAACTTTGGTGAGAGCAACTTCAGTAAAATAGTGAAAATGGAAATCTTATTGCAAGGGGTTGAAAAGGGAGTGGGTGATATGAGATAGTGACTGATAGCATGAAAGGGAGTAGTAGGGTCAGAGGAAGATTTTTTGTTTTTAGAACAGAGGAGATCTTGATTATAGTTATATAGATTAAGGGACTTAGGGAGAATATCCTAAGAAAATTGTGGAGTGGGAGACTGTGTAGGGCAGGCTCAGCTCTTCATCTCCTTTCTTACACCCCATATCAATAAGAAAGGACCTAACAATGATAATCAAAAACCAGATATGAGAAGAAAAGAAATAAAGTTAGTCACCCCCAATTAATTCTTACAGAGAAACAAAATTTTAAAAATGTACCTCATAGGCCACAGTTGTGGAATCCAAGTAGAAAAAAGACATAACTTGAATAGCCCCTAATTCTCTTCCCTTTCAGTGCCCTGATTGTACTACTTCAGTACCCCCTGTATCTTACCTAAGTCCTTCAGGGGCTTTAAATTTTTCAGGTCATTAAATCAGTTTGCTCTGTGGACAAGCTAGGGATAGGAAAGAAAGTTATTGACCATAGAAGAAGGAGGGGGGCACTTAAGATGGTGCTAGAACTTTCTGAAACAGTACTGGAAGAAAAGAAATGGGATAGAAGAATTAAAAGAAAGATGGAGAAGGGAGTCAGGGTGTTGGCCAGTAAATTCCATCAGCCTAAGGATAGATAGAATAAAGTTGGTTGCTGGGAATAGAACAGAGCCCAAATGAGTGTGGCTGGCAAAAGTAGTGGATAAGCCCACATAGTAGCTTTTCACAGTCTTCCTGCAGCAGTGATTGTAAAGCCAAGCATGAGCAGCTTTCCAGAGGACTGTTGCTATGAACAACTTCAAGGTTCTGATTACATAATATAGTGAACTCTCTATTTATTCGGTAATAAACTAAGACAAAACATTGACAGAAACCAAAGTACAGCATTCACAATGTTATAGCATAACAAGTTATCACTAATGTGGCCACATAGTCTTCCCCAAAGTGGTCACATAGTTTTAAACAAAGTATAATCATTTAGTAAGTCCTTAACTCAATCATCCTTAAGGAGCAAGCCTCCTTAAGGAACACAAAGTACAAAGGTCAAAGTTCTACACCCCTAGGTCACAGTAAACCATAATCTTCTCAGTCAGCATTAGGTACCCAGGAAGAGGTCTTTTCATCTTGACTCGAGGCTGGCTCTGAGCTTCCATGGTTCCTCTTCCATGGGTCCAGCTCCTAGAATCCACTCAGCTGTCACCTGGGTTTAAAGGCAGGCAACTCCCAACTCCTCCTCCAGCTCCTTGTCCAGTTCCTGTTTCATATTGAAGCTCACAGTGTCCATTTCACCTCAAGTCCTTCACAGTTTCTGTTCCTGGGAAGACAAGGCTTTAACAAAGCCATAATAATATTTATGCACATTGCCAGCACCATCATCAATTTACTGTCTGCCTGTGAAATCAACAGAGACCCACCAACAAGGTTTGGGAACCCAACACACATCACAGACAGAAGAGACAAACAGAGTGCCACCACCATGAATGTTCCCTTCCCAAAATCTGCCACCACAAATGCTCTCTCAGTTCTGTTCTCTCCCAGCCTGGGCTTCTCTTTATATATGGTCATTAAGCTCCTCCCTGTTCTACCGCTTCCTGTTGCATCAGCAACAGGGGTTCACAAGTTGAGAGACTTGATATAATCATGGGCAGACTTAAAAGAAACTTGAATTGAAACAAGGTGCTAAATAATTAAATAGCTAAAACAAAAGGCATTAACTATGTCTTTGCTTGCCATTGCAGTGACCCAACTAATCACCCAGTTCATGAGGGCTACAGATCCTGCCCAACTGTATTAGGTCCTGAGGTAGATCACTAGGAGAGAATAGAGCAGTGGTTCTCAACCGTCCTAATGCCGTGACCCTTTAATACAGTTCCTCATGTTGTGGTGACCCTCAACCATAAAATTATTTTCGTTGCTACTTCATAACTGTAATTTTGCTGTTGTTATGAATCATAATGTGAATATCTGATATGCAGGATGTATTTTCATTGTTACAAATTGAACATAACCCACAGGTTGAGATCCACTGGAATATAGAATGGGCAGCAGGGGTTGGGGTGCAGCACAACATCACTGGGTCTGTCATATCCCTCTCTCTGGGATAAATGAAAGAGATTGATAGGATAGAAGCACAAATAGATAAAGGGCACCCTATAAAAACCATTAGAAAGACCTATAAAAGCTGACAGAAGACAGTATGCAGTCCAGAGGCAGTACATTAAGTACTTCACAGTGAAGGAAAATGAGTCAAAAATCTCTGAAGTTGAAAAATAAAATATATTCTGTGAGGCTCCAAGAAATCACCATGGGAAACTTGCTGCCAAGATGACTGCCTGACAGTAGGCAGGTTGCTGAGCCCCTGTGTGACTATGCTAGCAAAACACTCGATTCTACACCAAACCAAATAATGATTAAGAAACTCAGTGAGAAACATGGAGGTATATATGCCTTCTTCTACCACTAAACTGCCAAGAAGTCAGCCAGAAGCCTTCAGTCCTCACTCCTAACTCTCCAGACTTTCTCTACCATGCCACAGAGGCTTCCTCACCCTGGAAGTTCATTCTCCCCCTGGACTTCTCACACTGAAAGGACTCTCTGCCCCTGGGGTCCCTTCTTCTGATAAGCTGGTACTTGTCAGAACTTCCATTTTAAGGGAAGTGCCCAAGTCAGCCATGTCTTCGTCCTCTCCAAGTTCCTCCTGTCTCCCCAGACTTTCTTCACTATGTGCTCTTTTCCCTTTTCGGCTCCTTTTTTTTTAGTGCTGTCTTCACCCTTTTTAAAGTTCTCTTTTATGTTTAGTCTTCCCTTGTTAGAATATAAGCTCCTTGGCAGGCAGTTTCTGCTTATATTTGTATTCCTAGTGCTTAGCACATTGTAAGCACTTCATAAATTCTTCATGACTTAATTTGACCTATAGACAGTATGAAAAGGGGGCCCTAATACCAACTCAAGAGACATTCACTGGTCGCCTACAAGTTTTTTGTGTCCTGAGACAAGAAGAGTGGAGGGCTCACTTGAAAAAGCCCTAAGGTGGTCAGAAAACCCCAGGGTGGTGACCTTGGAAGTGCCTGAGAGTTTTTATTGGTAGCTCTTAAATCTCCTGTTTTGAACTGTTATTTTCTGGATACAGTTATCCCCTTCACATCATGACTTTCCCCATTGCAATTTAGATACATTATGGGTCGGCATAAGAAATTTAATGGGAATTTTGGGGGAGTTTTGTGGAATCCACAGATAACACACAAAGGCCAACAGATAATACAGAAAAAGTTTAGAAACTCAGAAATGCATAAAATAAATTGTATGGTATTGTATAATATCAACATATTTTATTTTTTAATAATGTAAACACTCCACAAAACAAAAAGAAAAAGTTCACACTTTTTCTGTAGTACAAAAAGGGGGCCAAAATATTTTCCAGATTGTGAGGATGCTGCGCTCCTAACCCCCATGATGTGGAAGGGATAACTGTACTTGCAGTATATAATTTTACTTGATGTTAGAACTCTCAGTTTTGGCCATGACATCCCTGGGACTTTCTTTTGTTTCTGTCTGTCACTTTATGGGTTCTATAGCTCTGAAATTTGTTTAGAGTCATATTTTACAGGTGTTGGAGGTGGTTGGAGTGGAGTTCAGCCAATTTCCTTCCTCTACTCTGCCATCTTGGCTTCACCCCCCTGGGACTTTCTTTTGGGGTTTCTCTCAGGAGATGATTATTGAATTCTTTCTGTCCTCATTTTGACCTCTGGTTAATAGATATGGACAGTTTTCATTTATGATTAATGATTTCTAAAAATATTATTTATGATTTTTTGAAATATATATCCAGGCTTTTTTCATTTTTAATCACATTTTTTTCAGAAAGTCCTTAGATTACTTCTTCTTGATCTTTTTTCCAGGTCAGAGAGAGAGAGAGAGAGAGAGAGAGAGAGAGAGACAGTGTGTGTGTGTGTGTGTGTGTGTGTGTGTGTGTGTGTGTGTGTGTGTGTGTGCGCGCGCTAGATGGAGCTAGCGTACTTGTACATACAAGGAGCCAGAAGCTAAGTTCTGATTCCTGAACAAAAGAATGAGAAAGCTTAAATACATTTTAGAACCTTCTCAATTCAGGGTGGCTGTGTTACACAAATTTATGATCTCCATGAATGTTTAATCATTGTATGAGAAAGGAATTTTCTTCATTGAATAAATGGTAAATACAATAAAATAAGAGAGTTGAGAAAGTGTCAGTTGAAATTATGACTCAGGATATCTGTTTTCTTTACCATTAACATTCCATAACATAGTATATGTTCAAAAAATATTAAGATAAGAAAAAGTCCAATTACTGAAGTTAGTGCCTCAGGTTAAGGGTCTCATCCTTAAGGGCAGTAAAGTAAGCCCCATCTGGCTTTGTTGACATAGGAAAAGGTATTCTCTGAGTTTAATCAGAGAACAAAGAAGCTGTTAGGTCCAGGCTCTTCTTCTGGTTGATTAGTTCAGGCCCTGGCCTTTATTGAGGTTTATGAAATTGATATTAAATTATTATCACTTCTAGGTATTCAGTCCTTGTGGAAAATCCATTTTTCCTCTGAGTCACTACTTGTGACTTTCTTGTGGAACTTTGAAAGGCAACAGGAACTTTAAGGAAAAAAAATTGCTTTTGATATCCAGTGAAAGAAAAGAAAGCATTCTTTTAAGAAATCTAATCTTATGCAAAAGAATCTAATCTTTATGCAAAAGAATACAGAACCCTTTTCCTCTTTTTCCTTAAGAGAAACTGAAAACACTTTAAGAGTATAACCCAATACAGAGCATGTGGCAATCCATAAAACCATTATTTGTCTGAGAGATTCAAAGTAGCCAGGAAATTTGTTTTATGAATCGCAAAACTAAAAAGGCTAATATTTAGATTTCAGGTATCAAACTACCATAATATAAAACTTCAGGGGCAAAAAGGAGACCAGAACATAAATACTTAGTTTAAAATTGTCTTTATCACCTCAAAAAGACAGGGTAATCTACGTGGTGTGCAGGGTGTTAAAACCAATGAGCAATTTCAAGTAAAACAAAGAGAGGCAGGCAATTCAATACCTGAATCCCACTTTTAGAATTCACAAAGTCAAAGTAAAGGCAGCAATGATGTGTAGTTCCATTTCCTGTCTATAAGGTCAATTAGATGCAGGTAATAAGGTAATTGTAAGAAGTATTTAAATTATGTCAGGACCTTTTATTTTTAGCAAGGTGAAAAATGCATAGTTCCAGTATATACACACTTGTCCTGAATGATAGAGGAACTTTAGAGAACATAAAAGATGTCAGGATCCATAGTTCGCTTTATCAAATACTTTTTTAGCCCATTTTAGTTCTTCACTCATAGTAAGCAACTCTTTAACTCTAGCAAACTTCCTTGGGTCCTTTTGAATCAAAAAGATAGTATTTTCAACCTGCATTTGACCTTGTTGTCCAATAGACATTGCTTTGTGAGCCATTTCAGTGATGAATTCTGTGACAAGGTCTTTCAGAATATCCACTGACTCAGTGTAAGGATTTTGGTCATCATCAAAGCCATACATCATATACTTTAATTCTTTAGATAAAAGTCTTTTCCTTTTTACCCTGTTCACCATCTGCTTCTCTTCCCACATCTTCATTATCTTCCTCAAAAGTGAAATCCTTCTCCTCAGCCATCCCTTCCTCGACTCCAACTGTCAAAGATTCCCTCTGCGTGTCTTTTATAAATTGAAGTTGATTGAACAGTTTTGTATGCATTCATGTCAATTTCTTTAGAAAAACATTAGAAAACTAAGAATTATTAGTGGACTTTTCCAATTCTTTTTCCCTTTACAGATGAGGAAAGCAAGGTTCAGAGTTGTTCAGGGTTATACAGGTAGTAAATGTCGGAAGTGAGATTTGAACATCAGTCCTCTTACTCTGGAGTCATATTGTCTTTCCTTAACATTTCATTTTTGTCTTAATATCCCCCTCACTTGCTAATCAAAAGTGTTTCTTTTTGTGACTTAAGAATTTCATTCTTGAGGGCTTCTCATCCCTCCTGGGCTTACATTTCCTGTACAATTTTAGGTCACATTTTGGAAAGGCTATTTATAAACTGGAGTATCTAGAGAAGGGTGATAGGGAAAGTAAAGGGCTTTGAACTTATGTAATGTAAGTATTGAATTAGGAATATTTTGCCTGGAGGGAAAAAAAAGACAGGGTACTCATGATAACTGTCTTTTAAGTATTTGAAGGTCTGTCCTTGTGTAAGATGAATTAAACTTATTCTGCTTGGCCTTGGAGGACAGAATCTAGAGGTAGTAATTAGAAATTGTAAAGAGGTAGATGTAGGCCTGCTATAAAGGGAAAAAGTTTTCTAGCAATTAATTTACAAAAATAGAATGGATTGCCTGGAAGGAGGAAAGTTGTGGATTCCTCTCCCTCACTAAAGGTCTTCAGGAGAAGTATAACTTCTCAGTTATAGTACTGAGTTGAACTCAGTATAAATTGAGTTAGATGATTCTTGAGGTAGCTTAGAACTGCGATTCATAGATTCAAAGTACAGTCATGTGGAAAAGATAATGAGAAAACTGGTTTAAAATGGGAATGCTGAAGTTATGAATAATATGTAAGATAGGTTTT
The DNA here is from genome assembly GCA_028646515.1 of Pseudochirops corinnae. NCBI lineage: Eukaryota > Metazoa > Chordata > Mammalia > Diprotodontia > Pseudocheiridae > Pseudochirops > Pseudochirops corinnae. Next base: position 114,892,718 of record CM053588.1, read on the forward strand.
ACTTTATGATGTGTTGTTTTATTTTGACACTTCTGTTAGAAGCAGATGTACTTCTTTCCCAGTAGAACATTCCTCTTTTAGTAGGACAGCTCTTTGTATGCGTACTCTGTTACCACTATTTGTGTTAGGTCCATTATAAACAATACTGAATCCTCTAGTTAGGAGCCTGGTTCCTAACACATCATGCCAGTTCTAGAAATTCAGATCATGATCTGGGAGGATACCTGTCTCCATAAAATCCCTGAAATTTACAGCATTACTATAAAATGAAATAGCACTTATCAAGTCCTTTCTGCCCTTTTATATTAAACTAGATCTTCCAATGTTTTTAAGCAGTCTAATTGTTCTAGCCAAACTTTTTGGTTTCAGGACCCATTTACACTCTTACAGAATTGATAAGTAGATTGTATCTGTCAGTATTTGCTGTATTAAGAGATTAAAACATTTTGGAATTATTGTGAAAATAGTTTTGCCCTCATAGACCCTCTAAAAGCGTCCCCCATGAGTCCCTGGACCACATTTGAGAACAACTATTTTAGCGCTTTATGGGAAAATTGTTAGTAAAAGTTCTCAAATGGAAATCACTTAGTCTGGTGATAGAACTTTTTCAGTTAACCATTTATCTGCCTGATAGCCCCTTTTTTTTCTGGGGGAGGGAAGGGAAGGAAGTATAATTTTTGTGGATCCAACCTCTAGGTAGTTTTGTTAGTTAGTTTGTTTTAGCAGCCAGAAATGGTTAGTGTTCAAAAGGAGGTTGGGAAACTTGGAACATTGTACTCTTAAGTAGTACCCATAAATCCACAGAGCTTTTAGCTGATGTTCAAATTAAGCCAGATGGAGAAAATTTAACTTACAGATATGAGGAAAATGTTTGACTCTTTGGAAAGACTATAAGAAGTAGGAGGTTTATTCATCTACAATCCTACAGCTTGTTGGTTCTGAGAATGGTTAAAGGTTACATCCCACCTGTGAATTATTCATTTGCCTCTCTGGTCTACCTAGTGTGATAATAACTTAATATATCCTATGTACTGTGTATTTGGGAATGTGTGAATGAATGTCTTTAATTTTTCTTCTTCCAGTTCAAGTGAACATGCTGTTTTATGCAAATGTACAAAGAAACCAAGATACATTTTTGTTTGTTTTACAGAAGTAATTGATCCAACACATGATAATAAAGATGATCTTCAGGCAGCCATTGCTTTGAGTCTACTAGAGTCACCAAAAATTCAAGCTGATGGAAGGGATCACAACAGGTCATTGAATTAATTTACAAATTTAAATCTCCAGTTAGTATGAATTATCAAAAGCAACAATGAGACAGTGTATTTGAAACCCATTGTAAACCTCAAAATGTTATGTAAATATTACTTATTTCCAGACAGTATAAGAACAGTTTGAGTTTCACCTAGGAATATGATCTGAGGAATCTCTTTTGTGATAGTGATGCCTTCTGATAACCCCAAATTCTTTCATCTAATAATTATCAAGTAATCCAGTGTTTGAAGTCAAAATTGTGATGGACTACGTTAGGATCAGTATTCTCAATTTCATGAGTTAGTGAATCCTTTGATTTTTTTAAACTAAGAATATATTTGTATGAGAAAAACCTATTCCTTGATTTTTTTTACCAAGAGTATGAATCTGTTTCATATATAACCAGTGATTATATAGTTCTTTTAAACTTAGATCTCTTTACAAAAGGTCACTGAAATTTACCACATGGTTTACAAATGAAATAAGGTAAATAAAAGTAATTTATAAAGTATAAAACACTATATAAATGTCAACTACTATTTTGCCAAGTTCAGCTCTTGATTTTATGTGTATATATATATATATATATATATATATATATATATTGGCACAACACAGGCCTCATGAAGCAACTACTATTGAAAATAAACGTTCAAAGAGGAAGCGCTGTGAAGTCTGGGGAGAAAACCCTAACCCCAATGATTGGAGGAGAGTGGATGGTTGGCCAGTTGGACTTAAAAATGTTGGCAATACTTGTTGGTTTAGTGCCGTCATACAGGTAGAGTACTCTCCAGTTTTTTTAATAAAATTTTATGCACACAGTATATATCACCAAACTTAAATGTGACTAATATATGTTTAAAACTAGAATAATGATCTAAAATGATTAGCAAGTCTTTTTTCATGTGTCACTGGATTTTTTTGAAATTGGTTTCTTTTGGAAGTTTTGGAGCCCAGATATCCTAGGGACTAAATCAGATGAAGATAAAAATCTCTAGGAAGATAAATATAAGTTATATTTGTTTGTGGGCATTTTGTAATTTTATGTCCAGGATCAGAAATAATGACAGAATCCTTTCTTCATTTCATAAACTGGATTTAAAAAGTGATTCAACTAAATTTTTTGGTATAACTTTTGACACTACCTCTGTGACCCTGGGCAAATGACTTAGCCTCTCTGGTCCTCAGTTTTCTGTCTTTAAAATGGAGATAGACTAGATGACCTTAGAGGCTTCTTTTCCAGGTCTAAATACTTTCAACATCTCACTTTGTTGGTCAGATTACAGTTGGTGAGTTGTTATCAGTTTGAAATTTTACCAGACCAACTTAATGACTGATGATTTATTTACTGTGTGAGATCATAAGTTTCTTTTTGGATCTGTTTTCTGTAGTGTTACTTGGGAGGGGCCTGTTCAGGATGAACTTAAGTTCTCTGAAGTGAAAGTTAGGATTGATAATATTCTATTATACTGAGTATATCTGCAGAGATAAAGATGCTCCACTTATTTCAGATTTAGAATCTATGTTTACCTCCTTCTTCAGGTTGATAGCAGTCTTGGGGAAGAATGAACCATTTGAGTGCCTGGTGTTCTCCACTTCTCCCAAGTACTCTTTAAGGGCCAGAAGTTGGATTTTGTATCCTCAGAACCTTGCACACTAGTGAGATCTTTGCTTTTTTTTTTTTGAGGGGCAATTGGGGTTAAGTGACTTGCCCAAGGTCACATGGCTAGTGAGTGTTAAGTATCTGAGGCCGGATTTGAACTTAGGTCCTCCTGACTCCAGGGCCAGTGCTCTATTCACTGCACCACCTTGCTGTCCCAGCTCTGATCTTTTTAAGGGGCATTCTGATCAGTTAATGAATAGGTACAGAATTCTTAATAAACAGTACAAGGTTCTTCATAAACATTATTGCATTGAGTAGATTAACAGGATTCTCATTTATATATAATGGGTTCTTATTTAATGTTAATGAAGAGAATGCTTTCTTCTCTTTTAAAGTGTATGTGAAATGTAAATACATAAATATGTGAGGGATGTTATTTTTTGATATAGTTTGAGGTGAAAATTATAAGCTATCCTTTTTTTTTCTAGTCTCTTTTTCAACTGTCTGAATTTCGAAGGCTTGTTCTTGGCTACAGTCTTCCACAAAATATACTTGAAAATTGCAGAAGCCACACTGTAAGTTGGTACTGAGTGATTTCCATAATTAATGATTGAGTTCCTTTCAGCTTAGAGAGTTTTAAGCTTTTGGCTTCTTTCAGTGTTCTGGCTCTGATCCTCTTTGATTTGTCTTAGCACTTACTTTCTCTTCTGTGTGGCAAGTTTTCTTCTCTTGTGACATAAAACAGATTCTTAAAAATTACATAGGATTTTAAATTTATGGTAAGAATTATGGGAAGGGAAGAATTCAAAGAATGCTAGTTTTGAGAGTCACCTTGTCACCAAAAACTTCAATATGTTTGCCTTTGTGAATAGTGTATGTGAATAGAGGATTTAAAAACATTTGTTCTATTTTGGGACATCCCTCAGTGAGACTTCAGTAGCTATTCAACCCAAATTCTCCAGAGGCCTTGACATTCTTGAAATAGAGAGAGTAATCTATTCTTATCAGAGGACTGAGCCTTCAGCCAGGAGTCTAATGCCTCTCTAGATTTCTCCTGGTTATGTATTTCCCTGACAGCTGCTTCAGAGAGTGATCATATGGTTGGTCCTCAGCCAAGATCGTCACTCCCACTTAGACCTCACTAAGTTTAGCAGTAATCAAACAGGCCTTAATAGTCTCTGTTCTGTAGTTTAGGGCTTGGCTCTTTCCTGAATTAGATTGAATACACTTTAGGAGTGGTCACTGACACTTTTGTTGTGGAATACTTAATTCCCTAGTTATCAAGTGATAACTATATTATCTATTGTGTTTCTCACAGGAAAAAAGAAATATTGTATTTATGCAGGAGCTTCAGTATCTGTTTGCTTTAATGATGGGATCAAACCGTAAATTTGTAGACCCTTCAGCAGCCCTGGATCTCTTAAAGGGAGCATTCCGATCAGCTGATGAACAACAGGTACAGAGAAGTAATTCTTTTGCCCCAAAACATCCTGAAAAAAAAGTTCTTTCAGTTATCCTTTGTTGATCTTCCACTGACTTTGCTTTATTCCAAGGATCAGCATCTGCTTTAGTTTCAAAAAATGAATGTTTAATATAGATGCTTATGTGGGTTATGGACAGCCTTAAAGCATAGTCAGTCAAGGAGGAAGAAGAAAATAGGGAGAAAGATGCAAGTGTCATGGTCGATCAGTAACAAGTATTTATTATGTATTCCACGCTGTATTAAGCATTGGGTATATAAGACAAAGAATAAAATGCTTCCTACTCCTATTGAGCTTACGTTCTGAGTACATATAGTTAATAGATACATAATCATACACATGTATTTATATATTTATACATATAACATACAAAGTAGTTAAATCCACAGTGCTATGAAAAGGAGGATACTAGCATTTGAAGGGAGATCAGGAAAGGTTTCATTTAAGAAATTGTGCCTGAGCTTCATCTTAAAGGAAGAAGGATTCAGGGAGGCAAATGTGAAGAGGGAACATATTTATGCATGGGAACCAACCTGTGTAAAGGTATGGAGATGGGAGATTAAGTGCGGTGAATCAGGAACAAAGAGAAGACCAGTTGGGCTAGATTGCAGCCCAATAGATGGAGTGAACACAATGGACCAGCTCAGAGTAGTCTCCCAACTATGAGACTATCCAGAAGATTTTGTTGCTGCCCCCTCTTATGAAGGGAAGGAAGAATTTTCCCCTGCATATATGGGCCTTTTACTTAATTTCAACTCAACAGAAATATTTGCTAGGTGCCTGTTATATGCCAGGTATCATATCATCCACTTTATCTAATCCTCAGCCATTTAAATCACTCAGCTCAGTATGTTAGTGAGTATGAGGGGATTTGAGGGAACAAACTAGATCATTTAGGTAGTTATAGGTACACAGGTAGCAGAGGCTTTCATGCTCATTTATGCAGCCCTTATTACAGCATTCTTGTCTAAGGCCCAGAGCAGCTTCATTTCTCTTGTTCACTGTGAAAACAAACTCCTTTCTGTTTGGGCCTTAGTGCTTTTTTAGTCCCAGGCCAAGACTGCTCTCTTTATGTTATAGCCCCTGATTCCCAGTTCAGCAGTTTTTCTGGCATCTCTCTTTAAAAGGATCATGTTGTCTGTGTACCATTTCATTCCTGTTCAGGAATCTTCAGTGGTTCCCTGTGGCGTCCAAGAGAAACTTCCAGCACTTTTGCTTTTCACACATTGGCCTTGCTAAAGCATCTGCTCCTAGACCTGCATCTGGAAGGGACATCAGAGGCCATCTAGCCCAATTTCCTCATTCTATAGAGGGGGAAACTGACGTTTGGGGAGTGAAATGGGTCACCAGGAGGACACAGACACTAAGGATAAGAGGCAGAGTTGAGTCTAGGTTCTTTGTAAGCCATTAGTCTTTCCACTGTACCAGGCTCTCATCTCAACTTGTTCTTTCCTGAACTCGGTGTTTCCTCTTTCACCTCTGCCTTTGTGCAGACTGTGCCCCCAGACCTGGATTACTCTTCCTCTTTACTTCCACCTCTTAGAATCTTTAGCTTCTTTCAAGACTCAGTTTAGGTGCTGCCTTCTAGGAGAAGTCTTTGTTGAAACTCCAATTTGAGCTCTTTTGTTTCTCAATCTTGTATTTACTTATCTGTATATATGTTACATCCTTCCCCCCCCCCCCCCAAAATAGACAAGCTCCTCGAGGGTAGTGATTGCTTTCTGTTTTGTCTTCATATCTTCAGCATCTAGCATAGTGCCTTGTACAAAATAGCTTGACTGATTTGTTGAATCTAAATAGCTATTGTCCTGTTACTGTGTTTCCAGAGCCACTCCTTGCTTTCTGCTCTACCACTTTCTTTAAAAACCCCAAGATTCTTTCTAACTTTGTCCCCACAGCAGAGTCATGACTTCAATACTCCTAGAAAGTTAGCATTTTCAGATACATGCTTCCTGACCCTTATTAGCTTCTTCAAGGATAATCTTTAGCATCCATATAACTGAATTAAGTTTTGAGTTTGTTGGTCTTTGTTACTCTCAGATACCTTTCTTTTTTTGAGGGGTACAGCTCCTTTGGCTATAATTGCATTTGATAAGGAGGGCAAGTTTCACCCATAAGGGCTTTTGAACTTACTTTCTGTTTTTGGTGTCTTAGGTTGCTTGCCCTTCCTCTCCCTACTCTTCCCCAGCTGAGTCCAGTGTCCTTTCCAGTGTCCTACACCTCACGCTTTAGTGTCTTTACCTTTCATTATATCCCCAGCACTTAGCAGAGTGCTTAGCACAGAGTGAGCATTTAATAAGTGTTTGATCAGTAAAATTGAACTCATTTATAATTAATTTTTCTAAAGAAGGTTCATGTTCTAGTGTGCTTAGTAAGAATTTTCTTACTACTTTGTGGGCAAAAGGAAAAATTTTATTCCCCTTGAATATAATAATGTATCTAATATCCATGACATTCTTGCCTCATACAGCAAGATGTGAGTGAATTCACCCACAAGCTCCTAGATTGGCTGGAGGATGCATTCCAGCTTGCTGTTAATGTCAAGTGAGTATTGACTTTCTATCTCTTTCTTTCTCCCACCTCTGGTTTCCCTCTAGAGAATTTAAAACTTTTATGTAATAGGATATCTTAACAACTTATTCTGGCTTCTTTCTTAGAGAAATAAATGATTTTCACCAAATCTTATAGATTTTACTTCCCACAGATTTATGGAGAGTGGCAATTAGATTTTTGCCTTTCCTCTTCTCTCAGAGATGATAGCTCTATTCTATTCTGTAATTCTTTGACTTGATGGTCTTTGGCTACTACTTTAAAACAGCTACCACCCATGTTGCACACAGATTAATCTATGGTGTGAACATAGTAGCATTAATTATAGTTGAAGACATTAAGTTAGACATTAATTTAATTAGACATTAATTTTTAATATGTGACTGTTTTGAGGTTACTCCTGTTGGGTAGAGATGGATGAGGGTGGTTGCAACATTAGCCATTTCAGTTTTGACAGAAATGAAATTCCTGACAGGTAATAGATGTCCCTACCTTATCCAGGTACTAGGAAATTGATCCCTAAAATGCTTTGACTCCCTATAGGTGAAAGCATCTGTGTATTAGAAAAGCAGCCTTACAAATAGCCACTTACTTAGTAGTAACAGTTTAATCTAGGCAGGTAAGAAGGAGTCTGGTTTTCATTTTGTATCCTGTGTGCCATTGGGGTAGAAGGCAGTTGAGGAAAAAGATATGTTTGTTTGCAAGGCTTCACAAAAGTGATATGTTACTTATTTTAGAATATATATTGCTCTTTTGGGGTTGGTAGAAATTAAATGACTTCCACCTTTAAATAATGGGAGGGCTTAATGTTATGGACTATATGATGCAGAATTCTCTACCTTTTTGAAAGCAGCAGTCCCAGGAATAAATCTGAAAACCCAATGGTGCAACTTTTCTATGGCACTTTCCTGACTGAAGGGGTTCATGAAGGTAAATACTGTGTTCTGATTGGTTGTCACTTCTGATCTGGAATATATTATTGCAGGTTCTAGGTGGAATTTATCTGATTAAGAACATCTTTCCTTTTATTATAGCTTTTGGTCTTTTTATTTCTTTAATATCGGATCCTTAGAGGTTTTAGTCATATACAAAACCATACTGTCCTGGGAAGGACAGGTTTATAAGGCACTTCTGCTTTGAGAAAATTGTTAATGTCCTCCATTGGGGGGTTTATTTAAGCTGCATGCTTGCAACAAAATATTAAATGACTTCTACTTCCTGATTGGCCAGAAATTGTTCCAATTCTAGAAAGGTACTATAAAATAGTGTTTGGGGGACCAGAAGGCCAATGGTAGAGGGAAGGTGGTTTGTTTATTTTTTCATGCCAAATTTTCTTCTAGGTAAGACCTTTTGCAACAATGAAACCTTTGGCCAGTATCCCCTTCAGGTAAATGGTTATCGGAACTTGGATGAATGTTTGGAAGGAGCCATGGTAGAGGGGGAGATTGAGATGCTTCCCCCTGATCATTCAGTGAAATATGGACAAGAGGTTAGTTTGATGTTTTTATTTGCTCTACAAAGGACAAAGAGTCAGTTTAAAAAAGGCTGAGGCCTTTGACAGGGGCTTCTTTCCTGTTGATGGGATCTGGAATGCTTTTGTCTGTAACCTCAGTTTGTAAAATCATATTTTTGTGTTCGGGTACTTATGTTTATGATATCAGCCTGCGAAGCCAAGTTGTAAAATCACACTTCCCCCAGCCTAAAAGTCTTTTCCCTGAGCCAGCAGTCTACCTAGCTACAGTAGCCATACCTATGAATACATCACCCAAGCATTCAAACAAACCCTTTAGTTTAGAGAAATGCATAGTCCCTGTGTTGTAAGTGGCCAGCTGCACCCAAAATCCTTGAACACTCTATCAGAGAGATAATTTTCTCCCAACTTGGCACCTACTAAAACAATTCAAGCCTACCCTCCCAACGTTCAAAGAGACCTTGGTAAGTAACAGACTGGACATATCTCAGTCACCCCTGACCACAGGCAACCTAGTGACGTGTCAAGGCAAAAACCACACCTCCTGATAGCCTCCCCTCCCCCCCGCCGTTGGCAATCTCCCAGTGAATTATGGGCAATACACCTGTGCAGTTGATATAAAAAGTGCATGTCCCTTTAAGCACTGATCACTCCTAAACTCCTCCCTAATCCCACTCTTACTCACCTAGTTAGCATAATTAATCTCTGACTGACAGCTTTATGGCTTTAAAAACTCTCTCTAATTCTTGCACTTTTGCAGGTCCACTTACTCTCCTCTCCTGCTCACTGCAAAGTCAGCGTAACAATAAACTTTTATAACTCTGCCAAAAGATTGCTTGAGTCTGGTAATTCATTTCAGACTAAAAGAACCCTCAAAGGATTTCATAGAAATCCATCTCCCTCTCACCCTCATCACTATCACTTAATAAAAATCTGTCTTTTTGCTTGTCATTTAACGGGGTTTGAGCAAAAGTCATACGTTTGAGCTAGTGAGCCTTAGCCATTTAAAAAGTACTATACTACATCTCATGCTTTTGTTGTGATCCAGTTTTTCTTTTGAAATCAATGTGTACCTAAATAGGGGGAAGCTATTGCCTCCATATTTTTGTAGGGTAAAAAAGTACAACACTGCTTTACTCTTTAATGTGCCATTTAGAATATTTTTCCTATCACTTTTTTAAATATTAAATTATCTTGCCTGTATTTTTTAACATTATTATTTTTTAGGTGATAGGTAATGAAAGAGAGGGAGGAGGTGGTAGTGAGAAGCATGAAGTAAATTAAAGATCTCAAATCAGGCTTCCAGTGCCAGCAGTGAATGACACTTTTCATTTATTTAGCCACACTATTGAAGAATCCAACTCAATTACTGTAGGAAAGAAAAGGAAGCTTTCTTGACATAATATAGGGAAAGCCACAACACAGCCTTAAGGATGGAATGTCAGTCCCAGGACTCTTGGAGCTTATACCTCCCTAGATTTTCAGAAAAATGTTTCTTAATTCCTGATGAAGACCTATTATTCTAAGATGCTTTGTGGCTTATATGATCTGTACAATCCTTATGTCCTTGGAAGTAATTGAAAATAACGTTCTTAAGATATTAAGCTATCTGCAGATCTTTCATTCAGGGATGTAGTATTCTTAAATGACTAGAAAAATTATTCTGAATGCTTAAGTTTAGTCCTATGGTGATTATAGAATCCTTATATTGCCTAGATTCAATGTTTTGTTTAAGGACAAGGTACCTGAAGGGAAAACGGTAACTTCTTGCTCAGTTATTAATCAAATGAAGCTGTGACTTGCTACATAGTATATTAAATAGAACATGCCCTTTTGTAACAAGTCATTCCTGTTCTATGAATACAGGGCACTCACCTAATATTTTTTTAATAATTTTGATAAATTAAGTGTCTCCCACCACCACCATCAGATAGCACTATAGGAATTTAAAGAATTGCCAGAAACTTGAACAGTGAAAAATAATAATTAAATTATGCCTATTCTCACATTACATTCCCAATATTTCCCTCTTTATCCTATTGAGAGACAGTGACTTTCATTTATATCAGTGTCTGATACTTCTTGAGTGCCTGCTGCTTTTACAAACTCACCTTAGCTACTTTGCATACATCCCTATCTTGGCATGAATCCGTGCCAGTTCATCTATCCCCTAGTTATATTGGAGCAAATGATAACCTGTATAAAATGGAACTTAGAGTAAATTCTTTGTTTTGTGAAATATTTAACTAACTTCTTCATTGGGTGAGTTCCGTTATAAGAGACCATTTCCTTGGATATTTGAGGAAGAGGAGGAAGATCCTTTTCATTTGTCTGTTTAGCAGGAGTTCTTTAGTTTTAGAGAAGAAAGTTTTGGGAGGTATATAACTGTTGATGTTAAATATGAGCATTGCTCTTTTCTGAAATTGATTTTTCTTTTCCTTTTAATTTCTGTTGCTGACAGCGATGGTTTACAAAGCTACCTCCAGTGCTGACATTTGAACTCTCCAGATTTGAGTTCAATCAATCCTTAGGGCAACCAGAGAAAATTCACAATAAGCTGGAATTTCCTCAGATTATTTATATGGATAGGTGAGGCTCTCTATTCATTTGTCATTTACTGTGTTGCAGACTGCCTTTGTGTTGAATTCCAGCTTTAGAAATAAATATACTTTAAGTGAAGGGTTCTTAATACATTTGGGAGGGGGAAAAGAAGCAGGTAAATGTGAAAGGCAAGGTAGCATGTGCATGTACTCAAAATACTTCTTTGTTCTTTTTATTTCCTAAAAAGAATTACTACTTAGAGGAATTTTAAAATATTGATATGAAGCATATTTGTGAGATTATTATTTTCTTAAGTTATACATTGTAATTTTGATAGGTATATGTATAGCAGCAAAGAGCTTATTCGAACTAAGAGAGAACACATTCGGAAGTTGAAAGAGGAAGTTAAAGTTCTACAACAAAAATTAGAAAGGTAAGTTATCTGCAGCTTAAAACTCAGGAATGTAAACACTTTAAATGATAAAAAGTAGAATAAATATCATTTATGAACTGTTAGGTTACATTACCAGGCTTAGTGTAGATAGTTTTTTTGTATTGCTATACAGCATCAGAAATAGTTCCTGACTGTGTTGGATGTTTTTTCCCCACAAATAAAATGGTTAAGAATTTTAAGTGTGGTTTACAATTTTACAGAGAAAAAAAGTTAATGCAGAGTTGTATATCTTTGAAACCACCCGCCTTGTTTTTACAAAATGGTCAAGAAAAGAAATTATAAATAGACATAATATTTCAGAGTTAGAAGACAGAAAGAATCTAATCCCTATCCCTTTCACTGTACAGGTGAGGAAAATGAATCTCAGGATAAGTGATTGGCCTAAAGTCACACAGAATGTTAGTGGCACAGCTGGAACTAGAACCCAGGTCTCCTAGTTTCTTTACTGCTACTTGTACAAGCAAGGCAAAAGGTCAAGACAGCTGGATCACCCCATGCCATATCTCCCCATTCCCATCTCATAATTATTAAACCCTGAAGTTTGCTGACTGAATAACAATCAGGATTTGCTATTGAAATGAAAACAGGTATAAATAATAGAAAGAGTAAATAAGACTGAAAAAAAACCCTTCAAATTAAGACACAGTCTTAACTCTGTTTTGCATGGAGTTCAGTTATCATTGGCACTGCCAGATCATTGCATTCTTTCTCCAGGCCAGCTTCATCGTTTTGCCTTTTCTGGCAACTCTAATGTAAAGTTTTTATTTCCCTTTGAGATATTTAGCTCTCTCTCATCAGTCTAGAACCACACTGTGCTGTGCCAGCAATGTGGGACAGCTGACGTAGTTACTTATAAAGTTAAGAGGCTGCTTGAAATACTCTGAATTTCTGAACTCATTTATGATTATGTTGATCATCATGATCTTGTCCTTCAGCATAGTTCTCCATCTGGATGCTGCGAAATTTTTCTCAGGCTTCTGTCTGTGTCCTCCAGATATTCGTTCTGCTTTGGTGTGAACCTTTTTATTGGGTCTCCACAGCAACAGTCTTGAATTTGTCTCAGAAAACACAGCAGCAACTTTGGTTCTCAGAGCATGTTTGTGTTGTTTCCTAGGTATGTGAAGTATGGCTCTGGCCCAGCTCGATTCCCCCTCCCTGATATGTTGCAGTATGTCCTTGAGTTTGCCAGCACTAAACCTGCTGAGGAAGCACCTCCCTCGGGTTGTGCCTCATCTCTCCACTGCCCTATTTCTGACCTGACGGCCAAGAAGAGGTGATTGGACTTCTTGTGGGTAGGGTGGGGTGTTACGCTATTGAATAATTCAGAAGCTGCATCATGGGTGACTGAACAGAGCTTTAGGCTTGGAGTTCCAAAGCTCCTACATGTTCTCTGTTCTGATCCTCCCAAAGTCTAGTCATGTGGCCGTGAACCTGAGCCATGCGTCACTCCTGGCATCTATCCATGTGGGGTGAGGGTCAAATGAGATAATGCCTGTGAGTACCATATGAGTATCTGGAAAAGATGGAGGGAAGCAGCTGCTCCCATGTCATGGCTGGCTGACCTTATGCCAGTTGTCTCATCTGAGTCTGTTTCTCTGTCTGTGAAATATGGGGGAAATTATTGACCCAGCCTATCTCAAAAGAACTGTTGTGAGGACCCAAAGAGATAATGATTGGCTAGGGCTTTTAAAACTTAAAATGTATTCTGTGGGCTGTGTGCCAAGCACTTTACAAATATTTTCTCATTTGGTCCTCACAACTACTCCAGGAGGTAGGTGCTGTTATTATTACCATTTTATAGTTGAAGAAACTGAGGTCAGCAGAGCTTGAGTGCCTGACCCTGGGTCATATAGCTAGTAAATGTTGGAGGCTAGATTTGAACGTAGAACTTCCTGACTCCATGCCCACTCTGATACCCAGCTGCCCCTATAGTATGGGGGTTGGCAGACTTTTTCTGAAAGGGCCAGATAGTAATATTTTAGGTTTTGCAGGCCAAGAGGCAAAATCAAGATTATTATGTAGATAGTTCTGTAGGTACAAGAGAGAAAACTAATTTCCACAAATTTTTTACTGATGAAATTCAAAATATAATAATAATAATTGAGTATGATTTTTAAGAAACATAGATGTATTGATGGGAAGAATGGAATTTGGTGGGAGGATGCAAGAACATTTCATTTGGGGTTCAATATTAGTATTTCTGAGCATGAAAATCAGTTGCAAATGTTCATCTGTTAATGCTGATCTGTAATGAAATATTAACTTATTTCATCTTTAAAAATGTCTTTTCACACAGATAGGTACTGCCACATACTGATATCAATCCATGAGTGTATAATTTTAATTGAAGTCTGTTCATCACTTAGAAGCCATTTTTGGAATTCTATTAGATTATTCTCTTGTTGCTTGCCTCTTAATATGTAATTACATTGCAGATTAATTCCAGTTGAAGGTTAGGTGGAAATTCCTCCATTGCACAGTTCAGTGGATGCCCAAATGTAGAAATTTTTTTTGCAGTTACATCAAAGTCTAAAAAAACACTGCTGGAAGTATAGATCAAGCTTGGAAAAAATACATAAAATTTGTGCTTCTTGTTTTAACTTTTATGTGGATGGGAAGTGTCAAGCAGCTTGACATTACTTTGATTCAGACAGTCTTAGTTATTGCTGGCAAATTAACTTTTCTTTGGTACAAATTTCATATATAAGCACTGTTTTTCTTTATAATTTTGGGTTGAATTTGTTAAGAAACATTATCAGGATCTGCAGCAGAAGCTAATTTCCAAAGCCATTCAATGTTCTGATGGATAAAGTTTAAGGCAGTTCTTTTCGTGAAGAAAAATTTCAGTCTCAGCCTCAAGTTCAAACAATTGTAATAAACCTTTTTTTCTTCTTCTTGTTTTGATATAATGGGTACACACTGATAATAAAGCACACACACGCAAAAACTGCATTACAGTAGGTATGGCATTCAGTACTGTGGCATTATAACTGTCATTGCTATTTGTGGTGTGCCCAGAAGCAGTGTGAAGAAATGAGAGCACCCCATGCAGTCTATGTTACAGCTATTCCGCTCTATCATAGACAATACATAGACAAATGAGCGTGACATTGTTTCAGTAAAACTTTGTTTATGGAGCCTAGAATTTGAATGTAATATAATTTTCACATGTTATATATAATATTATCCTTTCTTTGCTTTTTTTTAACCATTCAAAAATATAAGGACTATTCTAAGCTTGTGGGCTGTACAAAAACAGGTCTCAGATGGGAGTTCGTTGATATCTGATTTAGTATATTTTTTAATACCTTTAGTATATTCTCCTGGGGGAAAAAAGACTGAAAAGTTTGTCCTCTCATTTTTTTTCTTTTTTTCTTTTTTTTAAATTTTATTTTAGTTTGCATCATTCATTTCCACAAGATTTTGAGTTACATATTTTCTCCCCCTCTTTCCCCCACCCACCGCCCCAAAACAGCCATCCCATTGTGTCCCCCCTCCCTCAGTCTATTCTCTCCTATGTCACTTTTCGGTAGGGCAGGATGGATCTCCCAACTGCAGTGCCTGTGTATCTCAGGTTCCAGTTGGATGTAGTCAATAATAATAATAATAATAATAATAATTGCATATATATAGAGAGAGAGATACACATTCATAACATTTGATTATGGAACTCCAGATTCCAGATTCTTTCTCCTCCTCCCTTGCCTCCCACCCCCACTGGAAGGACAAGCAATCAAATACACTTCCTCTCATTTTTGATAGTATTTTTTATTCATTTTTGTTTATTTTTCCCCCAATTACATGTAAAAAGTTTTTAACATGTTATTTTTTTTTTGTTTTGATTTCCAAATTCTGCCTCTCTTTTCTTCCTCTCCCCTCTTATTGAGAAGGCAAGCAATTTGATAATAGGTCATACATGTGCAATCATGTAAAATATTTTCATAATAGTCATTTTATAGAGGAAGATTAAAAAAAGTGAAAAATAGTATGCTTTGGTCTGTATTCAGACACCATCAGTTCTTTCTCTGAAGTGGATAGAATGTTTCATCATGAGTCCTTTGGGATTGTCATGGATCGTTGTATTGCTGAGAATAGCTAAGTCATTCACAGTTGATCATCTTACTGTGTATAATGTTCTCCTGGTTCTGCTCACTTCACGGCATCGGTTCATGTAAGTCATTCCAGGTTTTTCTGAAAGCATCCTGCTCATCATTTCTTATAGCACAATATTATTATTCCTTTACAATCATATATCACAATTTGTCCAGCCATTCCCCAATTGATGGCCATCCCCTCCATTTCCAATTCTTAGCCTTTGGTAGTATTTCTTAATGCTGAAGCTAAAGGAAATTAATATTATCTAGCGAGATTTTGATGACAATCCCCAGCAGTAATGAGAAACCACTATAAATTTGTATTTATGCACTGTGAGCAGTGAATAACCATCAAACTGCTGAGGGAAATTTGATTTCAGCCTTTGATCCTGTGTTGGGCAAAAACTTGAGTTTTGAAGCCTTTATCTAATTTGGTCTACAAGAAAAGACCACTTTAGAAAGCTGATTCTTAGAAGCTTTCCATTTGGTTCTCTGACTATTCCATGAAGTAGTCTTAATGGGAAAAGAAAGCTACAATGTTACTCCCTTATTTTAGTTCAAAACCACTCCTTGAAAAGGAGTATTGGTAGTCTGATCCTTTTTTTTTTCCTTTAGTATTAGAGCAGAAGAATTTTCTGGCAAAGTTGAAGTTCCTCTGTCCTCTTTGGAAAAAGACAATTTACTGCAAACTGATCTGATAAATAAGCCATTTACATCTTCCCGACCTTCAGTGAAAATGCCTGAGCACCCAGCTCCACGAACAATCACTGAGGAAGAAATGAACTTTGTTAAGACCTGTCTTCAGAGGTGGAGGAGTGAGATTGAACAAGATATACAAGGTTGACTGTTTTACAATTTGTTAAGCAGTTAATTTTTTGTTGGCTTAAAAAATTTTTTTAAGTTAGAAGATAATTTGCGGTTACACATTTAAGATATACTTCCTCTCTATACTCTTGTCTTTACTGCATAATTATTGTTGTCCTGACTGTCTAGCCCCTCTTATTCTTTGGTTTCTTTCTGGATGTAGTATATTTTAAATAAGAATTTTTAAAATTTAATCAACTTACGTTAGTCAAAGATGTTTTCTGTAGTACCTTTGCATTTGAGATTCTTTCTGCAGTTTAAGTTGGGGTGGTTTTTATTTTGTCCTTCCCTTGTGAAATTTCTCAAATTGTTTTTTTTTAAAAAAAGGTCTCTCTGACTCAAATGGCTTCCAGATTTGTAATGATACTCTGTCCCCTCAAGGTTTATGGAGCTTACCAGATAGTGGAACTAATATAAGCAGAGCCTAGTCAGACAACAAACATTTACTAAGTTCCTGCTATGTACCAGGCACTGTGCTGAGTAATGGGTATACAAAAAGGATAAAAGACAGTTCCTGATCTCAGGGAGCTTACAATCTAATGGGGGAGACAACTTGTAAATAGCTATGGATAAACAAGAGATATACAGGATAAACTGGAGATAATCAGCAGAAGGAAGGCACTAACATAAAGAGGATTTGGAAAGGCTCTTAAAGAAGGTGAGATTTTAACTAAGACTTGAAGGAAGCCAGGAAAATCAGAAGGTAGAAATGAGAAAATTCCAGGTATGCAGAACAGCCAGTAAAAATGCCCAGAATCTGGAGATGGAGTGTCTAGTGTGAGTATCAGCAAGAAGGCCATGTCACTGCATCTCAGAGTGTGTAAAGAAGACTGGAAAGGTAGGAAGGGGTCAGGTTTTAAAGGGCTTTAAAAGCCAAATAGAGAGTTTTATTTTTGATCCTGGAGGTAAAAAGGAATCACTGGAGTTTATTGAATAGGGAGGGTAATATGGTCAAACTTTCACTTTAGAAAGATAATTTGACAGCTGAACAGAGAATGGACTGGAATGAGAAGAGAATTGAGTCAGGGATTAACCAGCAGGCCCTTCAAATAGTCTAGGTGTGAGGTGAAGAGGGCCTCGTAACAAAGTGATGGTAGCGTCAGAGGAAAGAAGGGGGAATATAGGAGAAATGTTATTAAAGTAGAAACTCCAAGACTTAAAAACTGATTGGATGGGGTTAAAGGAGTTGAGAGAGAGCAAGTAGTGAAGGATGACCCCTAGGTTATGAGCCTTGGGAGGATGATTCCACCCTCAATAGTGATAGGAAAGTGAAGAAGAGGGGAAGGTTTAGGGATGGGAGGGAAAGATGGGTTTATTTTTTCAACATGTTGAGTTGGCATTCAGTTCAAAATATCCAGTAGACAGGTGAAGATGTAAGATTGGCAATCAGGAGAGAGGTTAGGGCTGGAGAAATAGATGTCAGAATCAATTGAATGTGAGAGTTGAAACCATGGGAACTGATGAGATCACCAAGTAAAATAGTATGCAGGGGGTAGGGGGAAGAGAAGATGGCCCAGTACAGAGCCTCGGTTGTCATCCATGGTTAGTGAAAGTGACCCGGATGAAGATCCCACTAAGGAGACTGAGAAGGTCGTATAGGTGGAAGAGAACTGGTAGAGAGTTCGTGTTCAGAAGTCTTAGAGAGAAGAGTATGAAGGAAAAGAGGATAATGAACAGTATTAAAGGCTGCAGAGGCCAAGAAAGATGAGGATTGAAAAAAGGCCATTGTATTTGTCAATTAAGAGATCGTTGGTAACTTTGGAGAGAGCAGTTTGGATTGAAAGAACCCAGATTGTGGATTACTAATCACTGTCTTCATAGAAAAAGAATGATATCGCTAATGTGAGACGGAATGGACTATGTTTAACTCTGAGTACTGAATTATGCCCTTTTTTAACAGACCTAAAGAGCTGTATCGCAGATACTACCCTCACCATTGAGCAAATGTATTCTGATCCCCTTCTTCACCAGGTAGGACAAGACCAAATAGAAAAATAAGACCATGTGAGAACTCGGTGCATTTGGCAGCTACAAAAAGAGATTTATTGATGTGTTTTTTAATTTGAAATTGCATGTTTCAAAACTGATACATCAGTTCAGTCATATGGTGTTACCTTAAAACATAAAAGATTGCTGGCAAGTATTACATACTTTGACTTCTCTCATGAAATGATATCTCAAGTTAAATTAATTTAAAAAGACTCAAAGACAGAGACTGTCATAACTACTTTTTGTTCTCACCTTCTTATTCACTACCATTAAAATATCAGTTTACTCTGGACATGAAAGGAAAAAAAACCTCCCTTTTTCCCACTCTTACATTTTCTCCTGTCAGAGGAATAATTCTTCTAGCAGGGAACAGTAGTGTTTGCAGAGCTTGTGTAGCTTTAAACTTGAGTACCATGTGTTGAGGGAAATCCATTTTCACTGTTCCCACTGATAGTTCTTCACACTATATTGATGACTCCATAAATATTTGGCAGTTCATTGAATTGCTAGAATGAAACTTAATTTGGTTCTCTGTTAATCTCTTTAAACACTTGACCTTTGCATGATTGTGGTTACCTAAATACATGAAAAGATGAGTAATTTTGCCAGTATATACTCCCTCCACTGACTTGATCTTAATGAATAATTTAATGAATTGGTGTGGCCAGAAATATGAATTTCTTGGTAGCCAGCCCTTTGTGCCTTTCCAAAGCTAATTATGCTGATCCTGATTTTCAAACAATAAACATATTGGATCTACACTTAAACTCTTGGTAGGACCTTGAGAGCTCACACTACCCTGACATAATCTTCCAACAATTCCAGGTCACTCCCATAGCAGGATTAGTGAAGGACTTCAGTGAAGGACTGCAGTTCCACAAATTGTGAGGATCTGTTCTGTTCAAATGTGAGGGTTTCCCTCTCTACTTTGAGAAGAAATTCAGAGATTACATAGCTGGCTCAGAATGAAATCTGGTAACCTGAAAAAGAGGGACAGGATCAAGACTATAGGTGAATTTGCTACATGTCTCTTGTCTCCTAAGAGTTTTCCCAGAATGAGCAAATAGGCGTCATCCTATGTTCTAAGGATGAAGGCCAAAGCTCACGGTAATTGACAGCAGTAGACAGATCTAGGATAGATTTTCAATTTTGAATATTCCATGAGATGTAGACTTTTTTTTTGTCTGTTCGTTTTTAGCCAAGAAGATAGGTAAATGTAACTTTTATATTGAAACATTAAGGAACATGTCTAGCAACTAGAAATGCCCCATTGGATTTTAATAACCCTATTAGAAGATCGGAAAGTCTGCTTAAAATTACCCAAGAGTCTGGCTTTTGATTTTCAGGTGCCTTATCGCTTGCATGCAGTTCTGGTTCATGAAGGACAGGCAAATGCTGGACATTACTGGGCCTACATTTATAATCGACCACGAAATATTTGGCTCAAGTACAATGACATCTCTGTAACCGAATCTTCCTGGGAAGAACTTGAGAGGGACTCCTATGGAGGCCTGAGAAATGTTAGTGCTTACTGCCTGATGTACATTAATGACAAGCTGCCTCACTTCACTGCAGGTAACACCAGTCAGCAAAGTGCTATAAGTTACATTGCCTAGGGGAGGGGAACATGTTTGGTCTGTGGCCTTCTTTACCTTTTTATCTGACAAAGTCTCATTGTGGTGAACATTTCACTTTTGAGATCATAAGACACATTTCTATAACATATTTGAGTTTTGTTTTCCTGCATTTGCTAGAAACCTTTTCATATACTGTACATATGTGGGCAGCATTTTGCTTACACATAATATTGGCCTCTTTGAGTTACCCGTGTAAAAAAGATACGAAAGGTGGAGAGGAAGGACACTGACAGAAATCAACAGATCTTTGTAATTACTATTACAGTATGAAGGCATAAGTAGCTACTGGTAAGAATTATTGTATAAATATCTCCTCATAGCTGTTAGTATATTGAGTGAAGTCAACAGGCATTTATTAAGTGCCTCCTGTGTGCCAAGCACTGTTGCTCTCAAGGAGCTCCATTTAATGGGGGTGACAGCATGCAAACAGCTATGTACAAACAAGTTCTATACAAGATAAGTTGGAGATCATCGATCGAGGCAAGGTACTAATATAAAGGAGGACTGGACAGGACTTCTTGTAGAAAATGAGAATTTTGTTGTTTCGTTGAGCCTTGAATAAAGCAAGAGAAGCCATTTGGAGGGAAGAGAGTTCTAGACTTAGGGGACAGGCTCTCAGAGTGGGAGATAGGGTGTCTTGTGAGAGGAACAGCAAGGAGGCCAGTGTCACTGGATTGAGGGGTATAAGGAGTAAGAAGACTAGAAAGGTAGGAGCCAGATTCTAAAGGTCTTTAAAGGGAAAGAGGGAATTTTATATTTTATTCTGGAAGTGAAAGGGGATCACTGGAGTTTATTGAATAGGGAGGGTAACATGATCAAACTTTTGCTTTAGGAAGATCACTTTGAATGGAGGATATTGGAATTTGAAAGACAGTGAGAATGAAGGATGACTCCTAAGTTATTAACCTTGGTGATGGGGAGGATTGTAGTACCTTCAGCGGTAATAGGGAAGTGAAGAAGAAGGGAGGGAGGATTGAGGGGTGAAGGATAATGAGTCAAATTTTGGACATGTTGAGTGTAAGATATTATAGGCAGTTGGAGATGTAAAGCTGGCAATCAGGAGAGAAAAATAGATCTCAGAATCACTTACTAGACATAGATGAAAACATGGGAGCTGATATCACCAAGTGAAAATAATATACAGAGGTAGTATAATGTTAATGGGATAGAAGATCTTCCCCGCCCATTAATAAGCCTGTATGCTCAGCTGTGATACATCCTGAATCACATAGAGCCCATTGTGGGAGGAACTTGCTTAAAGAGAAACTTGCTTAGGGGAAGCTTACTTGTAGGAAAGCTTTCATGCCTTTTGCTGATTTCTAATTAGACACTGAGTCATGAGAGTTGTGCTGCCTTCTGGCTCTGAGAAGTGTATATATACTCTGAGTTGGTATTTTGCTTTGGGGGCTTGCTTAAGAGAAGGATCTTGTGATTCCCTGGTCGAAATTCTGAGTAGCCATATGTTCAGAGCTCCCTGACTGCTCAGATGTAAAGGCTCTCTCCATCCAGGAATGTATGTAAAGTGTATAGTTGATTCAGGCAGTCAGAGCCCTGTCTGTTGGTCTTTATTTCTCTGCTTATATTTTCTGTTTGAATTTTCTCTGAAGTTCAGGGTACTGCCTTTTCCCCTGAACTAGTGAATGTAATTTAAAAAGATTGTTGATTGACCCCTTAACTATCTTTCCTAGTAAAACAGATCTAAGAACCTGTGCTAGCAGCCATCCTGGGGTATGCCAGTGTGGTTACTGCTACACTTAGCACAGAGCCTTGGATATCACCCATGATTGACAGATGTGATCTGGATGAAGATCTAGAAAGGAGAGTGAGATTTATAAGCACGTAGGTGATTTATTTTGATATTATGGAAGAAAACAAAACAAAAACTCTTTCTGCTTATTGCAGAGAGTGATCAGTAGTAAGCAGCTAAAGGGAGTTGTTTCCATGCAGGCTTTTTTCACATTATGTACAGCATGGTATGAAAAGAGCATGTCTAGAGTTAGGACCTTAGTTTGAATCCTACTTCTGATGTTTACACCCTGAGTGACCTTGGGCAAGTTACTTAATTTCTATGGGCTTCAGTTTCTTCATTTTAAAACTAAAGGGCTTGGACTAGATGACTTCTGAAGTCCCTTCCAGCTTTAGACATATGGTCCTATGGGTTCTTGGTGTCATCATTTACCCATATTTGGGTTTTGGTGAGTTTGTAATTGTTTAGTCTCTAGCCATTATGTTTCTTGTCTCAGATTGAAAGCAATACAAATATTTTATTGGTTTTTAATTTATTTTAAGTATGAATAGTCATTACATAATTTTTTATTATTGCACATACTTATTTTGACCTGTATAAGCACTGATTAAAGTAGAGAAACCTTTCAGCATGGAAGTTCTGGTCAGACACTATAGGATGGCTTAATAGTTTCTTGATTCCTAGTGTTTGTAATATTCTTACTACCTTGCCAGCCCAGGGTATCTATTCGAAGCCCTTTCTTTCCTATCACTTTTGCTTGGTGGTATTAGTGGCAAAAAGAGTAAAATTTGAAAACTGACACCATGTGAGTGATATAGTTTTCTGTTGGGGTTCTTTTTAAATTTTGTACTTAAAGGAAAAAATAATTTCTTTTTTTTCTTGTCTTAACAATTTGCTGTATCTTGCAATTAAGACTGCTTGTTTTCCTGATGACCTTCTTTTGTCAGTAAAGCTGTCTCACACGGACTTCATTTTGGTCTCCCTCAGAAGCAGCAGCGGCTGAGCCAGACCAGATGCTGAAAGAGGTGGAAGCCTTGTCCATAGAACTTAAGCATTATATCCAAGAAGATAACTGGAGATTTGAGCAAGAAGTTGAGGAATGGGAAGAGCAGCAGTCCTGCAAGATCCCTCAGATTGAATCCTCTACCACCTCTGAGTCACAGGATTTCTCAGACACTTCACAAGGTGCCAAGAAAATTGTCCATACCAGTCATATTTTAATGCCTGATAGTCTAATGCAGTAAACTGGACCTCCGACCTTCCATAAACTGAGTGGTGCCACAGGCAGTTTGATGCTGTTTTGCATTTTGTTGCTCATTTCGTAGTATGATAGTTCAGAGATGATGAAACTCATATGGCATAAGTGCTACAGAGTGATAACTTTTCCTTCTTGAACATTAACGTCATTAAATATAAATCCTAGTACCAGAGTATAGTCTCTGAAAGAGAACTGGTAGCAAGAGACTTAACTACCGAGGTTTTCTATGGTTAGCACTTCTCTAACTCAAACTGTAGTAAAAACTAATTAGGTTTAATAGCTGTGGATTAAGAATGCTATTTTCAAAAGGTGATCTCTTCCTGGTGATGTCTTGAGAAGCATAACTCCACAGCGTTCAGTACTTTTAAAAAATCTTCCCATGGGGACTCTGAAGTAAATAATTTTCTCCTTACTAGTTTCCAGGGGGACATCTGTTCAGATGTAGGAAAATTTGGGAAGTAGATTGTTAAATAGGTTCTGGTCCTACTTGGTTTTTTCAAAAGACTTCTTGACTTCATTTGTTATTTAGTGCTTACATCTTTTTACAAATTTCTCGTCAGAGCCATCCCTGACCCCTTCCCATGGTGTTCGGTGTTTGTCATCTGAGCATGCTGTGATTGCAAAGGACCAGACAGCCCAGGCTATTGCCAACACAGCATATGCCTATGAGAAAAGTGGCGTGGAAGCAGCTCTGTCAGAGGTAAATGTGTATTAGAAATGCAGCCCTGCTGCAGTACTTAGTGTTGTCCAGCACATTCCTGCTTTTTATAAGTTAAGACCTTTGTTTTTGCATACATCTGTAAATTCATCTCTTTGCCATCCTTAACCACTCTCCATTTCCTCCCATCTGCCCTCCTATATTTTCTCATTCTTTTTCTTCCTTTTCTGCTGCCACAGCTTAAGGAAGTTGAACCCAAGAAGGCCAATCCCCAGGAAACAAACCCTGCAGATCAGTCAGAGCAGCTCCAAGAGGCTAATGGGACTGAGTCTGCTGGCCAGCCTAATTCTCAGGTCTCTGAAGTCGAGATTCCCAGTGTGGGAAAGATTCTGGTTAGATCTGATGCAGATGGATATGATGAGGAGGTACACAAGATGAGTGCAGGCCTTAGCTGTTGTCTCTCCTTGGTTTTACTACATTTCTGTCTTTGTGTGGCTGAGTGTGTTTTTCTTTAAGGATTTTAGAAAGAACATAATTTCCCTTTCTTTAGTGCAGGTACAGATAGAAGACTAACCTGATTTTGCCTTGTAATTATAATAATCACAAATTATAACATGCAGTTGTAACTAAAATAACTGACGACCAGCTTCCTTTTTTACTTATGTCTTCTTATGTACGTCAGACCACATATGGGTACATATAAGTCCCCTGTCTCATCCTGATAGCTTGTAGAAAGAAAATTTGATCACATTGTCTTGGACAGAATGGACAAAAATCTTCTTGAGTGGAGGATTTTTGTTCTTGGTGATGGTGTTATTCCACTTTTGTTCCTCCAGAGTGAAAGCTTGATTTTTTCCCCCCAGATGTCCAGAATCCAAAACAAAGAGGAGATACATATGTAATTATAGGTGTTTTTATGAAGTCCAGGAAGGACAAAGAATGCCATGATATTCATCTTTGATCTCCTTTTCAATCAAAACTGCACTCAGATATACAATTCTAGCCTTCCCAGTTCCATTATCTTGTGAAAGGAGGTTTTTGTGTTGTGTTTTTTCCTAATCTTCGGAAGGCTTTGGTTTTATTTTACAGGGACATCTTTTGTGTAGCCTCCTGTTAGTCTCCAGGTTGTTGTAAATGATGTGTTTATCTTATTGGACTTTGTAATTTTGGAGTTTTCATGTTGCATACCCAGACTTAGAGTACCAAATTGGAATGGTTGCCTCAGGTACTTCCCCTTCTGTGAAGCTATAATTTTGTCTGATTCTCTAACAATGCTCTGTTGGGGATTATTTTAGTATTGTACATCTTCTCTTGTCCTTCTAAATTAGGCGGGGTATGTAGGAGTAGCTAGTGTGCCTTTGGCAAAGACTTAATATTGTGTTAAGGGATGGGGGCAGTGCATGACAGGGATGTATATGCATATGGCAATTGTGTGTGAAACTTGTAGTAGAATTCAGTTAAATTGTTCTACTTTGATTCAGGTCTCTGTTCAGCTTTCTTTTACAAGTATTCTTTTGAACTTTTCTTCTGCCCTCTTTCTTTCTTTGTTTTGTGCCTTCTTGTGCCAGGTGATGCTGAGCCCCGCCATGCAGGGGGTCATCCTGGCCATAGCTAAAGCCCGTCAGGCCTTTGATCGAGATGGGTCTGAAGCAGGGCTTATTAAGGTATCTCTGCTTTTTGATTCTGACCTTTAACATTCAACCAGTATGGTGTTTACACAGCAGTATAAAGCCAAAGAAGTTCTAATTACAAATGTCTTTTACCTTCTCTGACCAACTAATGATCAAGCTGACAGATGATAATGGTCCTTCCTTTACTTGCATTAATGTAGCTTCATTAAAGCTACTGATTGAACAGTGCCACACTATGTTAAACCTAAGGGAAATCTATTTGTTTGACCTATGAAATAGATTTTTTTTTTCCCCACATCTTAACATTTCTAAGTAATTTGAGGGATATAGAGTAGATGAGAGTGAGCGACACAGTGGATAGAAGTGCTAGACTTAAGGAGTCAAGAGGATCTGGGTTCAAATGTGACCCTGATACATATGTAACTCTGTGAAAATCACAAGTGATTCAACCTCTTTGTGCCTCGGGCAACCCTCTAAGGCAAGTTATAGTTGGATTATGGTGCATTTCAATGTAGATACTCAAAAGGCCTCCCATGTTAACGTACATTATAGTGGTGTATGGATGCTTAGGTCGGTAATGGGCACAAT
The DNA here is from genome assembly GCA_028646515.1 of Pseudochirops corinnae. Taxonomy (NCBI): domain Eukaryota; kingdom Metazoa; phylum Chordata; class Mammalia; order Diprotodontia; family Pseudocheiridae; genus Pseudochirops; species Pseudochirops corinnae. The sequence goes on from CM053588.1 coordinate 114,918,541, forward strand.
TTCTTAAAGGAAGTGGATAAAACTGAAGCATAAACAATAACATTTTTAAAAAATCTGAGGTAGCTTGATGTTTGCCCCAAAGCATTTTAAACCAAACATTTCTTTTTGATAATGCTTGAGAATTATACTTCTTTATTATGACCTACAAAACCAAATAGCTTACACATTTCATACTGAACATTTCACATTCATAATCATTCATGGTTAATCTGTTCTTTATTCATAAGAAACCCTGGCCTATTCGATTCACATTTCTATGCTCAGATCTATGGTGGACATTCTGCTAAAAGCCTGTCCTGTTTTTGCAGGCATTCCATGAAGAGTATTCCAGGCTATATCAACTGGCCAAAGAGACCCCTACTCCTCACAATGACCCTCGGCTTCAGCATGTCCTCGTGTATTTTTTCCAAAATGAGGCTCCTAAACGAGTGGTGGAGCGGACTCTTCTGGAACAGTTTGCAGATAAAAACCTCAGCTATGATGAAAGGTGAGAGGGTGCATAGGAGAAACACCACCTGCCCCTTGAGTGACTTGCAGTTTCTTGGGGTGACTAGTTAGTTTGCAATTTACTTTCTCATTTCTCTATTCTCTATCAAAACAGATCAATTAGTATCATGAAGGTGGCTCAAGCTAAACTAAAGGAGATTGGCCCAGATGACATGAATATGGAAGAATACAAGGTAAAGTCTTCTACCCAGGGTATTTGTAAATCAGAACATTAAATACTCTTAATGGTAACTGAGGCAGACCTGATCTGAACTCAGAAAAGCCTCCATGTTCCCTCTAACTTAGTGGTTCTCAACCTTCCTAATGCCATGACCCTTTAATACAGTTCCTCAGGTTGTGGTGACCCCCAACCATAAAATTATTTTCATTGCTACTTCATAACTGTACTTTTGCTACTGTTATGAATCATAATGTAAATATCTGATATGCAGGATGTGTTTTCATTGTTACAGATTGAATATAACCCACAAGTTGAGAACCGCTGTTTTTTTTTCTTCATTTGGTTTTCCCAGATGAACTCTTTAAGTTTTCACTAAGGGTAGGAAATAGCAGCTCTGGTTCCATCTCTGCCTCTTACTGTTGTGTATACTTGGACAAGGTCATTTTATTTCTCTGAGCCTTTGTGCCCTCATTCATAAAGTTAGTTGGTTAGATTAGATTTCTAAGGTTTTATAGTATTTGGTGATTTTTCCTAACACAACAACACTTCTGTTAATCTATACCTTCTATGAACCTGAACTCATTTTAATGGTCTAGATTTCTGGCAAGGGCCTTCTGATGAGCTGTAAAATGATAAGCTTTAAGAAATAAAAAAATACTGTGATTGAAAATAATTTTTTGTTAATGAGGTTATTAGTCCATTTATTTTTTAGATGGTGACCCACAGAGAAATCTTATTTCACTATAGGTCTCAATTCTGTACTCCAGAGGTAATTTCATCCAACTAAAGAATAGACTTCTCCTGAGGTTTACTTGATTTGGCACCATCCAGGCACACATTAATCTCTTCCTTTGATTAGCTAAAGCTGAATGAGTATTTTATGAATGACCAGGAGTTCCCACATCCTGACATCTTCCCTACAACTAAATGAATCTATGCCAGAATTTTAAAATCCACTCTTGAATCCAAGGCTGGATGTGCTTATGTGTTATTGGAAGTTAAGGAAATAAAATCTGAAGTTCTGTTGCAAACCAATTGTATAGCATTAGACAAGTCACTTAATCTTATTAGTCCTCATTTTATTCATTTATCAAATTGAGGAGCTGTAGGAACTGGACTAGATGATCTCTAGGACCATTTTCATTGCTAAAATTCATATTGCTAAGGTGAATTGAACCACCTTGCAAGGTGTCAAGAGGCTTTGTACTACCTGGTTGTTCCTTGTGAACTGTTCATCAGTCATCAGTGAGAGAAACAGGAATTTTAAAAAAAATGCTAAAACTAAACTTTTTTCTAAATCTGAAGATTTTTGCCTGAGTGGTTTTTTGTTTTTTACTGTTGCCACACTGGAAATTACAGAAATGCTCTCCTCTTCTTTACAGAAATGGCATGAAGATTACAGTTTGTTTCGCAAAGTATCTGTGTATCTTTTGACAGGCCTGGAGCTCTATCAGAATGGAAAGTATGTTCACTTTTTGTTTAGCATTCTTTGTGCTTGTAGCCCCAGCACCTAGCACAATGTCTGGCATGAAGTAGGCAGTTAGTAAAGACTTGCTGATTGATCGATGATAGTGATACTTTGAATCCTCATCCATGAATGTCATACATAGCAGCTCTGCATCTCTTCCACATTCTAGGCAACACTGGCACCTTTGGTCTCTTAATTCTGGATTGCAGAAACCACGCAGCAAGTCACAAATGCTCTCTGAGACTCGCTCCTCACCTATTAGTAGATAAGGCTGGACGCATTTTGCCTTCACTAACTTATCAAACTAGCTGTGATACATCCCAGGCTTTCTTTATAATGACTGAGAATAAACTTGGAAAGCAAATCATAAAGTACTCTATCTAAATAAGACCTTAGAGATCGTCGAGCCAAAGTCCTTCATTTTACAAAAGAAGAAACTAAAGGGCCGAATTTTCTTAAGATTATTGCTACTTTGTGGCAGAGCAAGAGCTAGGAACCAGGTCTTTTGACTCCTAGTCCAGTGTTATTTCCTTTTACTTCATGTTGCTTCCCTTCTTAATTGCTCTTCCCTCCTCCAAAAAACCCAAAACAAAAATAAAAACTGGTCATTTAGCCGAGTTTTTGTAAAGTTTAAGTTTTAGATAAGGGGGCATTGAACATTTCAGTCATTAGTTCTCCATCATCTTCTAGGTGCCATGAAGCTCTTTCCTACTTGGTGTACGCATACCAGAGTAACGCAGCCCTGCTAATGAAGGGACCCAGCAGAGGAGTGGAGGAGTCAGTGATTGCTTTGTATCGAAGAAAATGCCTTCTGGTTTGTATTATTTTTGGTTGTGAGGCTTTAAGATTATTTTTTTTAACTTTCCATATTTCTGTTCCCTGCAGCAAAAAAAAAAAGGTATTATAAAATAACAACTGTCTTCTAATAGATTTTAGACTTTCTCAAGGGATTCTCTCTACAGAAGAAGCAATTTATTTTTGTGTTCAGATTTGCTTTTCTATCATCCCTCTATACCTAAGACAGGATGAGAATACACTCATGCCTATTAATTTAATTGCCTTTTCTCAGTCCCTGCTTTTCTTAATCTCTCTGCAGCCTTTGACACTCTTCTCCTTGACATTCTCTTCTCTCAGGTTTCATGACAGTGCTTTCCTTTGGTTCTCCTACCTGTCCCATGGCTCCTTTTTTTAATCTCCTTAGCTGTATCTTTAAATCGATGGATGATCCCGCAGAATGCAATTCTGTGCCATCTTCTCCTTTTATTGTATTTCACTTGTTGATCTCATCAGCTCCCTTGGTTTCAATTATCATCTTTATGTAGATGACTCATAGACCTACTTGTCCAGCCCTAACTTCTCTCCCAGTCTCCTCACAACTCCCTATTGAATATCTCCAACTAGATTTCTTTTAGACACATCTTCAGTTCAACATACCCAAAACTGAACTCATTATCTTTCCGTGCAAAATCCTCCCCTCTTCCTATCAAAGGTACCCCCATCTTCTCAGTCACCTAGGCTCACAATCTAGGTATCATCCTCAGCTCCTCGTTCTTACCTCCCTGTATCCAATCATTTGTCAAGTCCAGTAGTTTCTACTTTCATAACATCTCTGAAGTAGGCTCCCTTTTTTTCCTCTTTTACTACCACCATCTTGGTATAAGTCCTCATCACCTCGTACTTGAACTATTGCATTAGCCTGCTAGTGGATCTGCCTGCCTCAAGGCTTTCCACACTCTGATCCATCTTTCATTCAGGTGTTTAATTGATCTTCCTGAAGTTTAAGCTTGACCATGTTGCCTTCTGTATTCAACTAACTCTACTGATTCCTTTTTACCTCCAAGATCAAATATAAAATTCTGTACTTGTTTTTTAAAGCCCTTCATAACCTAGCTCCTTCCTACCTTTCTTTCCATTCTCCTTACACCTTCCTTTCTTCCATATTCTCTGTGATCCAGTGACACTGCCCTCCTGCTGTTCCTCCCACAAAATACTCCTGACACTGAGAGTTTTTACTTCCTGGCTCCATGCCTGTAACTAACTCATCTCTACCTTCTGGTTTTCCTGGTTTGTTTCAAGTCTCCACTAAAATCCCACCTTGTATAGGAAGACTTTGCTGATCTCTCTTAATCTTCGTGCCTTTCCTCTGAGAGGATCTCTAATGTATCCTTTCTGTATCTTATGTGTTCATAGTTGTCTGCATGTTGTTTCTCCCATTGTATTGTGAGCTTAATAGCAAGGACTGTTTTTTGCCTTTCTTTGTATCACCAGTGCTTTTCATAATGCTCAGCACATAAGTGATTAATAAATGCTTGTTGACATGTTGACAATTTATTAAAATGACCAAAAGGATTGCTCCTGGGCTACTTCCCTCTTTTTAGATGTCTACTGTAACAGCCTGGTCATGATAGTGCACATTGGACTAGGGCAGCAGTTCTCAACCTGTGGGTTATGTTCAATTTGTAACAATGAAAATACATCCTGCATATCAGATATTTACATTACAATTCATAACAGTAGCAAAATTATAGTTATGAAGTAGCAACGAAAATAATTTTATGGTTGGGGGTCACCACAACATGTGGAACTGTATTAAAGGGTCGTGGCATTAGACAGGTTGAGAACCACTGGACTAGAGCAAGAGGTCTCAAAGTGTGATCTTGAGATCCCTAGGGGGTCGGTTCCTAAGACCCTTTTGGGGGTCCTCAAAGTCAAAACTGTTTTTATAATAATAACAACAATAGTGCAATGTTTTCATTTCTAATGTGGTAAATACTGATAGACATAACCTATTTAACAAAAACACTTTGAGGTGTCCTCAGTAATATTTAAGAGTGTAATGGGGTAACTTTTGCAGAAGTAGGAGGCCTGCAAGTGTTGCGCATCATATATACTTTTATACTTTTTGATCTATGGAGCAGCTATGCTAATTTTTTTCCTTTTTCTTTTTCTTACTTTAAAAAATACTGTTATGTGATATGGCTTTCTTGGATGGGGGAAAGATTGGAGTAGTATATGGTGATTTAAAACATGAAGCATGTTAGTAAAACTTAAGAAAAAAAATGTAAAGGGGTCCTGAGACCAAAAAGCTTGAGAATCATTGTTCTAGAGTGAATTGTAGTGACTGTTTGGAAGTGTTAAACTCTGAATTAGTCCTGCTGCTTCATCTATGTCATGTGGCATCGCTGGTCCAGGCTACTTTTGAATTGAGTAGTTATAAAGAAACATTTCCCCTTTTCCCCAAACGGGTGCTTGTCATTAAGAGAAATCTAAAAATGCTTGCTAATTGCTTGTTCTCAACTCAGTTGTATTTCCTAGTACTTTGGCAGATTTTTCCTTAGCATGAAGAAGTTCAACCTTTCTTCTGACGCTGCCTTGTGAATAAATTAAATAAAAGAGGGTATTAAGTGGTGAGAACTATCCATCCATTGAGCTTTCTGATTTTACTTGAATTTTTGAATCCAGTGTAGCTACTATTTGAACACTTTGGAGTTGAGGTACAGGTCTTTATTGAACTGGGAGATGTGAATTTTTAAAGAGGTGCAGTTATTTTTCTCAAGCATGTAATGTAAATGTTTGTCTGCCTGAGCCTTTCAGACTAAAAGGGTACATTTGGTGATTTGAGGCCTTGAAGAGGCAGTTTAGACTTTTCTTCATTGACATTTAACTTCTTCCTGTCTTCTCTTTTAACTGTAGAAACTGAACAGTATGGCAGCTTCTCTGTTTGAGACCAACGAGGAGCTCAATGTGACTGAAGGCATCAGCGTCATGAACGAGTTGATCATCCCGTGCATTCATCTCATCATAAATAACGACGTCTCAAAGGACGACTTGGCTGCTATTGAGATCATGAGGAACCACTGGTGCTCTTACCTGGGGCAGGACATTGCTGGTAGGTTGTTTTTTAGCTCTTCATCTGATTTCTGGAAGCAATTGAGATGACCTTTGTTCACCCTTGGCAAGAGAATACCCCGTTTGTTTTCAGGTATCTAACTGCCAGGGTCTGAACTCCTCTGAAATTTAATAGCTTTGTAAATTGAATGTTCCATAGATCAACTATAAAGGATATTAAAATATAATACATAAACTTGGTCCCAGAGTTTACAGGTGTCTGTGTCCAGATACGTTACCCAGAAGTTAACAACTTAAATCAGTTCCTACTTTGATGAATTCAAGAAGAACAAATTAGTAAAAGGACTCTCCCCTTCCCTGAATTAATTCTATCATGGAGTTTTAGAGACAGCAGAAATTTTGCCATCTTTAGCAGAAGGAAGACTCAAATATAGGGGGAAAAGGCTGACCAAGTTTGATGCTCTTTTGTAAATGTAAAAGGCATTGAATTGGCCTCATCAGTTATATGGAAGTATCTTTTTATGAATTATAATGATTAGAAACTATTTCTTTCCCGTGCCTTCAGATTTTGTTCAAATCATCGGTGATAATAACTTAGGTTTCTCTGTGTGGATGAATATACATTGATATATTCTAATAATTTGAAAGAAGACAGTACTATATGACATATTTATGGTACAGAATACAAAATCCATTAATCTTCAAAATAAGGAATGAGGGATCTTTTCTATAAGACTGGTTGTAAAATAGGGGTATTTTTCTGGGGATTGAGGGAGGGGGAAGCATTAAGTTTGGTTCTTTTGTGGTTGGAAAACAAGTTTTTGCTCTGAGGTTGGCCCAAGGTAGTTATTATTTAGTTTCAGAGAGTCAGCTGCTCCCTTCCAAAAAGCAAAACATTTGGAGCTTTGACTTCATGCTTGTGGTGTTACTGGCTCTTTCAAGATCTCATGGGAGAGTCACTAGTGCAGCAGTGGAGAACCTGCAGCCTCCAGGTCCTCTAGATACTTATATGTGGCCCTTTGCATCTAAACTTCACAGAACACATCCCTTTAATAAAAAGATTTGTTCTGTAAAACTTGAACTCAGTCAAAAGGCCTCAACCAGGGACCTAGAAGGCCACATGTGACCTGGAGACCACAGGTTCCCCATCCCTGCACTAGTCTGTTGACTCCCCATCAGAGTTACTCTTTTTTGGCTGTTGATTTAACCACCAACTTTCCTCCACAGAAAACCTCCAGCTGAGGCTTGGGGAGTTTCTCCCCAGGCTTTTAGATCCCTCTGCGGAAATCATAGTCTTGAAAGAGCCTCCAACCATCCGCCCCAACTCCCCCTATGACCTCTGCAGCAGGTTTGCTGCAGTCATGGAGTCCATCCAGGGGGCTTCAGCTGTGACGGTGAAGTAAGCCTCTTATTGCTCATGGCCCAACATGGTCTCTGGTCACCCAGCTGCTGCACAGAATCGTGTTGTCACAGTTTTCACCTCAGGGAGGGAAATAGTTGGACAAGTGAGATTTGGATCCAAACCCAACTGTACTGTGTGTGTAGAGGATTAAAAGCAATATTGCACTTTTAGGTACACAGTTTTAAGAGCTATTCTACAGCAAGGGACAGGAACCACTAGTAAGGTCACAGCTCCTTATGGGGGACTTCATGTGCCTCTTGTACTTACAAAAATGCTTGGGCTTGTCTAAGCCACTTGCCACTTTTTTTTAATGTCCTCCAGGCATAATAAACATTTTTGACAGCAGAGTAGAAGAGTGATTCAGAGCCTAACTCAGATGAGCAGCTACCAGTTATTTTATCAAATATGCACAGTAGACACCTTTAAAATTCTTAATTGCAAGAGATAGAAATAAACACATGCCAGTGTTCTGACAGGAGGTGTCAGGATGGGGTTGCTGTTGGCCTCTAGGTGTAGGGTAGTACATGGAGCTACTGTGCGTGTCACTGAGATTACTGGAAAGTCATAAAGGGAGGGTGCCTCCTTATTTTTTCCCTTTTTTAAAATTTTCTGAAATAAAGTCAGAAAACCTCACACTTGGCTCTGATTGAGTGAAAGAGACAAAAGCATTGACGACTGTATGTTGAACAGCATTTAAAGCTTGTCTACCCACGATAGTATTTTGATGATAGTTTACCATTTAGAGATTTTCTAGCATCTGGAAATATTTTACTGATATCAATAGTAGGTGTCCAGGGTGGATGCAAGCACAAATGAACATTTTTATCTTTTTTTTTTTTCTAAAGGATGGGGATTGTGGAAGAAAAAATTCCTAGTTGACCATTTTTTAAAGTCCCCCATTTGGGTATTGTGTTTTAACCAAATTGTAAGGATAAATGGCTAAGAGATGGGAGGGAAGAACACTTGATACAACTATGCATATTTTATAAATGTGCAATAAAAGCATTTGTTTTACTTCTAGTGTGTAATGTTTGCTTTTTTGAAGCTAGAGTTCAGCAGCTCTCCAGCTTTTGCTCACAATCCTTTACACTCTTAAAAATTATTGAGAATTCCCACCTCCCCACCATCCCAAAAATGTTTTTTTACTAGCCATATAGGTTATTAAAAGTAACCATTAATACAAACAAAAGTATATCATTTCAACAATGTATTGGCAGTGAGAAAGGTCAGAACCAACATCACTTCATACCAACAGCTTTAACTTCTGACTCCTTCAGCACACTTAGATTGAGTTCTTTCAGGATAGAAGTTAAAATTAATAGGGAATTCCCCACAGAATAAAAGCAAAAATCACTTCTCTCAAAATGTATCTTCAGATTTCTCTCAAGGATTACATTTACTTCTTCAAGTCCCCGGTGGTCTTTTTCCTGAATGACAATCCCCAATAGTATATTTTTAAAAAATACATTTTCTTTGTTCTTTCTAATTTTTTATTTTCTCTTTTTAATAGTATTTTATTTTTTCAATTACATATAAAGTATTCACTTTTTATAAGTATTCATTTTTATAAGATTTTGAGTTCCAAACTTTTTTCTCCCTCCTCTTCCTCCCTCCCATGATGGCAAGCAGTCTGATATAGGTTATCTATATACAGTCATATTAAACATTTTCACGCTAGTGAAGAGCCAAAACAAAAGGTAAAAAAAAAAAAATAAAATGAAAATAGTATGCTTTGATCTACATTCAGACTTCATAGTTCTTTCTCTGGTTGTGGATAGTAGCTAACATCATGAGTATTTTGGAATTGTCTTAGATCACAAAAAATATGTTTTTGTTTATGTGGGTTATATCTACCATTATTTACTGTATTAGAAATTAAAACACCTTAGTATTATTATGAAAATAATTTTGACCTTGAGAACTTCCTGAAAAGGTCTCAGGGACCCCAGAGGTTCCTAGACCATACTTTGAGAACCTCTACCATAGATGTGGTCTGGGTTGCCTTGTTCTAAGGACTCAGTAAATATTTATACTTATTATATTTCAATTGGCTTTCTCCCCTTTTCAAGCATCAAGCGAATTAAGAGGAAAAAGATTGATTTGGTGGGAATCCAGGTCATACAGGAGACATAAGGGAAAACTAGTTCCTTTGAAGAAAAAAAACAACACCTAGCATCTTGAATCTCCTCAGCTTTATTCTCTTGTCTATTTTTTTTAATGTGTTGATTTATGAGAGCTATCAAAGCTGAGTTTTCTAATAGCGCTTTCCAGATGGTCACCAAAGTGTAATTGTAGGCCATTCCCCACATGGACAGGTCATGGTGTTGTTTTACAGCTCATTATCAAGCAGATTTTTCATAGTAATTGTTTGATTTTCTTATCTCACTTTGCTTTTCTCTTTGAACCATTCTTTATATTGAACCCAGTATGCCGCCATTTGTTTTCAACTTAGAGAAGAACAAGGAATTCTATAATGAATCTTTTCCATAAAACAGTGATTTCTTGACCCTACTGTTGAAAGAAGCTAGAGATGGTTACCTGTTTCAACATTCTTGATGCACCCATAGCGAATGTGGAATTTAGGCATTCTCTTTGTATCCCATATATAGATAGGTAGATATACACATACACACATCCTCCCACCAGAGGGTATTCAGAGTACTGATTTGCTAGTCTCTTTTTCTTAGGTTTTCTAGTAATGCTGAGACTCCTATACTCTCTGTGTTACAACACAGTTTCCTACTTGAGGCTGATTTCACAAGCCATTTCTCAGTTTAGTGAACATTGCATGAGACTTTTCTTTACTCACCAGTTCATTCTTTTTTTTTTACCTAATAGTATTTTATTTTTTCCAATTACATGTAAAGATAGTTTTCAACATTCATTTTTGTAAGATTTTGAATTCCAAATTTTTGTTCCTTTCTTCTCTTCCCTCCATCCTCCCCAACATAGCAAGCAATCTGATATAGGTTATACATATACAATCATGTTAAACATATTTCCACATTAGTCATGTTGTGAGAGAAGAATCAGAACAAAAGAAAAAACAAAAAAAGGTGAAAATAATATGCTTTGATCTGCATTCAGACTCCATAATTCTTTCTCTGGAAGGAGACAGCATTTTCCATCATAGGTCTTTTGGAATTGTCTTGGATCATTTTATTGCTGAGAAGAGCTAAAAGTCCTATCATAGTTGATTATCACACAGTGTCACTGTTAATGTGTACAGTGTTCTGGTTCTGCTCACTTTACTCAGCATCAGTTGATGTAAGTCTTTCCAGGTTTTTCTGAAGTCTTCCTGCTCCTCATTTCTTATAGCACAATAATATTTCATTATATTCATATATCATGACTTGTTCAGTCATTCCTTAATTGATGGGCATCTCCACAATTTCCAATTCTTGGCCACCACAAAAAGAGCTGCTATAAATATTTTTGTACATGTGGGTTCTTTTCCCTTTTTTATGATCTCTTTGGGATACAGCCCCAGAAGTGGTATTACTCGGTCAAATGGGATGCAGTTTTATAACCCTTTGGGCATAGTTCCTGAGTGCTCAAAAGTTCTAAGACTGAACTGAAATATTTCCTTTAGTTTCTTCCTTTTTTTTAAACCCAATGATGGGGAAATCGAGTATCACAAATACCATGATTTGTACTGCCATTACCTGGCCTAATACCCTTTTGCCTTTGTTTCCCCTACTTAAGGAGACTATGTATAGGGTGGTTTTTTTTTTAAAGGAAGGCAAAAAAAGCATCCTCACAGTCCCCAGAAATAGATTCATGTGTTGTAGTTTTTTATTCTCTTGACTCCACATGGTTCTTACTTTACTCTTTTGACCCTTCTCACCCTCCTGACTTCAAAAACATGTACTCGGACCACACTTAGGAAATTAGCCAGAGATACCTTGGTTACCATGCCTGATTATTAAAGTACTTTCCAACTGTAGGTAGCAGAATAATCCCAGAAAGGAAAAAAAAAAGCAAACAAATGAGAGCTCAAATCTCTTCTAATACTTTGATAGTTGACCTTGTTTATATTTTGTTCCTACAAGGACCCTGCTGTTGTAGGGTCCTTATATAAATCCAACAAGTCTGCTCTTGTGTGTCCTTGTGTAAACCTAACAAGTCTTGGTAAAGCAAGATTAAGCTCTCCCTCCATTTCCTCTTTTGGTAAGACTGACTGAACTATATTTGATAAGGTTGATATATTCTGATGGTTTGAGAAGTACACAGGAAGATGACATAGATGATGTTCACATATTAATTTTGCAATAATCTCTTGCCATGTATACCCAGGACAAGTTACCTAACCTCTTTAAGGCTGCCTACCACATAGGGTTCTTGTAAGGTTAGCAGTTTGTAAACTTTAAACCTGTTGTGTGAATTGGTATAAGCATGTTCTGTTCAGAATTGCATCAAATGCCCATGGATATAGTCTTTCCAGTGTTGAGCTTTTTGGGTTCTCGGTGTGATACAGTAGAAAGTGTGTTGGATTTGGAATCAGAAGACCTGGGTTCAAATCCCAGTTGTGCTGTTTAACTGTACAACTTTGGACCCATTCCTTCATGTTTCTGGACCTTAGTTTCCTCATCTGCAAATTAAGGTGATTAGGTCTCCAAAGGCTCTAAATTCTTTGGTCTCGTGATTCTGGCACACTAAACAATACGTATCTGAGTGAGAATGGAAGGGTCATTAGCATCACAGGTGAGATTTTTGGTTGTTTACAGATTACGGTGAGCAATTCTGGATTTTTCAAAAACTAGGTGAGACGTGATGAGTAGAGAGAGAAAAGGGAATCATTCACCCATTGAGTATTCATTAAGTTTCTACCATATCAGGCCCTAGGGGTACAAGTAAAAATAATTAAGCTCCCTAGCTGCAAGTGGTTTACATTCTAATGGTAGAACAACAAGTACATGTGAAAATATGTACAAGTATAAAATCAAATACAAATGTATACAAAGTAGTTGAATGTAAGGGAGTTTGGTAAGGAGAACAATATTAGTTATGGGGAATCAGGAAAGGCTTCATGCAGAAGATGGCATTTGAGATGCGTTTTAAAGGAAGAGGGTAACTTATGAGGTAGATACAGGTAATGAGGGAATACATTCCAGGTGTGTGGGGGCCAGCCAGTGCAAAAGTGTAGAGATGGGGAATGGAGTGTTGTATACAAGGAACAGCAGGCCAGTTTAACTGGATTACAGTGTGCAGGAGGAAGAGTAATGCCCAATAAAGCTTGGAAAAATAGGTTGAAACTGTATTGTGTAGAGCTTTAAAAGTTAAACAGAAGAGTTCCTATTTTATCTTAAGAGGTGGTGGGCTGTTGGGATTATATCCCAAAGAGATTACAGAAGTGGGAAAAGGTCCCATATGTGCAAAAATATTTATTGCAGCTCTCTTTGTGGTTGCAAAAAACTGGAAATATAGGGGATGCCCATCAATTGGGGAATGGCTGAACAAGCT
>CM053588.1:114931889-115025977 GCA_028646515.1 Pseudochirops corinnae
TCTTCAGTCAGGTTGTTGACTCTCTTTTCATGATTTTCTTGCATTGTTCTCATTTCTCTTCCCAATTTTTCCTCCACTTCTCTTATTTGGTTTTCAAAATCCTTCTTAGATTGCTCTGTGGCTTGCAGGAAGTCTTCATGTTTCTTGGAAGCTTTTGGTGTGGGAGTTCTGACTGTGTTGTCTTCCTCCCATTCCATGCTTTGATCCTTTTTGTCCCCCAAGAAGGAATCTAGAGTTCGATTGCTGTTCTTACTTTGCCTCCTTTGCCTGTTCGTGTTGCCAGTTAATTACTTGAATTTTTAGCTCTGTGGAACTCTGCTTCCAGAGGAGAAAACTCTGTCCCAAATTGCTGGGGTTTTCACAGCTGCCAGAACTATTAGGAGGCTGCTGCAGCCCCCACCAGCTTTGGCTCACTGAAAATGCTCCCCAGGACCACCACTCAAGACCACGATCTGGATCCAGGCTGCTCAGCACAAAAGCACTTAGCCTCTGAACAATCGCTTGGCCCACCTTCAGTCTGCAGGCCGGGAGCTCTGAAGCAGCCACATGGAGGTGGCTGTAGGGCCACAGCTTCTGCTGCTTCCTTGCCCTGGAGGCAGTTTGGCCAGACTGCTTTTCTCCCCGAAATTTAGCTGAATTCTGCTGACCTTTCGCTTTGTCCTTGTTTCTTATGGCTTGATAATTCTGGAAACTGCCCCAGCTGCCACTGATCCACTCTCCTAAAGGCTCCAGCTGCGGCTTGTCCTGGCTGCCCTGGGGGGTGGGGGGGGTGGTGGTGTGGGGTGGTGCCAAGCCAGGGTTTCAGGCTGGGCTGGTTTTGGCTCCCAGCATGCTGCAATGAGCCCTTCTTAGCAAACTACCTTCAGTGGGAGATTGTTTTTCTGTATTTTTGTGAGTTCTGGAGCCCTAAAATTTGTTTAGAGTCATATTTTATGGGTATTTTAGGTGGCTATGTCAGAGCTGTGGAACCTTGCTGCTTCTACGCCGCCATCTTGGCTCCACCCCTCTCAACTAGTTTGGATGTTGCACATGGTCAATAAATCTTACTTTTTAGATTGCAATTTAAACCCATGACATACATCAGTGAAGATAAACAGTAAGCTTAGTGTTGAGAAAGTCCTGCATTGGGAGCCAAGATACTGAAGTTCTAGTCACAGACATACACCTAACTTTATGACCTGGAACAAGTCCCTCCAAATCTCTGAAACCTCATTTGTTGATCTATAAAATTTGTGGGGATGAGCTTGGACTAGATTATCTCTAAGGTCCATTCCATCCCTAATATTCTATGACCTTTCCTCTTTTGTTCTCTTGTGTTTTTGACACATGCTTGTACTTAGCCATTCATGTTCAGTTGATGGCACCCATGATGACCCCTGGGTGAATTATAGTCTGCTTAGGGTGGAGTCTACAGTCATGGAACATGGTAGTTTTCCTTTAAATGAGAGAAGTATGAATTATTTCTGCTACTCCCTCTATGTCAGAAAATATAATGATTGTGAATTGCAAGCAGGAATACTTTGAAGTGGTTAAGAGTGGATGGAAACGTATTGAAGAGTTAGTTGACTTGCAAAAATTAATCTGGCACTAAAGTTGCATCCAAGTCAACTTTCCCCTTAGCTCATTATTTTTTCTTTGCATTTCTATTCAACTCTCCCCATGTTCCAGTATATTTATTTGCCCATTGAGACAACTATTACAGAGGGAAGCCACAGAGATTGGGGCACAATTAAAAGGATAGGAGATATCCTTGGTCCCTTGGACTTCATATTGCCACTGGTCCTTTACCACTTCTCTTGGCCTGGCTACAGCTGTAGGTTGCCCTATATCAGGCCCCAAGTCTAGGATAACCTTTATTCCCATCACCAAAGCCACTTTAGAATGAAGGATATTTTGGTTGATTCATCTACTCTCTTCATCTGTAGAATGTGGCAGTAACACATTGTTAGAGCTAACAAGACAGCAACTAGGGAGGATCCCCAAAATTGACTATTTTACATGGGTACTTATGACATCCATCTCACATAGAGCCTACTTATTCCAACTGCAGCTTTGGTGCTGCTTGGGCTGCTCTGGGGTGATGCCTGAGGTCCTCAGACCATACACTAGCTTCAGGATGCAAATCTAATGGTCATCAGTAACATTGGGTGGGTAACTTGGCACTTCCATTTAGGCTTTAAGTTTCTAACAAAGAGTTCTCACAGAATGCTTTAATTAAATTAAATTAAATTAAATATTCATGCTTTAACAATGGATCATCTCTTGGACTGCCTTAGGTCAGGCAGGATTTGAAATAAGCCCCAGTATCCTGGCTCTAAAATAATAGAGGAAACAAAGTTCTTACCTTTATGAAGCCTTTGAAGCCAAAAAGAATGGGCCAGGCGGTTTTCTGTATTTTCATATATGAAGGCAAGGCGAGCATCCTAGAAATAAACATATTGAAGGAAGGATCTATTAGGAACATAAGTAAAATGACATTCCTTGTCATTGCCATGTTTTGTCATCCTTTGAATGTGTCAGTTCATTTTACAGAAAAAGGGAACCAAATAAGGCAAATTGCCCAAGCAAGGGGGCTGAAAGGGAATCAGGGACTGAACTGTTTGGAGACCCCCAAATTTCCTAGGTGCCACATTAACATTCCTAAGACCACTCCAGGAGTTTGCTCATTAAAGGACAGCCAGTTTCTTCCTAGTGCTTCCTAAATCCCAGTCCTTGTCCAAAGTGTGTTCCTCTCATCTCCTATGGTTCTACTCTCTTTAAGGAGCTACCACTGCCCCATGATGTATATGGGTCTGCTGGGGGTGTTGAGTATCCAGTTAGGGATATTTTATTGCCCCGGCTCAGTTTCTCACAGCAGGAGTGAGACTTGAACACAATTTGTACTCTTGCTTTTAAACCCTATTACATCATACCACACAGCTCAAGATTGAATTTGGAAATGGCACTTGTGCACCAAATAGCCTCTGGCTACAATTTTACATCCAGCTTCTGTGCAGAATGACCCCTCTCAACATACTTCCTCATTCAGACTTCCAAGCATCCTAACATCACCATAACAAGTCACTATGTTTTTTTCTTTTTTTAGGCATTATTTTGTCTGAGCAGTATGAGCCTGCTTTTTTGTGTGTGCTCACATGGAGCTATCTTTGCAACTTATTCTTTCATCTCATGCATTCTGCTAAAGGCTGATAGCATCATCTTTCATTGGCAGAACCATAATTAAGCACTCTCTCCTTGTCCCAAGCCTATCCCAGTCATATACTCGACAATAGTAAATCACAGAATGGAGAATCAACCCCAAATACTTCAAAGTGTTCAGTTTCCACTTGATAGCACGAGTACCTTCTTTAATTTTGCTGAAATATGCACAGCAGAACACTATACCAGGTTGCCTTTGGGACAGAATGAGAGAACTGGTGTCCTTTTTTACCTTGCAAAGCAGGCAAAAACCAGAAGGTCATTATGTTAGAGCTTCCTTGGGGATATCTTACATCTGACCAAAGTAATGTCTGCCCATTGTAGCACTCTAGTTGAACATCCAGACTGTGATCTCTAATCAACAGTGGAGATCTAGTGCATGACAAATATAATTTCCATATTGTCTTCTTAATCCCTTCATCTACCGACTCCATTCTTGAGAAACGTAAGACAGTGGTACCATTTACTTTGTGATTTCTTTGGGGATTTCTTTAAAAGCCCCCTAAGTAGTAAATAATTGCTCAGCCTGTGACAAGCATGAGCATATGTTTGAAGCATTACAAGTCTGTTTCTGCAGCTATTTGAAACCATCATGATCATGTACCCTATGATTTTGCTGTTCATGCAGCAGTTACATCACTCTGACAATTTCTGACTAAGTGCAATGTTACCAAACTAATGCAATGGTTCATCATTCTAGGGCAAACTGATTCCCAGTGGATGGTCAGACATATGTGCATACCCTCATTTGCATTTTATTTACTGCACCAGAATAGCTCCCTTATTCTCCTCTGTTACCCTATAATTGTACCTCATCAGTTGGGTGATCACATGATCAAGATGTTACTAATATTTGCCTTCTTTGCAAATTCCAAGCTATTTGAAAACCATGATCAGTGGACAATATGCAGTAGAGCCTGTCTTGAAGCTTTCATGGACAATCACAAAAATTCTGCAAAAATAAACCTTATACTACCTCTTATTACAGTAGTGAGGCTATTTTCTGACTTAAATGTGCCTTCTGCTTATATTACTATTCTGTCTGATGAATTTTCAAATGAACTCGTTGACAATACTGGTCCATTGTCCAGTAGAGTTTCTGTGAAAGTGTTGCTGGTGTGCCAGTGGTGAAAGAGAAGAAAGTCAAATCTGACTAGATTCTTGCCTTGCAGAGCTTAGTTTACATGTAAACTAATAAGTTAAAAATTAAGCAATATGCAATTAAGCTTTAATTACATATATAATTTAATACAGTGCTGGTTAACCTGTAGAAAAGAAAATATTTTCTTTTGTAACTAGCTATTCGTCTTTGTTCGTTGGTTAGGTGGCTAAAAATTTAAAATAATGAATTTCCATCTCTCAACAAGTGAGTTTTTAAAATTCTGACATTTTTTGCTACATATTTGTGAGTGAGCATTTTCACTTTATTCTTGTTTTAAGGCAAAATACAGAAATAAACTGCATGCAGAACCAGAATTAAGATTGTGTCCATGGTTAAACCAAATATTGCAAATCTTTGTTCAAATAAAGTCCAATATCAAAATGAAGTTTAGCCTTTAGTATCTTCCAAGTTATAACTTATATCATTAAAAAGTTTTTTATATTCAACAAGATTTGTAAAAAAAAGCATTTAATAAAAAGTATTTATATTAATAAAAAGTATTTAAATAGTATGCACCTGAGGTTTTGGTAGATTACTTATTTTAATTTTTATAGAATATAACCCCACAAAATACTCACTTGTTTTATAATTAGGTTATATTTTTAGTTAGAGCTTTCATAATTGTAGGCAGAATAAAATTTCATATTTTATTATTATTATTATGAGTAAAATTTAATTTGGAATTTTTTGGACATGTTATCATTGTAGTTATTTTTAATAAATAAGTGCAAAAGACTATGAACAGCATATTAAGTTACCCTGGGAGCAGGAAAGGAAAATTACAAATGCTAGAGGGGATGTAGAAAGATAGGTACACTAATGCACCATGGGTGGTGGTATAAATTTATGTAACACTCTGGAAAATAATTTTGAACTATGCTGAAAGGGCTATAAATTTGTGCATAGCATTTGACCAGCAGTATAGCTACTACATTTGTACCCCAAAGAGACTGACGAAAAAAGGAGAAAGACTCGTAAGTACCAAAATATTTATAGCAACTCTTTTTGGCAGCAAAGAATTAGAAATTGAGGGGATGCCCATCAACTGAAGAATGACTGGACAAGTTGTGGTATATGATTATGATGGAATACTATTATGCTGTTAGAAATGATTAAGGGGATGATTTTAGAAAAATCTAGGAAGATGATTTATATGAGCTAGTGCAAAGTGAAGTGACCAGAAACAGAAGAACATTGTGCACAGTAACAACAATATTGTATGATAATCCCCTATGAAAGTCTTAGCTACCCTGATCAATGCAGTGATTGATGAGAATTCTAAAGGACTCATAATGAAAAATGCTATCCACCTCCAGAGAGAGAACTGATTGTAAAGCCAAGCATGAACAGCTTTCCATAGGAATGACAAAATTTAGGCAAAATATTCACAGAAATCAAAGTACAGCATTCGCAATGTTATAACTTAACAACTTATTACTAAAATGGCCACATAGTTTTCACCAAAGTGGTCACATAGTTTTAAGCAAAAGATAACATTCATTTAGTAATGTAATCATTTAGTAACACAATCATTTAGTAAATCCTTAATTCAATCATCCTTAAGGAGGCAAGCCTTCTTAATTGACACAAAGTACAAAGGTCAAAGTCCTCCACCCCTAGGTCACATTGTCTTAATCTCTTCAATCAAAAAGTCCTCTTTATTCTTAATTGAGGAAGTCCTTAACTCTGTCATCTAAATATAAAGGTCAGAGTTCTCCACCCCTAGGCCACAGTGAGTCATGATTTTCTCAGTTTTCATTAAATTCCCAAGGAGAAGTCTTTTCATCTTGACTCAAGGCAGGCTCTCAGCTTCCATGGCTCCTCTTCCATGGTCCCAGCTCCTGCCCAAATCTATCCAGTTGCCACCTAGGTTCAAAGGCAGACAGCTCTCCGTTCTTTGTCTAGCTTCTTGTGCAGTTCCTGTTCCAAATTGAAATTCACAGTGTCTGGTCCACCTCAAGTCCTTCACAGTTTCTGTTCCTGGGAAGACAAAGCTTAATAAAGCCACAATAACATTCATACACACTTTCTGCCTGTGAAATCAACATAGATCCAACAACAAGTTCTGAGGAATCAACATAAATCATCAGTATAGCCCCTGGACCTCTGAAATCACCAGCAAGACCCTCCTCCAGGATTTCTGTAAACATACAACAAGAAAATCCTCTTTCAGGGCTTCTGAATCAGCAGCAAGGTTCCAGGGCTTCTGTAACAACAGCACCATCCTCTATCAGCAGATGAATCTGACAGAGTAATATCAAAACAGACATACAAAATATGGACACCACAGCCATGCCTCCTCCCAATTCTCCTCTCTTCTCATTTCTGTTTTTCTCAGTTCTCAGTTCAGTCCTCAGTTCTTAGTTCTCTTCTCTCTCTCCAGCAGTAGCAGCCCAGCCTCCAGATGCTCACTCCTAGAAGTTCTGGCCTCTCTCATCTTGGGCTTTTCCTTGTATATGGTATTAGTTCCTCTCTGTTCTGCCCCTTCCTGTTATGTCAGCAAGTCCATCCCACTGTGGGATTCCCAAGTTCTGGGTCTTAATACTTGACACAATCATGAACTTGGAACAAGGTGCTAAATACCTGTTTGATTGCAAATACAAGGGGCAGGGAAGATCTTCAAATTTCCGTTACCATTACACTGATAAACTCAAGTGCAAATTGAAGCATATTTTTTTTCACTTTTTCTTGTTCATTTCCCACCACCAACATAACTACGTGGAAATTTGTTTTGCATGACGTACGTATAATGGATATTGTATTTCTTGCCTTCTTAATGGGTGAGCGATGGCGGGGGGGGGGGGGGGGGGGGGGGGGGGGGGGGGAAGGAAGAGAGAGAATTTGGAACTGAAAGTTTTTAAAAAAATTACAGGACAGGGGGAGGAGGGATAGAGTGCCAGGCCAGGAGTCAGAAAGACTCATCTTCCTGAATTCAGATCTGGTCTCAGACCCTTACTAGCTGTGTGACCCTGGGAAAATCACTTAACCCTGTTGGCTTCAGTTTCCTCATCTGTAAGATAAGATGGAGAAGGAAATGGTAAACCACTCTACTCTCTTTGCCAAGAAAACTCCAAATGGGTTACAAAGAGTTGAACACAGCTAAAAAAATGACTAAACAACAAAAACCCCCAAAGATGTTTAAACTTTTGAAATACTTGTGATAAAGCATTTCCCAGAACACCCCTTCAAATGCTCATGTGATAATGCAAAGCTGGGGGAAGTGGGGAGATGTAGTAGACGGGAAAGAGTTCGGAAGGGCTCATAGCATCTCAGATCTGTTTCTTACCCAGTTTTAGATTTTATTTTAAACCCAGGGAAGGACTAGGAGGAATCAATATGAGTCCTTCCTTCTTTCCCTCTATCCCTCCCTCCCTCTCTTCCTTCCCTCTCTTCCTTCCCTCTCTTCCTTCCTTCCCTCATTCCTTCCTTCCTTCCTTCTTTCCTCCCTCTCTCCTTCCCTTCCTTCCTTCTTGTTAACCAGAATATAATTTCAGAGTTCCCATCTAGTTCTGATTTAGGGTAATGAATTCCCAGTATATAGTTGGAAGAAATCCTAGCAGTCACAGATCATAGCATTAGAGATGAAAGAGTCATCTAGTCCAACTCCCTCATTTTACAGTTAAGGAAAACTCAGGACAGAGAGAGGTTAAGTGACTTGTCCAAGTTCACACAGGCAATGCCCAAGCATGGATAGGAACCCAGGATCTAGGACAAGCTCTCTTTTTCACTGTACCACTTGCTGATGCTTCTGTAATTCTTTGCTTCTGTATTTCTGTGATGCACTCCCTCAGTCCTTATGGCTAATATCACTTTCTAATAGCACCTAGCATGGTGTGTGACACACAGTAGTTACTCAAAAAAAGTCCATTGACTTGAAATATATATTGTTTATTTCGTTCCCTTAATGATATTACTACAGACCTATTACCCCAATTTTCACACATACAAAAAGACAGTAGCCCCTTCACCACAAAAAATGAAACTAATCACAAAGTATTTTGCTCCAAATCCACAAGAGCAAAGACAGAGTTGATTTTAAAGGCCCAAGAACCCACTCCCTTGTCATTTCTCTACGTCTTTTCAATTGCATATGGGTTAGAAACAGCATCAACTGCATCTGTGCTCCTAAATCTCTTTGCTCTGAAGTTGTGCAGTACCCTGGAGTAGAGGAGCTTGTCCTTTTTTGGGAAGGGATGCAGTTTTGGAAATGTTGGCTCTGTTTTTTCTCCCTTGTGTTCCCTTGTGTTCCTGTGATGCATAACATAAGGAAAACAGAATGTTTGCTTAACAAGTCTTTGGTATTCACTTCTCTTTACTGAGATTAAGCTGTGATCTCATGTTTGTGATAGAACAAATCTCAGCTGCTGGGAATGGGGGTGGTGTGTGTGTGTGTGTGCGTGTGTGTGTGCGCGCACGCGCGTGTGTGGTGATGCTGCAAACATGAGATTAGTCTGAGGACTGAAAGGCCCACAGCAGGAACAGGTGAACCGCTGGGCAACAAAGACCCTGTTTAGGATCCAACATTAATCACCAGGTTTTTCCAAAGGTCATTTTTGGCTGTTGCTTCTAAGTACTTAGTTTGTGGCTGTATGTAATCCATCTTGCTATATTTCTCTAATCCTGGAAATTTGGTAAGAAGTGGTTGCTGTGTAGAGGTTGATTTCTGACCCTGAGAACTTAGATTTTATCTGCTTTCTAGAGTTCCCAGTGGGGCTGGATGCAGTTATCTTTGCAGATCCTGTTGAGGATATGGAGAAGTTAATAGTAGGGGCATGTCTTTCCACAGCCCAGAAGATATATAGGATGCTGGGATTCCCCATCCCCTGCAGAGGGGATTGTCTTTCCTTTAGATTGAGGGGTCTCATCCCAGATGTAGGGGGTTGTTTATTCAGGGATGGTATAGCCCACAGGGTTAGAGATGATTACCACAACAAGTTATGTTTCTAAGGAGCAGATGGTCCCCTCTGTGAGATGTCTCCCCTGTGTCCATATTGCTGCTGCCCGCTTAGAACAGGCCTCACTGGGAAAGCACCTGCATCATTTAGATCAGAGGTTCTCAACCTTACTAACGCCATGACCCTTTAATACTCATATGTGGGCGTATCTGCATGTGGGCAGACCCCCCTGGAGACGGATAGAGGAGCCATGTCTCGGTTCCTAAGACCATCAGAAATGTGTTTTCCGATAGTCTTAGGTGACCCCTGTGACCCCTGTGAAAGGGTCATTCAACCCCCAAAGGGGTTGTGACCCACAAGTTGAGAACCGCTGATTTAGAAGGTCCCTCGTTCTCCTTACTGGCAAGGTTGGACATGGTTCTACTGAAGACAGTCTCAGCTGGTTTTGTAAGCCCAGCTGTAGCATGAGAATGTAACAGACATGTAAGATTTTTCTTCTTAAATGTTGAAAAAGAAAAATCATGCTTCAGTCACTTCTTTGAATTGTACATGTTTCAGGTCAAGAGGAAAAAATCGCAGATTTAAAGCTGGAAGTTCCTTAAAAGTCTTCTAGCCCAATATCTTCATTTTACAAGTGAGAAAGCAAAGGCTCAGACAAATTGAGTGACTTACCCAAAGTCACATGAGTAATAAAAAAAGCATAGTCGGGATCTGACTCAGGTTTTTGAGCATATCTGACTGCAAAGCTAGCATTTCTCCCTGTACCATGCTGTCTCATTTCCAACTTTAGCAAGAAGAAGTTTTTCATTGGGGCAATATGTCACTTACGGATATCTGAAGTGAATGCTTTGGTTTTGCTTTCTACAGAACCCAAAAGAGTTAATTCTTAGTAAATGAGAAAAGTACATGAATACCACCACCACCAGAAGCAAGTCAAAACCAATCAGGATTAATGGAAAGGCAGGGATAAGAAAGCATTTTAATTCTCCTGGCATTCTTTATGCTAGCAGTTTTGCCCTAATTAAGATCCAGCCTTAGATTACCAGGTCTCTGTGTCTTGGATATGTGTTGAAGAACGTATCTGGCATCTCAGCTGGATCCCCTGTTGGAAGGGCTAGGGGACAGGCATTAGGAGTTGAAGGTGGTTCATCCTTTGCCAGCCAGGCAGAGCAGATCAAGAGCAGTCCACTAACTGCTAGAAAAACTCCAGCAACCCAGCCCAGGAAGAGGGCTTCTCCAAACTCCCACCGAGGCACAATGTCAGGGATGTGTTCATCCCAGAAATCCTGGACAGTGCTATAGGCCACCCAAGAAACAGGAAAAATAGTTGAGGCTGCAGCCACCTCCACCAGCACCCCTGCGAGGAATCGTAACCGCCTCTTCAATCCCCACCTGACCCCCTGGAGCTGGAAGCAATCAGAACCAAGGCTGGAGAGAAGAAGTCCCAGGAAACCCAGTCCGTTGGAAGCCAACATGAGGATCCTGGATGCTTGGAACTCCTGGGGTAGAGCCAAGAAGGATTCAAAAGTCTTGCATACTATAGCTCCTTCCTCCTGGATCACACAGATTTCCCAGAGCCCCATGCTCCAGTTTTCCATTTCATTCAGTTCCAAGTTGAGATTCTTCCATAGAGGGACAGCTGTGGTGACACAGGAGCATATCCATCCAAAGAGAGAGAGAAGCAGTGCCCCCACCTGTATTTTTCCATTAAAATTCCAGGCCATGGTCACTCACCCCAGGGAGGGAGGGAAGGAGGGAGAAGAGGGTACTGGTCTTTGGGATTTCTCTGTGGCTGGCCAGAAGGGCAAGGCTCCCTAGAGGCCAGAGCAGAAAAAAGCTGTTACTCATTAACACTTGGTGAGCTGCCTGGTCTTAGTCTTCCAGGAAGCAGCAGAGGCAGGTGGCATAAGCCTGGTAGCTTTGGGACTAATAGGCATGCCCAAGGTTATTGGAACATGTTGGGGGGGCGGGGTTGTGTAGGGGAGGAGAGAATCCCACAAAAAGGAAAGAAGCCAAATGGCAAGGAATAGATGGCTCTGCATATGCATTAAAACTTTTAAAGGTTGCAATCTCCCTCCTACCAACTCAAATCATTTTTAAAAATCTAGGATATACCAGCAGCTAAGTTCTCCCTACCTAAACTCTCATCAGTTGCTGGAGCAGCATCTACTTGTGGATGGTGAAGTACTCACCCCCTCCTGCCCCAATCTATCACCACCACCACCCCATTTCTATCACTCTTTGCTGCTGATGCTTGGGCAAAGAAGCAATCACCAAGGCAGGACACATTCCTCTGGCCCCTGCACCTTCCCATCAATGACCTGGCAAAAGGATCCTCCTTCTTTAAGACAAGTATGGGTAAAAATCTGGAATTTTATGCTGAAAAAAGTTAGTTTGACCCTGATTTTATTGATACTTTTAAAAAATACTACTATTACTTTTCAATGTCTCCTCCACTCCAGTCCCAAAAAGAATCTTCTCTTGTAGCAAAGTACAAATAAATTAACACATTGGCCATTGAAAATAAGTGCCTCATTCTGAACCTATAATCTACCACCTCTCTGCTGAGAGAGGGGACATGTAATTCACCATCTCTCCTCGGAGGTCACAGCTGATCACTGGATTGATTAGTATTTTAAGGTCTTTGTTTTTCTGTGAGCACCTTGAGAGGAGGAACTGGATTTTTTTCTTTCCTTTTTTGCCTTTCTTTGTACCCTCAAAACTCAGCACATTCTGTGGCCATAGTAGGTGTTTAATAAATGCTAGCTGACTAATTGTTTGACAGGATTGTAGAAAGCATGTAAGATGTTCTGGCTTACACACTGATCTATATTCAGATTTTCCCCCCTATAAACTCTGTGATGTACTTGAAGACAAAAGCAAATGTATTGTCTCAAGAAGGGAAAAGGAAGAATTAAAGAGAAAAGAGAATCTATTTAATTCGTTCATTAATTGTTAATTTAATAGTGATAATATCGTAAAGATTTTGATCTAGGATGGGCTTTATAGGTTCTGTGGTCACTCCCTCAATAAGCTGTGTTAAGTGATGGAGACTTAAAGAAACTCAAAAGACAGTCTGACCCTTTTATTTACAGATGAGGAAACGGGGACACACGGAGGGCATATGATATGACCCCAAGATCACACTGATAGTAAATAGCAGTGAGGACTAAAAAAAAAATCAGGTTATCTGATTCCAAATCTTGTGCTTCATGTGATGTGAGATAGTATGATATAGCAGGAAGGATCTTGGGAGAGGAGACGAGGGTTCTCGTCTAAGCTCTAGTACTAACTAGCTCTGTCCCTAAGGTCTTTTCTACCTCTGAAAGTCTGTGAAAACCTTCTGTTTTTAAAGCATCTTAGAACTCTGAAGAGTTACAAAAAGGATGCTGAAAGATGTTTTTTTAAACTGAAAGTAATAATTCTTTTCATCAAATCCTGGAAGAGAAGACGTAGAAACTGTGACATGGACAGGTAGTATAGAATTTTATGTTAGAACTATGAAGAATTGTGAATGGAAGTTACTCAAATCAGTTCAACAAATATTTTTATTAAGTACCTATGATGTACAATGTCACTGTGCTAGGCATTGGACATACAAAAACAAAAATGAAATAGTGCATGGCTTCCACAAACATTTATTTAATGCATCTGGTAGCCCAGTGGATAGAATACTGGACCTTGAGTCTGGTCATAGTACGGTAGTAGTAGTAGTGCTGGGGGTGGCTAGGTGGCTCAGTGAATAGAGCGCTGGCCCTGGAGTCAGGAGGACCTGAGTTGGATCCAGCCTCTGACACTTGACATACTTACTAGCTGTGTGACCTTAAGCATATCACTTAACCCCAATTGCCTTTCCTTCCCCTCTCAAAAAAAAAAAGAAAAAAGTAGTGGTGGTGGTAGTGGTGGTAGTAATAGTAGTAGAAGTAGTGGTGGTGGTGGTATTAGTAGTGGTATTTTGGATAGTAGTAGTATTATTCAACATGTAGTATTGCATTAGTAGTAGTACTCAACATGTATAGAAGTATATACAAAGTAATTTCAAGAGGGGGACAGAACTAAAACCCAGGAAGATCAGGAAAGGATCCTGTGTAAGAGCTGGCACATGAACAATGTTTCAAAGGAAACTAGGGATTCTATGAAGTGGAAATGAGGAGGAAATGTATTCAAGACATGGGGAACTAACCACTTGTCACTTAGCACAGAGGTGGAAGGTGTAAAGTTGTATGTGGGAAACAGCTAGCAGGCTGCTTTGACTACAGTGGAGAGAGCAGGAATGGAAGTAATGCATTGGGAAGCATGTGAATACTCTACAACGTATCATATGGGAAATACGAAATAAAGCTTGAGAGGTAGATGACAGACAGATTATGAAGGGCTTTAAATGCTAGGCTGAGGAGTTTGCATTCTAGACTAACACCTCTTGTGTAAGAGCTTGCTGAAGGGTGAGGGAGAGGTGGAAAGTCAACACATTAAGGGGATTTCAGAATTCTTGAACGTGAAAGTGTTTTTCTAGGTGTTAGCAAGATTAAGGGTATAATCATCTTTGTGTGCAACTGAGATGAGGTACAGGAGTAGGTTAAGCAGCTGAGTGGTTAGGATGTTTGAGGGTCTATGAATACTGAAGTCCCCTGGTATAAAATCAGGAGCTGGGGAGGAGAGAAAAATTTTGAGCCATGTACTGAACTCGTTGAGGAAGGAAAGGGAATGACTTGGAGGTCTGTAGACAACAGCCACCATGATTTTGATAGGAATCGCATGAACCTCAAAGAAGTAGTAGTCACTGAGTAATGGAGACAGAAGGAGAACATTGAAGGGGCAATAGGTAGCAAAGAGTTTTTTCTAACTCCCCCACCAAGTGAGCCAAGGAGAATGGGTGAAGGTTTAGCCAGTACTAAAAGGATGGGAAAGACAGAGAGACTGTATCATCGCAGTGGGGGGGGAGGGGGAGCGGGAAAGGATTCAAATTTTGGTGATTGCTAGAAGATAGAGGGAGTGGGAGAGGAAAAGATTTAGACTGAAGGGAAGTTTACTGCCTATGAAACAGGGGAAGTAAGAGGTGCGTGGCTGTTTAATTTTGTTGGAACTTTGGAATGGGAGGGTTGAGGTGAATGAGAATGATAAATTGAGTACTAGGAGACAGAAAGTGGGGTTTAGATGATAACCCACAAGGGATCAGAATTACTGGAATGTGTAGGTCTGAGAACAGTCGTCATTGAGTGGTGAAGGCACTACTCATCTTTCCTTTACAGACAGGAAAACAGGTAGGAGATGGCAACAGGACATTGAAGTTGAACCTGTACATCAGGAAAAAGAAGTCCTATTCTCCACTGACTTTCCTCTTCTTCCCTCCAGATTTAAGGTGCAGCAGGATATGGAAGGCCTGAGGTCAAGGGGAAGGTTGTTCCTCTTAGACCTGGAGGCTCTCCAAAAACACCTGTAGAAGATTAAGCTGTCATCAGGAGGCAGACATTGTTTTGCATTGGTACAGATCTCTAGTGTTCTTTCCTCAGGGAACACACTCATCAGGAAAATGATTAAGGCTTCTCTTGTCACCTGAATCAGTAAAAACAAAATATATAAATAAACATGTATTTTTTTTTGGAGGGGGGGAAGGCAAGGCAGTTGGGGTTAAGTGACTTGCCCAAGGTCACACAGCAAGTAGTGTCAAGTGTCTGAGGTCACATTTGAACTCGGGTCCTCCTGACTTCAGGGCTGGTGTTCTATTCACTGGGCCACCTAGTATTTTTTTTTAAAGAAAAAGACCAGGAAGGACGAACATACTGCAAGCTCAGTATATCATTGGTGTAACATGAAAGCCAAATTTAACAATTCAACTCAGTAAACATTTATTAAACACTTATTTTGTATAAGGCACTGTGCTAAGTTATGACTATTAAGCTACATTAAAAAAAGATGTAATATCCGGAACTAAGGAGCTGATAGTCTCATTGTACTCTGCCCATGTACAAATTCTAGGTGCCACATTTTAAGGACCCTGACAAAGTGAAGAGGGTCAAGACCAGGGAAATCGGGATGGTTGGGGAACTAGGATCACCTGAAAAAACCGAGAATGGTTAACCAGGAGAAGACAAGAAGGAAGCTAATGACTATCTTGAGAATTTGAAGTGATCAGGAGATGCACAAATTTAGAGACATCTCCACTCTAAATGCTCATGTGGATTATTTGTGCCCGACCTGTGGTAGAGTCTTCTGAACTCCTATTGGTCTCATCAGCCACAGTCAGACGCATTGTGCCTTAACCCCAACATAGTGATGTCATTTGGTCCTCTTCTAGAACAAAGTACAATAACCAACCAACCATTTGAAGGACTGTTGTAAAGGAAGGACTAGCTTTGTGCTTGAGTGTGTAGGAGAATTGGGAGCAATGAGTGATAGCGGCCGCAGATTTCAGCCTAATATATGAAAAAAACTACCTAACATTTAAAGCTACCCACAGAGGGAATGAGTTGCATTAATAAAGAATTTCTTTTCCCTCTGGGTCTTCAAGTGTAGTCTGGAGGACTTACTCCTTCTCTAGTGTAATTGAAGAGCTAATTCCTGTTCAGGTATGGTGTGGGTTAGGTGGCCTTTGAGGTCCCTTCCAATTCTTGAGATTCTGGACTTCTGTGACAGCAGATTCTAGATAAGTATGTATTTTAAAGATGTTCTGGGGTAGAGTGATTTGCATTTAAGACAACCATTCTAGAAAAAGGAAACCCTATTAGATCTAGAATTCTAATGGATCTTAGATGCCAATTGACTTCCCTTTTAAAAATGAAATTTGGGGTGGCTAGGTGGCACAGTGAATAGAGTACTGGCCCTGGAGTCAGGAGGACCTGAGTTCAAATCCAGCCTCAGACACTTGACACTTACTAGCCATGTGACCTTGGGCAAGTCATTTAACCCCAACTGCCCCTACAAAAAAGAAATTTGATTTTTTTCAATTTGCAAAAATACTTTCCCTCCTACTATCCCCTCCCCCCATTAAAAAGAAAAACAAAACCTTTGTCACAAATATGAGTCGTGCCCTAAAATATATGTCTCATTCTGCACCCTGAGTCTATTACCTCTCTTCTAGGAGAGGGCAAATATGCTTCCTCCCTCTGGGGTCATTGTTGGTCATTGCACTGATCAGTTTTTCAAAGTCATTTGTTGTTACAGTGTAAATTGTTCTGGTTCAGCTCACTCCACCCTACATCAGTTCATGTAAGTCTTTGCAAGTTTCCCTGAAATTGCTCCTTTTGTTATTTCTTTTCATTCTTACTACTAGTAGCAACAACAACAGCAGCAGCAACTATTATCATCATCATCATCATTGTGGCGACTGGGTCTTCCTCTATCTTGTCCATCACAGAAGTACAACTGCCACTCATAGGTCCAATCCCATTGCTGATTGGTCAAAATCTTTGACTTGCTCTATTTCAGACCCGTGCATGTTTACTTCTCCTTAGGCAGCCTGGGATGCTCCTTTTCTGTTCCTGTTGACTCTCCATATATATATATATATATATATGTATATATATATATATATATATATATATATATATATATATAAAGATATCTATATCTATATCTACATATCTCTATCTATCTATCTATCTATCTATCTATCTATCTATCTATCTATCTATTTATCTATCTATCCATATTAGTTTGGAGCTTAGTATGGACACCAGATCAGCTTTAGCCCTACGGCAGCTCAAAACTCCGGAGCTCAAGCGATCCGCCAGCCTCAGCCTCTCTGCCAACAAGAATTATAGGCCTGTGCCAAAACACTTGGTCCCTTTGTTATTTCTTACAGAACAATGGGATTCTATTACAAAAAAGAACATTCCATTTTATTTACATACCATAATTTGTACAATCATTCTCTACTTCATGGGCACCCCCTTAGTTTTCAGTTCTTTTCCATTATGTGTGTGTGTGTATATATATATATATATATATATGTATATATAAAAGCTACCATAGATATTTCCATAGATATTTTTTGTACATATAGGTCTCTTCCTTGATTCTTTGCTCTCTTTGGGGTATAGGCCTACTAATGGTATTTCTAGGTCAAAAGGTATGGACAGTTTGTTGACTTTTTTGGAAATTCCTGTTTTCTTGGAGTGATTACCAGGTTCTGGAAATTAATCATTTTTTCAGGTAGGAGATTCTGGCTCCCTCTCCTGGTCACTCAGAGGTGATGCATTATAGGCATCATAGCCTGTTTGAGTTCATAGCAAACCTTAGATGAAAAAGTATATATGTAGTAGTAATAATGATGATGATGATGATAATTTCAGAGCCTGAAGTGGCAATCTAGTCCACTTCTCTCATTTTACAGGCGAAGAAAATGGTCCCCAGGAAGATGAAGTGATTTTTTAAGGTCAGAGACAATATTCAAATTTAGTCCTTTCATTCCAAGTCCAGTCCTTTTCCCTCTGTGCCATGCTTTTTATATGCAGATGTGTTCTTTGATGGACCAAGCAATGGCAGGGTCAAATTCAAATTCAGAGATAGAAAAGAGAGAAAAGTTATCTGGGGCTAGGCCTGGCTTTATAAGAACATTAATCCAAACAGACTATTGTGATTTCTTAAAGAAGCTTAATCAGTTCAGATCAATAAATCTACCGATCAGCCACCCATTGCTAAAGAGCAGAATCTCAGAATGGGAAGGCACCTTCTAGGCCCATACTGGGACAGGAATCTGCTCTATACCATTTTAGTTGTTTTTAGTCATGTCTGACTCTCTGTGACTCCATTTGGGGTTTTCTTGGCAGAGATACTAGAGTGGTTTGCCATTTCCTTCTCCAACTCATTTTACAGATGAGGAAACTGAGGCAAATGGGTTCAGTGACTTGCCCAGGATCACACAGCTACATTTGAGCTCAGGTCTTCCTGACTTCAGGCCCAGCACTCTAACCACTGCACCACCCAGCTGACCTCCTTTACACCATACCTGACAAGTGGTCATCCAGCTTTTCCTTAAAGACCTTCAATGGGAGGCAAAAAATTGTCTCCCAAGGCAGCCTGTTGCATTCTTGGATCGCTCTGTTAGAAAGTTTTTCCTTCCACTAAGACTAAATTTGTCTCTAAAAATTCTACCTGTTGCTCCTTTTGTTTCCCTCTGGGACCAAACCAAGTGAGTCTATTCCCTCTTCCATCTATCCTATTTCTTCTCTCCTTCAGGGTAAACATCCTCATTCCTTTTGTTTGATCCTCATTGACATGAACTCAAGGTCTGTTCTAAACAATGTTTCCCAGAAGACTATACCATTATAGTTATGCATCAATTGAAGAGTATAGAGAATATATATTCCACTACATGCTTTTGTTTGTTGAGATTTAAAAATGTCTATTTGGTGAAAGCAAAATGCTCTCAAAGATGCTCTTCCAATAAATGGTCTCCTACACATATATCAATATCATACAAGTTTCTTTGAAAGATATAGAAACAAAGTAACTTCATTTGACAACCCCTTGATTATTATTATTATCAAACAAGACATAAAAGGAAGAGATGTATATTCCCCAAATATCTATAAAATGAGCTGGAGAAGGAAATGGCAAACCACTCCAGTATATTTGCCAAGAAAACAGGGTCACACAGAGTTGCACACAACTGAACAACAGCAACAACAATGTTCTCTCCAAATGTTTGCCACGATTATGGAGGATGTATTTTACTTGTGATGTTATATGATGGTTGGTCACAAAACATTACAGTCTTTAAATCTGAAGATAAGCATTATCCAGGGGTTAATGGAGAGGTACATGGAGGGTGTAAACAGTCTGCAACACAGTGCAAATGAGGAATGTTGTAGATTCTATCAAAGAAGTGCATGATTAAGGACAATGGGCTGGATGCTTGATTAGAGTGAAGGATAATCAAGGGACAGTCTGCCTGTGTGGTCTGTTGACATTCTCTCAATGTCAAGGAAACTTAAGGAAGGTCTCCAGCACACTGGGCAGGCTCCCTATGCTTCCCTCACATCCAACCATGTCTTCCCTATCCCAGATGTCTCTTTCTCACTCTATTTTTTCATTGTGCCCAAAGGAATCCCCATTCTACAGTTGTTGGTATCATCTTAAAATTGGGCATGGATTCAGCCTTATTTTATCTACTACAGAAAATGCATAGGACACAAGGGACTCAGAAGGAATCGATGGGGCAATAATGAGACATAAAGTACTCAAACAGCCCCTTAGAGTACCCCCAAAGGTAGTATATTTTGGAAGATAGCTGAATAGATACTTCCTATTCACCTCACACCTGTATAGTCTGTTCAATTCATGGCAATAGTAGAGTTGGCTAGGTCCACACAATCAACACTCATTTACTAAGTGTCTACGATGTGCACTGTGCCAAGTGCTCCACATGCAAGGGCATATAAAGAAAGAGAAAAACAGTCTGTGCCCTCTAAGACCCCATATAGAGGAGACAACATGGTGAAATAGAGGAGAAATACAGTGAAAATGGGACATAGTCCCAGAAGAAAGGCACTGGAGGTGGGAGTGGGGACAGAAAAGCCCCTTGCAGAAAGTTTTTAGCTGAGACTTAAAGGAAACCAGGGAAGCTTGGAGGTAGAGGTGAGAAGGGAGAACATTGCAGACATGTCACAGCCAAGGAAAGGACATGGAGTGGAGATGAACAGCAAGAAGGCCTATGTCCAGTGTAGAGCTGCTGGGGCAGTGGAGAGAGTGCTGAGTCTGAATTGGAGAAGACTCCTCTTCCTGAATTCAATCTGGTCTCAGATACTTACTAGCTGTGTGACCCTGGGCAAGTCACTTAACCCTGTTTGCCTCAGTTTTCTCATCTGTAAAATGACTGGAGAAGGAAATGGCAAACCGTTCCAGTATCTTTGCCAAGAAAATTCCCAAATGGGGTCACGAAGGCTTGGACACGATTGAACAACAGAACTCACAAAGGGGAGTAAAACGTAAAAAGAGTGGAATGGACTTTTGACAGGGAAGAAGTTTCCCATCACTGGAACTTTTAAAAAAGAGGCTGGATGACCTCTGCACTGAGTAGGAGCTGTCAGCTGTCAAAGAGATTATTGTTTACGGGTTGTACTAAACAACTTTCAAGGTCTTTTCAACTTTCAGATTTCGTAAAGTAATGAATATTTAATGAAAATTGAGGAGGTGTGTGTATCTTCCAAGGTAGGTGGTTTGCTTAGGATTTTAGGAAACAATTGCATTTGGGTTTGGTATTAGCTAAATCACAATTCTTTCTTTTGGAAAAAGGAAGGGAACCGCTTAGAGTTTTATAAGGAATTGACGGGAGAAAAAGTAAATGCAACGCGTCCCTCTGCTATTTGACTGCAACAGGACACCGTGAAGCCTGAAAAAGCCCGGTGGCGCGTTGCTTCTCGGGAGTTGTAGTGCAGCTCTGTCCCTAGGCACAGCACACTTTACGTGGAGGAAACTCACTTTCCCAGGAGGCCGTGCGTGGCCGACAAGCGGCGGGACGCGGGCTGTTGCGCTGGCGCGGGAGGCGGTGGCGGTGGCGGTGGCGGTGGCGGTGGCGGTGGCGGTCGCTGTTGCTTTGCCGGGCAGTTGGGATCTGGCGTCCTGAGTAGAGACAATGTCTTCGTTTGTGACCGAAGTGTTGGCGCACTCGGGGCGATTGGAGAAGGAGGATCTGGGCACTCGGATCGGTCGCTTGACCAGGAGGGTGGAGGAGATCAAGGTGAGGACCAGGCGTGGGCGGGGGTGAGAACTCACCGTGCTGGGGGTGGGGTGGGGGGACTGACCAAGTAGGAGGGTGCAGCACTTGGGGGGAAAGGACGGGGGTGGGGTGGGGTGGGGGGAGGAAATGTAGATTAGGCGGGGGAATTGGTTAAAAATGAGGCTGGACGTAAGTGAAGGGGGAGGGGGAACTTAGAGAATGTCAAGTCAAGCCGATAAGCATTTATTCAGCACTTACTGTGTTTACCCTGTATACAGTTTGGTTCGGGTATATATTTCTTTGGGTGGTGTATTATTGCTCGTTAAGTTTTAAACTCTTTGAGGGCGGGGATTTCTTTGGCCTCTTTTTGTATTCCCAGCGCTCAGGGCAGTGCCCGGCATATGTTGTAGTTGTCAGTCTTTTCAGACTCTCCCTGAACCCATTTGGGGTTTTCTTGGTAAAGATACTGGAGTCGTTTGTCATTGCCTTCTCCAGCCCATTTTACAGATGAGCAAACTGAGGTAGACGGAGTTCAGTGACTTACCCAGGTTCACACGGCTAGGCAGTGTCGGGGGTCAGATTTGACCTCAGGAGGAGTCTTCCTGGCCTGGCACTCAGTCCACTGTACCACGTAGCCGCCTCCGTAGGCACTTTAAATAAATGTCTATCGACTGATTGTTGGGAGATTTCAAAAATAAGTTTTCTGTATAGTCAGATCTTTATCATGCTTCTCTGCACCTTCTCACTCCTTCTGATCTTGCCTTCTGGTACCACCACAGTAAGCTCATCCCTCTTTCACTGGACAGCCCCTCAGATATCTCAGCCCCTCCCTTTTCCTCTTTTTTTAGGCTAAACATTCTCCATTTTTTCCAGAGGGTCTTTGTGTGGCATGGTCTTTCTGTCCAGTCTCCTCATCATCCTAGTTTCCTTCCTCCAAAGCTTTGCCAGCCGGGCAGTGTATAACAGGAATGTCCTCTTCCCCATCCTGGTCGGTGCACCTTTTCCCTAAGATGCAGCCTAAATTTTTGGAGGCTGCCATGCTGCAGGGTTGACTCACACTGAGTCTAAAGGCCACTGAAATCCCCACAGGTTTTTCTTGTATCTCGCCATGCCTCTTCCATCTTATACTCAGGGAGCTGGTTTTTTGAATCACAGTGTAGAACTCTACCACATCTCTGACTGCACCTGTGATTCATGGGTATAGGAAACTTCTTCTACAGGTGATTATAGATACCTTTCAGCAACTTCTAGTCTTAGAGAGTTGCCTGAAGCACTGAGAAGTTAAGTGACAGGTCCAGGGTCACACAGCCAGTATATGCAGAGGTAGGATTTGATCCCATGTCTTCTTCACTCAGGGGCCAGCTTTGTATCTACTCTAGAACACTGGCTCTCCTTAACCTCAATTTGATTAGATCTGGCCTATCATTCTCGCATGCTGCAGATTTTTTATTAGATTCTGACTCTCTGTTAGTTACTCCTCCCAGGTTTGTGTCATCTGCAGATTTTACATATATGCCACCCATGCCTTCATCTGAGTCATTCATAAAAACATCAAACTAGAACAGATCTCTGTTAACTTCTACTAGAAACTTCTGCCCGAGTTGACATTAATGCTTTAATAACTATTCCGGTTATTTCACCAATTCTGAACTAGACCATGTATCTCTCCATCTTGTCCGTACGGTTAGGATGTGAGATATTGTTACATGCTATGCCCATACCTATTATCTAACTACCAGTTTAGTAACCTAATCAAAAAAGGAAATGAGGTTAATTTAGCATGACTTGTACTTAATGAAACCATTCTACCTCTTTATGATTACTGTTTCCCATTGTAAATGCTCACTAGTCACCCCTTTAATAATATATTCAAGAGTTTTATCAGGAATTAAAGTCAAGCTCACTAACCTATATTTTGAAGATTCTACCCTCTCTTCCATTAAAAAAAAATTGGGACATTTAATTATCTACAATCCTCTGGTACCTTTCCTATTTACTGACAGGCTCAGCAATCACATCTGTCATTTCTTTTGGTATATCCTATGTACCCTAGGGTATGGTTTACCTGGAGACTTCTGATTTAAAGTCCAGGACAAGTTGAAATGCTTTCTTAATATCTTTTTGCTTATCTTGGGGTTTAACTCCTTGTTTACATTTTTTTCTGTATACGTCCAACTTGGAGGGTAATTCTTCTCGATCAAGAAAACAAATTTTAAAAAGCAGATTGAATAGTTCTGTCTGTTACTATCATTCCATTTGTTGAGCAGACTTTCTGTCCTCTCTTTGATTTTTCTCTTGCCTTCAACATAGTTAAAAATGCCTTTTTTGTTATCTTCAGCATTTATCATTAGTATTGGTTCATTTTGAATTCTACTATCTGTTGTGAAACTTTTCCTGCTCACTCCCATCTTTACTGCTTACCCTTAGTTTTCCTTGTGTCCTATATGTTTGTGTATGTATTATTTCTCCTTGATTAAAATTTAAGTTACTTAGGGTAATAGTCTGTGTTTTTGTCTTTTTATCCCTAGTGCCTGCCATAGTACCTTGCTCATGTTAGGTCCTAAATAAGTATTTGTTGGAATTGAAAACTGAAACTAGAGTCAGGAAGACTTGGAATTGGAGAGGAACTTAGAAGTCATTTAGTCTAATCTGTAGTAGACTAGGAATTCCTCTCTAGAATGTTACCCCAGAGAAATAATCCAGATTTCATTTGAAGAAGGGGAAATGGGTAAGTATTTCTATAGCTCTGTCCTGTGTGCCAAGTACTGGGTAAAGTGCTTTACAAATTTTACTACCTTTTGGTGACCTCTATTGATATGGACTCAGGGTGTCCTGTGACTAACCCTTCCATTTTTGGGCAGCTTGAACTGGTATAGCTTTAGTTATTAGGAAATTTTTCCTTGTATAGACATAAAAATATGCTTCTCAACAACTTCATGCTTTTGCAAAGCTTTTATGGAGCAACAGAACTCATACTACTGCTGATGAACATTAATACCATA
Source organism: Pseudochirops corinnae (assembly GCA_028646515.1). Classification (NCBI taxonomy): domain Eukaryota; kingdom Metazoa; phylum Chordata; class Mammalia; order Diprotodontia; family Pseudocheiridae; genus Pseudochirops; species Pseudochirops corinnae. Next base: position 114,955,806 of record CM053588.1, read on the forward strand.
ATGTAACAGAAATATGTGCCTTTGTGTTATGAAGTTAACTGGACATGACAGTACTTTACCCATCACTTACACAACTACCTTAAAAGGTTTTTTTCATTGATTGGGCATGTAGAAGCATGGCATTTTTGAATGAGCATTACAACTGACCAATAATTGTCCTAGGGCCTTTGTAATCTTCATTGAACAGACTATATAAATTATCTTTTTGTTCTGTATATTTTCTTAGATGAATATTTTAAGTTAGATAAAAGCATGCAGAATTTATTTTTTTTAAAACCTCACTGCTGGGATGTAAGAAATGATGAGCTCAGTGATTTTAGAAAAACATGGAAAGACTTGTACAAAATAATGAAGAGCAAAATGAGCAGAACCAAGAGAAATTTGTATACAGTAACAGCAGTATTGCTTTAAGAATGACTGAGCAAATAAATCATTTTGTCTATTATAAATACCCAAATTAACCCTAGAGGACGTATGAAGAAAGATGCTGTCTACATCCAAAGAAAGAACTGATAAATAGAAATATGTATAGAATAATTTCATATATATATATATATATATATATATATATATATATATATACACACATATATGTGTATATACACCTGTTTTTGTCTAATGGTAATCATCTCTAGGGTGGGAGGGGAAGGAAGGAAAAAAAAGAGATTTGTTGTATATTTGAAGGGAATAACAAGTTGTACGTAGTAGATTTGCAGTTTCATGTATATTTTTTATTGTACTGTGTTATGGAAATGCTTGTTTTATTCCATAAATTAAAAAATAAAAAAAGAAAAGAAAAAAAGCCTCAGAACTCTGTACTTCCTCTTGTATGTTTATATTTCATAAATAAGGCTTTATGCATTTCAGAATATTTTTCTTGTGTGTACTGTAAGATACCATCTTTTCAAAGAGAACACTTTAAAACCTTAAAAAAAAACTGTTTGGCCTTATCTCTCTTACTCATGCAGTTGATTTTTGAACTAGTATAATACTTTGCATTTATCCTTTTTGCATGTCATTTTATTAAATTTGTCCCAGTTCTAACTTTTGGAGATCTTTTTGGATGTCAGATCTGTCATCAGCATATTAGCTATCCTCTCAGCCTGTCATCATTTGGGTAGTTGATGAGTATGACATCTATACTTTTGTCGAAGTTGTTGATAAAAAGTGTTGCACAGAATAGCTCTAGGGACAGAGCCCTGTGACCTTTCATCCTCAAGTTGACCTTGATCCCTAAGTCAGCACTCTGGGTCTAGTTTTTCAAACAGCTCTAAATCCACCTATTTCCCATCTCCTAGCCCACATCTTTCCATCTCATACAGAAGTGTATAGAGAAATTTTGTCAAATGCTGTTCTGAAATCTGGATATACTTGGTATGCTGCATTCCAGTAGCCTTGTCAAAGGAAATGAGGTTAGTCAGGTATGACCTGTTCTTGATAAATGCATCTTTATGCATCATGTCATTTCTACATGCTCAGAAACCATTCCTTTAGTGATGCATTTCAGAACTTTGCCTGGAACTGAAGTTGCATTCACTAGCATGTGGTGTGCGGATTCTGCTCTTTCTTTTTTCATTTTTAAGTTGAGGCATTTGCTCTTATCCAGTCTGGTAGCCCCTCTTTATTCCCCCATGGCTTTTTTTTTAAAGATCCTTGATAACAACCTAGCAGTTTCATCTTTAAGTTTTCTCAGTATGCTGGGACATAGACAACTGGAAATGGTAAATTGGACTCTTTGAGAACTTCTACTCTACCAACCCTTTTATCTAGTCTTTTCCTTTCAGATGAGATATACCTTTTACCCTTCTGAGCCTCAGTTTCTTAATCTGCAAAATGGTAATAACAATAGTTGTGCTATTTATTTCGTGGGGTTGTAAGGCAAACACTTTCTTAGTGGCAAACATAAGAAAATTATTTGTGTATTCACTTTTACATGAACACATGCATAATTGAAAATTGGTTTTAATTGAACTTAATTCAAAATGAGGTCAGTTGAATCTGGTTCTCTGGTTTGGCCCCTTCTCCAAATGTTTAAATAACTTCTGGGCAACATTAGGGTTCAGGGACCCTTTTGGGCAATAATGAGGTTCAGCGATTCCATCTATCCTGTTGGTTTGTCCTGGAAGCTTTAAGTTTGGAAGAGCTGAAAGACTGTGGTCTGAAAAAGAAATGTGGAATTGTTTGTCTGGAAGTCTCCAGGATGAGACAGAACTGGTAGAAGATAATTCTTATAGAAATCCTAAACCCGCAGTAATCTACAGCGATCTTCTCATTTTGAATTACAGGGTGAGGTCTGCAGCATGATCAATAAGAAGTACAATGAATTCTTGCCTAGCATGCAGAGTGCCCAGGACCTGGTAACACAGGTGGATGAGCTATGTGGTGACATTGATCTGCTGAAATCCAGGGTGGAGAGTGAGGTAAGGACAGTAAGTGTACCAACCTGATGCTTGGTTATTTGGGGAAGGCAAAGTATTCTCACTTAAGGTTTATTAGAGCAGCTGTGGCTGCTCCACACCAAACTGTGGGCACCCTGTATCTCAGTTTCTTCATATGTAATTAAATCTGAAAGATCTGCAAGAAATGACCCCTTCCAACCTAAATTTCTCTTACTGTTCTGTGAAATCTTTGTCCAAAGTGAAAAATGAGTAAATTAATGAAAGAAAGCATTTATTAAGTGTTTATTCTGTACTAAGTATTGAAGAGAAAAAGAAAAGCCAGACAGTCCTTGCTCTCAGAGAGCTCATTCTGATGGAGGCATCACATCTGGAAGGTTTTAGTTTCCTGTCTGATGGAAAAGTCCCCTGGTCCCTGGGGTACAGCAGCAAAGGAGGTGGTAATACCTCTTCTTCAGTCATCATTTCCACTGATAAAATCATATCAGTTTCTGATGTTGAACCATTTGATGGAACCAAGGACTTTGGTGGCAAGACCTTTCTTTTCTGGGGCTTCAGTAGCTGGGGCTTCAGCACCTGCAGGAACAGTGGCCAGGCAGCATCTCTGCAAGGGGCTGCTTTCCAAGGTGATGGCTGATGGCACCAGGCAGGAAGCATTGCTGTTCCCAAGGCTCAGGGTTGGAGGGGAAATGACTGGTGGTCATTTGACCTGCCTGATACCTGTTGCTGCTTCTTTCTCCTTCACGGTATCCTGCTAAAAATCCTTAAATGGTATGCAGAAAAAGTAATTGTTCCATTGGGCCAAGGAAGAGTCTGCTTTTATTTCTTTCTCGTAGAGCCCCTGGGTGGTATAGTGGCAGTGGATAAAGTACTAGACCTAGGACGTTACTGTAGTCAGGAAGATGAGTTCAGATCAGCCTCAGGCACTTCTGGGCTGTGTGACCCCAGGCAAGTCTCCTTGGGCTGCCTCAGTTTCTTGAACTGTAAAATGGAGATGATAATAGCACCTACCTCCCAAAGTTGTTGAGGATCAAATTAGATAATAATTGTAAGGCCCTTACCACAGTGCCTAGCACATAGTAGGTGCTTAAGTCCTTCTTTCATTTAAGGATAAAAAGTGCTTCTCCTGATGCTTTCTCAAAACAAGTTTGGAAGTGGAATAAATAATAATATTTTGTACTTATGTGGTGCTTTTACTTTTCAAAACACTTTTACATGAATTATCTTTGACTTCAAGAAGAAATAGGGAAAGAACAAGAAACTGAATAAAGAATCTCTCAGGGGTTGATATGTGTTCTGTGGTCAGCACAGACTCACGGAAGCGCAGCTCTCGGAGTTGGAAGGTACCTCAGACAAACTCATATAGTATTGAAGAGCAGCGCGTCCAACAAGTGCACCACATTTGCTTGAAGGCCCCTTGCAAGAAGGCGCCCACCACTATCCAAGGCAGCCCATTCTACTTTTGGTTAGTTCTGAGGATCAGCAAGTTTTCCCTTCACACCTTTATCCTTTATTCTTAGTTCTGCCCTGTTGGGGTAAGCAAAACAAGCCTAATCCTGACCAGCACTTCAAGGCAGCTGTTATGCTCTTCACTAAAGCTTATCTTCTCCAGCCCCATTTCCTTCCAACTAATTCTCTTAGTATGATCTTCTGGTCCTTCACCCTCCTGGTTGCCACCTTCTGGATACTCTTTCGCCTTTCAATCACACAGTGTCTTCTAGGTGTCATCTTACCAGGGCAGAATAGTACATGACCATCACATCTCTAGTCTACTCCTCTTTTAATGTAGCCTAAGATCTTATTAGCTTTTTGGGCTGCCATAGCATACTGGTGATGCACACTGAGCTTACAGCCCATGCAACCCTCAAGTCTTTTTCTTTTTGGTAAGGCAATTGGGATTAAGTGACTTGTCCAAGGTCACACAGTTAGTTAAGTGTGTCAAGTGTCTGAGGCCAGATTTGAACTCAGGTTCTCCTGACTCCAAGGCCAGTGCTCTATTCACTGTGCCACCTAGTTGCCCCAAACCCTCAGGTATTTTGGAGACAAAGTGCTGTGTAGCCATGGGGATTTTGTACTTGTAGAGTTTTTTTTTTTTTGGAGCCTAAAGGTAAAATTTTACATTCATTCTTTTGCATTTCATTTCATTAGATTTGGCTTGGTGTCCTAAACTTTCCAGATCTTGTGGGAATTTGATTGTCCTATCCCGCATGTTTGCAAAGCCTCCCAATTTAATGTTATATGCAGATTTGATAAACATACCTACTTTGTCTCTATCCAAGAATTGATAAGTGTTAAATGGCACTGGGCAAGTCTAAGCACAGATCCCTGGGGTACTCATCTAGAGACCCCTTTCCAGGTTGACTAATGATACAGGTTTTAGTCCTTTGAAAGTCAGTTCAATTAGGTCCTTATGAAGTCTGGGGCAAGAAACTGAAGACCTGTGGGGCACAGCCAGTTAATTCTGAATCTGCTTAACTATGCTGTTGTCTGGCTGACAGCTCCCTTTTTGGTCAACAGAAATAGCATGAGACACTTTGTGCAGAGGGATAGTGTTGAGGTCAGAGAAGACAAGGGTTTTCTATTCTCCTTTAGAACATAGGAGTTTAACCATAATTTCCAATCCCAGCATACTCCTTGGAAGAAAAAAACAAGCAAAGAGCTGGGTGGCATTGCCTTCACTCTCATCCATGATCATTGGGTGATGTCTCTACTCCAAGCTGTAATCCTGTCCCTCCCTTGATCCTCCCCTTTCCCCAGCCCTGCCCCTCTCTTCATCCTCCCTTCCCCCACTATCCCTTCCCTACACTCTTTTTGACTTTTAACATTCTCTGATAGCCTTCTTTCCTTATGCACTTTCACACTCCTGACACTTCCTACAGGACAGTGCTTTGTTCAACTGTAGCTTTTGCCTCCGATTGTCAGTAATGATAACAAAGCATCATCTGTGCCCCTAAGGTCTTTGGTTTCTTGCCCCAGAGTTTGGAATCTTTAGCAAAGCTTTCTAGATTCCTCATGATATAGTATCATTTTTACCCTAGTAGTGAGTTACCAGAAGTAGGTAGTCATTATCTTGTAAGCCTTGGGGTAGGGTGGGGGAGGCTTCTTTGTCACCTCTTAGCTATATACCCTGGGAAGACAAGAGGCCCTTTTCTTGTGACAGCCTGACAAATAGCTGCCTTCATAGCTCTCAGACTCCAACCACCACAACTCATTTCTTTTTATTCTGAGCCTTTCTGGATTATGTCTCACTTGAGCTCACCTGTGAATCCATATTATTATTCTTCAGAAGACAAAGAGCTGCTTTCTCCTCAGAGAGTCCAGGGCCCTCCTCTTCAGGAGCTGGCTCGTAGCTATTACTTAGCTGCAAGAGTTCAGTGCTCTTTTTCTCTTTCTTTTCTGTGTGCCATTTTCCCACCCTCCATCCTTCTGACACAGGTCAGAATCCTGCCTAGCCTCTTCAGATACCTTTTTTCGTTTTGATATTGATGTCCTTATTTCATTTAAAAAAGTCATTCTCTTTGAAAATCCAAAGAGAAAATGATAGGTCTTCCGTGAGCTCCTTTACTTTGTTCTCCTAGGAAGGAGACCCAACGGCATTCTGAGTTCTGAATTAGTCATTTGATTGTGGTAGACATCCAGACCCTGTAAACCCTATTCAAAAATTGCTCAAAAATTATCTCTGTTCTCCATGAGTAAACTGTTCTAGCCAGTGGCTCTGCTGAAAGATCTATGACAAATTCCTTCTGAAGCTCTTCCATTCAAACCTTGTTGCCACCTGGACAGCCACGTCTAACAGCCTTTCCCCTGCCTTACACTAACTTATTTTAGCCTCCAAGTTTCCTTCTGGTCTTCCTCCTGGAATCCTATTTTCTTTTCCCTTTATCATGAATGCTTTTCTTTAGCTTCCCGTCAGGTCTTCTGGGCAGCTAGGTGGTGCAGTGACTAGATTCCTGGTCCTGCAGTCACGATGCCTCATCTTCCTGAGTTCAAATGTTGCCTCAGAAACTTACTACCTCTGTGACCCTGAGCAAGTCACTTAACTCTGTTTGCCTCAGTTTCCTCATCTGTAAAATGAGCTGGAAAAGGAAATGACAAACCACTCCAGTATCTTTGCCAAGAAAACCCCAAATGGGGGAGTTGAACATGATTGAAAACAGTTGAACAACAGGTCTTCTACTTGAGTGCTTCTCTTTTCCTCAGCTCACATCCTTTTCTAATCCAGTGTTATATACAATGATATTTAATAGGCTTAAATATAAAGTCCTTTAGTTTGGATTAATAACCTTTATATAGTGCTTTGGGGTTTGTAAAATACTTAACAAATACGTTAGTAACTCACATCTCATAGTGCTTTCTCTGTGTCAGATACTATGATAAGTGCTTTGCAATTATTATCTCATTTGATCCTTACAACAACCCTGGGAAGTAGGGGCTGTTATTTGAGGAAAATGAGGCTGAGGCAGACAGAGGTTAAGTGACTTACCCAGGGTCACACAGCTAGGAAGTGGCTGCGGCTGGAGTTAGAACTTAGGTCTTCCTGACTCTAGGCCCAGCATTCTATCCACTGTGCCATTGTGCATGTTAGTGTAAAACCAAGTGTGAGCAGCTCTCCAGAGGACTGCTGCTGTGACTAGCCTTAAGGTTCTGATCACATAGTATAGTGAACTCTTTATTTATTCAACAATAAACTAAGGTAAAACATTCATAGAGACCAAAGTACAGCATTCACAAGGATATAACATAGCAACTTATCACTAAAGTGGCCACATAGTTTTAAACAAAAGATATCATTCAGTAAGTTCTTAACTCAGTTGTCCTTAAGGAGCAATCCTCCTTAAGGGACACAAAGGACAAAAGTCAAAGTTTTCCTACCCCTAGGTCAGTTGTCTTAATCTCTCAATCAAAAAGTCTTCTTCCTTTTTGATTGGAGATTAGTTTCCTTATCAACCTTAACTTAATCATCCTTAAGGGGTATAAGGTGCAAAGTACAAAGTTCTCCCACCCCTAGGCCACAGTAAATCATGATCTTCTCAGTCAGCACTCTTAGATCCAAGGAGAGGTCTTTTCATCTTGGCTTGAGGCTCGCTACCAAATTCTGTGGTTTCTCTTCCATGGGTCCAGCTGTTGCCTGAATCTACCCAACTGTTACCTGGATTCACAGGCAGGCAGCTCTCAGCTCCTCATCCAGTTCTTTGTCCAGCTCCCTTTCCATGTTGAAGCTCACAGTGTCCAAGTCCTTCGAAGTTTCTGTTTCTGGGAAGACAAAGCTTAACAGAGCCAAAACAGCATTCACACACATTGCCAGCACCATCATCCATTCACTATTTGCCTGTGAAATCAACACAGACCCATAAACAAGGTCTGAGAACTCAATACAGACTCAAAAACAAGGTCTGAGAACTCAACTAAAATTGTCAGTATAGTCCCAGGACTTCTGAAACCCTCCTCCAGGACTTCTGTAAACAGACAAGAGAATCCTCTTTCAGGGCTTCCAGTAAGGTCCCAGGGCTTCTGTACAAAGTATTACGAACACAAATCAACACAGACAGAACAGACAGAGTGCCGGCCACCATGAGTGTTCCCTTCTCAGTTCTGCTCTCTCCCAGCTTGTGCTTCTGCTTTTATATGGTCACTAGTTCCTTGTTCCTCTCACCTCTTACATCCTTTCCTGTTCCTGTCTTTGGCAAGTACCTCCCAAAAGTTCTGTTCCTCTCACCTCTTACATCCTTTCCTGTTCCTGTCTTTGGCAAGTACCTCCCAAAAGTTCTGTTTCATAACAAAGACTTGATATAATCATGGACAAGGCTCAACTGAAACAAGGTGCTAAGTACTTGTTTGCTTGCCATTACAGTTAGCTTCCCTTAAAAAATTAGCTGTAGAAGTACCAGATTGGAGAGATGAAGCTAAAAGAAATTAATGTCATATTAGACTACTTTATTAGAAGCATAATATCTAGAGTGAGGAAGGTAAGAATCTCTCTGTATAATGTGATGCTGCTTCAACCAGTATTGTTCTGGGTAAAAAAATTTTTTTAAAATAAATTTTATTTTTATTCTGAATTTAGCAACCATCAAATAAAATGAGCATTTACATTAACATAGTAAAATAGAAAAAGAATGTACACAAAGCTGCATATATCTGTTAAATATTAGCTTGCTTTCTAAGTATATAATAAATTCTTTTTTTTTTTTTTTTTTTGAGGGAGGAGGGCAGGGCAATTGGGGTTAAGTGACTTGCCCAAGGCTAGTAAGTGTTAAGTGTCTGAGGCCAGATAAGCATATAATAAATTCATCCTGTAGCTTTCAAAACTGTCCTGCTTGTCTGGGCCTCCTTTTGCCTTTCCTTTTGTTCTCTTTTCTATGTTTTTTTTAAAAAAATGCCTTAATCATCTTTTCTTGTTTTCCTTTTTGCTACCCTATCCTTATCTCCCCTTTCCCCCTGACCCTCATTTCTTTTGGCAAAACCAAAACCAAGCACACACAAAATCCTTGAAACATTTGTTCATAGTGAAGGAAAACAATCCCATCTCCTTTTGAAAAATGTATGGCCTTTTGTATCTTGAGTCCATCACCTATTTGTCAAGACAGATAGCACATTTTGAAAGTATATTGATAGGCTGGAGAGTTTCTAGACAAGGGCAATCAGCTTAGAATGGAACTCAAAATGATGTTATAAGAGGATTATGGAAGTACCTGGAGGAGAGAGTTGTTGGGGCTTGGGGTGGAGAGGCATGATAGCCATCTTCATGTATTTGAAAGGTCACCGTCATAAAAGCAGAGCTTTCTTTTTATTTGAAAGGAGAGAAAAGAACTAGAAGCAGTGGTGGGGATTACTGAAAAATGAGTTTTGGCTTCTTAGTAGGACTTCCCGACAGTTAGAGTTGCCCAAAATGGAATGGGCTGCCCTCAGGGTAAAGCTATTTCCTCATCCCTGAAGGTAGTCAAGAGGAAGCTAGACATTCACTTGTCCAGGCTTTTATAGAGAGGATTCATGCTTCAAGTAGAGCTTGGATTAGATGATCTCTGACATCCTTTTCAAGTTCTAATATTCTGTAATTCTATATTTATTTAAAAATCATTGATGATCAAAATTTTTACCTTGAGATACTAAAAAATATGTAGTGTCTTAAGAGGTTAGTTATATTATTCTATATTTTACATAACAGGAAATGGAACTAATACATTTTAGGAAGATTTTCAGCAAACATTTTTGAAACAAATACATATTTTGATAAGTCAACTAATCAGAAAATTGATTTCACAATACCTTATTCAGCAAACTTTCATCAATGCTTCCAAAAGATCTGTGAATTCATTGATGTGAGCATTTTCTTTATCAATGCAATGTAATAGTCTTCTGTGCTTTAATAGACAACTTCATGAATTGCTGTGGCCAAAAATGGTAGCTGTCTCGTCATGTTTCTGATGATTAGCCACTCCAAAGATAGCTGAGCAAGTCTTTTAACTTATGGACATGCAGTCCACTGGGCTTCTTGAAGGCTTTCCAGTTTGGTAGGATGAGTAATCGCTTCTGTTCAGCTGGCATGCCTTCAAGAGCTCAGATTCATCACTATATCGTCAGAAAGCATCAACATTAGATTTATTGGTTAAAATGAATTTTTAATCAAATGTAGACTATTGTGTAATCCTGGGACAATTTAGGTAATGTTATTGAAGTGCATTTCCCCATACCTACCTTATCAAAAGGATCAACATTAATTATATTTGCATTACAAGTTAGTTAAGCTGCTTTAAAACATTTCTTGTGCATTATGTTACTTGGGGGCTGGCACAGTATAATAGGATGTATATTTTTGATATGCTGATTAGGTACAACAGGACCTTCATGTATCCATTGCGGAATTTACCCAGCTGAAGCAGCAGCTGGAAAGAGATACAGTCATCCTGAGCATGCTTAAACAGCTTCAAGAGGTCAGTACAGTTGGACTCTGAAATTGGGGAAGAGTAGAGGCATTCACTCATTCAGTAAGCCTCATTGTTGAGGGAACCTTTTTAGTGTTTTGAATTTTTTCCTATAAAAGCAAAACATAAGTCTTTTTTTCTCTCAGTTTTCCACTGCCATTGAAGAATATACTTGTGCCTTATCAGAGAAGAAGTATGTTGCCGCTGCTCAGCACCTGAAAAAGGTAAGAAAGGGTTTCTCCCCAAAACGGGCCAGTAATGTTGTACTTTTTGCCCTGTTTTCTCAGTAAAGAAAAAATGCTTTAACTTCTCAAAGCCAAACTGTCTGTTTAACCACAGTGTCCATTTCACCACCAGGCACAGAACTGCTTGAAGTTGTTAAAATCCAGGAAAGGCTTTGAATTACAGATTTTCAAATCCCTCAGTGTGGAGCTCACAATCCAGAAGCAGAACATACTCTACCACCTTGGGGAGGAGTGGCAGAAGCTGGCTTCATGGAAGCTTCCTACGTCCAAAGGTGATGCTCCTCTTCCGCTGGCTTTGCTTCCCATTTGCCGTGGGAATGTGCTCAGTGTTTTTTGTATTAAAGGCAGAGAAGTGTTTCCTCCTTCATCCGAGGTGTTGATTGAGTGCTTAGTCTGTGTTTAACTCCTGATACTGAGGGGGAGGCCAGAGAGCTCTGGATTGGAATCAGACAGTCTGGGTTACAGTCCCAGCTCTGCTGTCTGCTAACTGTGTGCCCATGGGCAGTTCCTTCTCTCTGAGCCTCTGGATGCTCCTCTGCAGTGCTCACTCTTCCTACTTGATAGGGTTATCTTCAGGATCAAAGGAGATAAGGTAGGTAGAAGTACTTTGGACTATAAAGCACACTATAATATGAGTTGTTTTTGTGTGAAAGAAATTGAAACCCTTCATTCTCTACTCACTTCTCTCGTTTCCCTTCAAAAGAGGCTTACTGTTGAACTGAGCAGACCAGGAAAATCCATAAGAAAGGGTTAAGTGATCACATAGGGGCATTTTTGTTGTTTTTCAGGCATTTTGGTCATTTGGGGTTTTCTTGGCAAAAATATTGAAGTGGTTTTCCATGCCGTTCTCCAGCTCATTTTACAGATGAGGAAATTGAGCCAAGCAAGGTTAAGTGACGTACCCAGGATCACTCAGCTAGTAAGTGTCTGAGTCCAGATTTGAACTCAAGTCTTCTTGACTCTAGGCCCAGCACTCTATCCACTGTGTCACCTAATTGCCCAATCAACAAATTAGTCAGCAAGTGGTTGGTGATCAAGGCGTTGGTTTAGGCAATATAGGCACAGCTAAAGATCCTTGCTGGTGAGAAGCTTATTGTATAGTTTGGGAGATAATCCAGTAAACAGTTTAATACCTTGAATGAGAAGTACAAAAAGTGAGGACCATAAGAGTCCATGGAAGGGAGAGATTCAAATGAGATCATGTATGTAAAGTTCATTTAAAACCTTAAAAATACTGTGTAGATATCATTTGCTATTAATAGCTTTATAGATTGGGTCAGTTAATGGCATGCTTCATGGAGGAGGCTGACCTTGAGCTGACCTTTGAAGAATGGGGAGGATTTGGACAGAGTGGAGGTGGAATGATATTCCTTTTGGGGGCAGTAGTATAAACAAATGCTTATGTGGGGATGATCATAGGATCATTTAACTGGAGCTGGAAGGGATTTAGATGTCATTTAATCCATATCCCACATTTTACAGTGGAGGAAGCTGAGGCCTAGGGAAGCTAAGTTCATCCCTAAGATGTTATGGATAGTTCGTAGGGGAGCTGGGATTGAACTCCCATGATAATAATAAAGCCTCATCACTTTCCTTTGCAGCATGCTCTCTTTGGGGTGTTTAGAGACAGGCCTGGTTGTGGTAGAGGGATCATGGGCAGGATAATAAGAAATAGGTTGGATAGAGAGAATCATGGTAAATTATGGGGAGCCTAGAGTGCCAGGCAGAGGAGGGTTTTGAGCTGGAGAATAACAGTGAAATGGACATTTTAGGAAACTGGAGGAATAGATAATGTGGTACAGAGGAAGAAGTACAGTGAAAGAAGTACTAGGTTGGTTGCCTTTGATGATATAATATGTGTGACCTTGGACAAGTCACCAGACTTTCTTGGTTCTGAAGTTTCCTGCTCTGTATAATGACAGGGTTGGACTAGATGGTCCCTTCAGCTATAGGTCTATTATCCTTTGATTTAAGGAAAGGAATACTAGAGACAAAGAGACTGATAGTAGTTCAGTAGATAGTAGGATCATAGCAAGTTACAGGATTTAGAGTTGCAAGGGATTTTAAAGTGCTTTTCCATCACCTTTTACAAATGAGAATACTGAGTCTCCAAGATTCTCAGTGGCACATCCAGAATCAGGTAGTAAGTAACAGTGCCAGGTCTTTATCATTTGTTAAAAGTAAGTAGACATTGGAGTCAGATTGTGAAGTGTTTTCATTTCACAGCTTTTTAAATAGTACTTGAGGTTTTATATAAAAACTCCTTTACATAAATGAGGCATATGAAAGGACATTCATTCTACTGCAACATTTTCCTGCATCTAAATTATTTATATTAAATTAAGTCATCATTCTTTATAGAAAATATCACTATTTTTCATATCATTGCTCACTCTAGAATGTTTCCCATTTAGTTTGCATCAGATATTTTGAAGGAAGAGTGCCTTGTAGGTTTTTAGGCCTCGTCTGCAAAGCAGACTCGGCTCATCTAAAGATACGATGACAGCTGGGTTGAGTTCTTTGTCAGTTATACACCTTACCAGTACGGTCTTGTTTTATAGGCTATCAATACAAGGTAGGGGACAACATAAAGGAGATATCAAAGAAAAATTGAGGCTTAGATAAGGTTCCATTTTCTTCATTCAACAACATTTGTAAGTATCTGTTGTATACATGGCTTCATCTTTCAGCTCTCAGTTAATGTCATAAAGTCACTGCTTGAAATGGTATCAAAAATCTGAGGCATTCTGATACAACAAGAACAGAATAATCACTCTTGTATTTCTTACTCTGTTTTGTGGCCCTCCGCCATTCCAGACAGATCAGTACTGATCCAAAAAGTGAGCATCAGTAGTGGTTCTCAATAGTGTGTAACTTAGGATCCCATTGGCTTTTGCTGCTAGAAGGGTGCTTATTGCTCATTTAGTCCAGTGGTTCTCAACCTTCCTAATGCCGTGACCCTTTAATACTTGTATGTGGGTGTATCTGCATGTGGGCAGACCTGCCTGGAGGTGGATAGAGGAGCGATGTCTCAGTTCCCAAGACCATTGGAAATACGTGTTTTCCTGTGGTCTTAGGCGACCCCTGTGACCCCTGTGAAAGGGTCATTCAACCCCCAAAGGGGTCACGACCCACAGGTTGAGAACCCCTGATGTAGTTCAACGTGATCAGTTGTTATAGAGAAAGAAATTGAGGCCCTGCAAAGTTAAATACTTTGCCTTGGTCATACAGCTGGTCAGTGAAAGAGCTAAGACTTTGACCCCTTTTCAGTGATCTTTGCGATATATTGTTCTCCTTTCTGCCATGTTGTGGTACAAGTTCACACTGTAACTCAGTCTCCTATTTATGTGACAAGAAGGAGCCACATTGGTTTGTCTTATTCTTCCCCTCTGGGGAGCGCAGACTGGAAATACTTGGTAGTTGCATCTGTGTAATAGCTGATAATGTTTTGCTTTTTCCTTTGAAGTTAGCAGTTTGGAATCTGCCCTACAGACAGAACTTCACTTGTGTACAGAACCATCCCAAAAAGAAGATGAGGCCCCTTCCCCACCCATCAGTTCTGTACTATTGGCATTTGTTCTTGTTGGCGAGCTACACACCAAACTTAAGTCCTTCAGTAAGTTGGCTACCTTTTTTCTTATGAACGGAATCTCAGAAAGCTTTAACAGAAGAAAGGAGATGGTAGAAACTGAAAGAAATTCTCTATGATGGGTCTCCTCTGTGGATGATGGGCTTTGGCCCTGGGGTTCATCCAAGTCTAATTGCCCTGTATTGATCATCTCTTTCATTGAGGCAGCCTAGTTCTTTTGTTCCTACAGATTGGTTTAATTGGTTATTAGAGTGTTATACTTTAAATAATACTTCGTGTCTATGATTTCATCAGTTTGGGTCATCCCTCCACTGATACAGACTGCCAGCCCACCGCTTTTGTGGACTTAAAGTTTAGTGAGCGGTAGGTACCAAAACAATTCATTGCCAAGTATCTGTCTGGCAGTTAGCTTCTCTGCAGACGCTGATGCACAGTTTTTCATGAGGTCTTTATTCAGAGCATTTCCAGGTTGATATTGGACCTGCCAGAGCTTGTGCTTTATTAATATAACCTTTGTGAAAACCTGGCTACTTCCAGGTCACAATGAAACATTGGTCCTGGGGTCAAAGATCTGAGTTCAAATCTGGCCTCAGATACTTAATAGCTGTGTGACTTTGGGCAAGTCACTTAAACTCTGTCCCCCTCAGTTTTTTCATCCATAACATGGTACCTTCCTCAAATGGTGGTTGTAAGGAACAAATGAGATAACATGTACAGTGCTTTTTACTCCTTAAAGTACTATATAAATGCTAGCTATTATTATTATTAAATAAAAATCAGTAGATAGCCTAGGAGACTCCACAAGATATTACAGCATCCTGTAATAATTGAGGATTATTGCATTTATGTCTTTATACAACTTTAGATCCCTCTTTGGTGAAATGCTGATTTTTATAAATTGCTTTTAGTAATTTAAAAATTTAGTGACTTTGAAAACCTTTTGTGGTGTTTTTTAGGCCAGTTGCTGCTGAAGCACATCATCAAGCCCCTGGTATCTTATCCATCCCTCTGTGCCCTGATCGACACCCATCCCGATACGGTTGTCTTTCGATTTGAATCTGTGGCAACTGACTTGGAACATTCATCTCCACTTGAGGTTTTTACAAAGATCAGGATGGTGCTGGAGGTTCTTCAGAAACATCTGCTGGGTTTGTAACCTGGAAACGTTATCTCTTTCCTTTGGAGCAGTGATATGTTGGGTCAGTGGATCAAGCGTGCCAGACCTGTGGTCAAGAAGACCCGAGTTCAAACCTGGCCTCAGACACTTACTAGCTTGGTGACACTGGGCAAGTCACCGTTTGCCTCAGTTTCCTCATCAGTCACATGGGGATAATAACAGCACTTACTTCCCTAGTATCGTATAGCACCTTGCATTATATAAATGCTAGGGGTCATTAATATTATTATTTTTAAAAGATTCCCAGTCTTCCAAGTTGGATAAATACCAAGAGTCTGAATATACATAGGGACTGAGAATGTGTGGCGAAGTGGAAGGGTAAAGGGCTAGTGGAGAGGAGGATGGGAATTGTGCCCCTGGACTAGTACAACCTCTGTTTCTCTTCCTGAATCACAGAATTATCACTACCTAAAATTGCAGGTCTAGGTGTATGGTCCTAGGTATACCAGGTGTCCTAGGTGTATGGTATAATTGTAACCTACTTAATGGCATTTGTTGGTTCTAGGTAAACATGAAATGAGGTGAAATAGCATTGTCAGTCAATAGACATCGAATGCCTACCATGTTTGAGGCACTCCAATTACAAAGAAAGTCAGTGTTTTGTAAGAAAAATGTTATAAATGGTCAGTGCAAATGTGAGAATTTGTTTGCTGCATTATATATATGTTATATTTTAATTTTACAGTTTTAGGGGAGGGGAAGTGGGTAGGTCTGATAATAAATGAGTGCAAATAAATAAAATTGGGGGAACAAGGTAGTACCAAATAGAGAAAGAGATTCTCTATGATAATAGCTCTTCACTCTGGTTCATGGGCTTTGGCCCTGCAGTTCATCCAAGTAGAATTGCCTTGAATTTTTTTACCTCTTTGTTGAGCTAGCCCTGGTCTTTGATTTTTAGCTCCTGAAGATTAGTTTAGTCAGTTTTAGCTTAGTTAGTTTTCATGGCAGGGTTTGATTATAATACGTTCATGATGTTATTTCTAAACCGCATTGGTTGGGGTAATGTTATGTGGAAAATACTATTATATTTGCTGTTATCCTTGGATGTTAGGGAGCATTTAACACCCTCAGGCTCTTACTAATTTATCATAGTCCAAGACTCCTGTTTTAACTACAGGGAAAACAGGAAATAAAGTGTCCGTAATAATGGTGATGAAGAGTGGGATAAGTAAACGGAATGTTTCAGTGAGGGACAACACCATCACATTAACAGATGTGTGCCTGGAACACAGACAGCCAGTCAGTCTGTAAGCTTGTGTTTCATAGCAGCAACACTGGTTTATGTCTGTAATTATGTCTGTAACCCAGATTTCATATGGTGTAATTCAGTAGCACACTTGAAACATCTCCTGCCGTTTGACATGTGTTCTGGTCACTATTCTGCCAAAATAATCTTTCTTTGGGAGGTTTTGCTTTTGAGCTCTCATCTGCTTTCTTACCTTGCTTTTGTCTTTTTATTTTTTTTAACTTTTCTTTATGCTTTCTCGTTGAATAATCAAACACTTTTAGCTATGGATTGAAAAGAATAAAAAAGACAGGTGATGTATTTAGAATTTGCCTTCTTGGAAGTCATAAACTATGAGTTCTTGTGAAAACAATATCTATAAGGCGTCTGTCCTATAGTTTTGCAAGTATGCAAAAGGAAAAAAATATGGAGAAATTGCAAGTTAGGCTCTCTGCTTTCCTTGTCTTCATTGTCTACTCTTTTTAAAAAAATTATTTATTTATTTTTAGTTTACAACATTCAGTTCTACAAACTTTTGAGTTTTAAATTTTCTTTCCTTCCCTTCCCTTCCCCCTCCCTAAGACAGTGTGCAATCTGATGCAGGCTCTGCATATACATTCATATTAAACATTTTCACTTTGGTCATGTTGTAAAGAAGAATTACAACTAATGGAATGAATCACGAGAAAGAAGAAACAAAACAAAAAAGAGGGAGAGCAAATAGTATGTTTTAATCTGCATTCACACTCCACAGTTCTTTCTCTGGATGTGGATGGCATTTTCTGTCATGAGCCTTTTGGAATTGTCTTATAACCTTGCATTGATGAGAAGAGCCAAGTCTATGAAAGTTAGTCAGTGCATTATGTGGCTGTAACTGTGTACACTGTTCTCTTGGTTCTGCTCTCCTCAGTCACCATCAGTTCATATAAGTCTTTCCAGGTTTTTCTGAAGTTGGCTTGCTTGTCATTTCTTCTGGCACCACAGTATTCCATTACATTCATGTACCACAACTTGTTCAGCCATTCCTCAGTTGGTAGGCATCCCCTCAATTTCCAGTTCTTTGCCTTCACAAAGAGAACTGCTATAAATACTTTTGTACATGTAGGTCCTTTTTTTTTCTCTTTGTATTATCTCCTTGGGACCTAGCCCTAGAAGTAGTATTGCTGGGTCAAAGGCATTATCCACTCTTTGTTTGTTTTTTGGAGGGGGGTGGGCAGGGTGGTTGGGGTTCAATGACATGCCCAAGGTCACATGGCTAGTAAGTGTTACGTATCTGAGTCCGCATTTGAACTCAGGTCCTCCTCCTGACTCCAGGGCTGGTGCTCTTTTCACTGTGCCACCTACCTGCCCCCATTATCCACTCTTAAAAAGAGAAGAACATACTTTTGTCTATAAAATATGAACCACTCTTTTCCCACATAATTCTCTCCTTGATGGGTTTTTTGCAACATAGCTATTTCTTGGTTTTACTCCAGTTTGTCTATTTCACCTCAGTCTCCTTTTTTGAATTGTTATCCAGATCCTATCCCCTAATTGTGAATATATTCCAGGGCTCTGTCTTGGGCCTTCTTCTCTCTTTTCACTCTCATCAGTTCCCATGGATTTAACTGTCATTCATATGCAGATGACTCCCAGATCCAGCCCTGAACTCCAGTCCTGTATCATCTACCAATAATCATCTACCACCCACTGGACATTTTCAAATTGGACATTTCAATAAATATCCCATCAGCATTTCAGATTCATTGTGTTCAAAACAGAATTCATCATCTTTCCACCCAAAACTTATTCCTCATCTGACTTCTGTTTTCTGTCAAAGACACTGCCATTTTTCTGGTCTTTCAGGTTCACAGCCATGGAGTTATCTCGAAGCCTCACTTTTCTTCACTTATCCAATCATTTGTCATCTTGCCTTTTTTTTAATGTCCACAACATTTGTCTCCTCTTTTCTCACATTGCTCAATTATAGTTGAGGCCCTAAATACCTCTTATTTAATTATTGCAGTAGATCTCTGATTTGTATCCCTCTCTAAAGCTTTCTTCTCTAGTCCTTCTTCCACACAGTTGCCAAAGTGATTTTTGTAAAGCCTTGGTCTGACCAGATCATTCTGCTACTTACCGTCATCATCGCCCTCCTCCCCCGCCTCCTTTCCCCATCCCAGTTACCTCTATGATCAGACACATACTCATTTTTGGCATCTAAAGCCCTTCACAGATTGATTTTAGACCCATCTCTCCGGCTTTATTTTATATTATTCTCCTTCACACTGTGGCCTTGCAAACTGGCTTTTTTGCTGTTGCTCACACAGGGCACTCCCTCTCTGTTGCCTATGCCTAAAATGTCCTCTCAGCTCAGCTCAAGTATTACTTTTTATGTGAGGCCTTTCCTGTAACCTCCCTTCCCCCTGGGCCCTGTTCTAGTGTTTTTCCCTTCATATTATCTTTATTTGTGTTGAATAATATACTTGTATATTTTGGGTATGTATACATATGCATATGTGCCCATGTATCTGTTTACATATGTGTGCACACATATACTTACATGAGTATGCATGGATTCTCTCATATGATAGAATATTAGCTCCTTGAGGAAAGAGACTGTTTCTTTTTTGTCTTTGTAGTCACAATGCTTGGCACATAGTAGGTGCTTAAGAAATACTTATTGTTTAATTACATGGACAGCAATGAATTGCCACTATAGCTCCACCGTCAAATTTTCTGGAAAGAGAGATCTATAAATGCAAAACATAAATAGAGGAAACCGTCCAGGGGAAAAAGTGATTCAAAGCGGCTGTCTTTGCATATTTTGTTGGTTTTTATTTTAAGGGATAAAATCCTGAGTTTTCTTTCCTTCATCCTACTAGCAGTTAATGGTTTCTGACATAGTATTTTCAGGTGTGCATTTTTCATATTACAACTTATTAGCGTTTCCGTCCTTAAATAAGTGATTCTAGAAGCTTGCTGTAATCTTAAGTGCAAATATAATTATTAAAATTATGTCTTGGAAGTATTTTGAAATTAGGGACGATTTTTCTGAAATTATAGTATGAGGTAATAGAAAACATGTTTAAAGAAATTTGAACTGCATTAATAATTCACATTTATTTGGTATTTTAAAATTTATGTGAAAAAATATCTTTCCCACAACAGTTCTATGATGGAGGCAGTGCAAATATTTTTCTTTATTATTTAGGAACTGGAAAAATATAAAGAAATCTTCATATTTTCCAATACAAAGACGATCAGAAAAAGAGAAGACTACATATAAAGCTGTGAATCTCCACAGCGTATGGATTTGTTTGAATATTTCATATTTAACATAGTAATTCTAACACTTTTTTATTATCTTTTTCCCCTTCTGAACTTTCTGCTGTTCTCTTCTGTTTAAATATGATTTATTGATTCTCTTTTCTTTCTTTTTATATATTATTATCACTCTCTTTCCCCTGCAAAAAAAAAGAAAAAAGAAAAAAAGCTCTTCATGATGACATGTAAGTGTAGTCAGGCACAACAAAAACCAATCCTGCATTGTCCCTGTCTGAAAATAGAGGTCTTTTTCACCTCTAGTTCATCATCTCTATGCTAAATTATGGTAGACATGATTCATCTGAGTCTTCTGGCGTCCTGACTGGTCATTGCACTGAACATAATTTTTAAGTTTTTCACAGTTGTTTTGGTCATTGTTCATACACATCCTCCCATGTTTCTTTGAATCTGTCCCTTTAAATCACAATATTTCATTACATTTCTATACCATAATTTGTCCAGCCATTCTCCAGTTTTTGGACTTTTACTTTGTAGTTCTTTGCTATAACAAAGTTTATCTATTAATATGTTTGCACATATGGGTTCTTTTCTGTTCCTTTGGTCTCTTTGTGGTCTAAATCTGGGTCAGATTCACAATTTAGTAATTTTTTTTGGGTAGTTCCAAATTGCTTTTCAGAATGGTTGCATTATTTCATAGCACCACCAGTATTACAACAGTAAGTCTGTCCTTCCATAGCCCCTCCAGCAATTGTCATTTTAGCTTTTGCTGTCTTTGACAACCAGGTATGAAGTACAATCTCGGAATTGTTTTACCTTGCCTATTTCTTTTTTTTTTTGCTTTTTGGAGAGAGGAAGGTGGGGCAATTGGGGTTAAGTGACTTGCCAAGGTCACATGGCTAGTTTTTGTGTTAAGTGTCTGAGATTGGATTTGAACTCAGGTCCTCCTGATTCCAGGGCTGGTGCTCTATTCACTGTGCCACCCTAGCTGCCCCCAACCTTGCATGTTTCTTACTACTATTTTGTAGCATTTTTTTAATCTATTTTTTTGATAGCTTGCCTTTCTTCTGAAAGTGCCTGTTTGTATCTTTTGATCATTTTTCTGTTGAGGAATGGAGCTTTTTCTAATGTATTTGTATCTATTACCGTATATATCATAGATCTCAGACCTTTTTCAGAGAAATTTGCTGCAAAGATTTTCCCCCCCTGTTCACTGTGCCACCTAGCCACAGAGTTCTTTGAAGTTCTCCTAGCATTTTAATACAACTTTCACCACAACTTTATGAGCTAGGTGCTATAGATAATATTTTCTCCATATTTTCAGATGAGGTAATGGAGCCTCAGAAAAGTTGGAATGACATGACTAGTCATGCAGCTAGCAGTTGTTAGAGGCAGTATTCAGAACCAAGTCTTCTTGACTTGAACCCCCTCTTCATTATGCTACAGTGTCTTTCCTGAGGAAGACTGCAGTACACAGGAGTTCTTTGCATTGTATCACGTGACTGCTGTATTTATGCATAGGTCTTTAGCAACACATGTATTTCAGAGAATGAGGCACGATTATTATTCTTTTTTTAAAATTAAATTTCAGCTAATTTTCAAACAAAAGATCTATCTTCTCTCCCTCACATCTCTTTGTCATCTTTATAATATTGTTAATATTACATAAATTGCTTACTTGGTTCTACTCACCTCACTCTACATTAGTTCATATAAAATGTTTCCAGATTTTTCTGAAACTGCCCCTCACATAATTTCTTTTTGCTAATATTTTATTTAAAATTTTTGCATCTATATTCATTAGGAAAATTGGTCTGTAATTTTCTTTCTCTCTTTTGACCCTTCCCAGTTTAGGTATCAGTGCCATATTTGTATCATAGAAAGAATTTGGTAGGACTCCTTCTTCACCTGTTTTCCTAAATAGTCTATATAGTATTGGAATGAATTTTTCTTTAAATGTTTGATAGAATTCACTTGTAAATCCATCTGACCCTGGAGATTTTTTCCTAGGGAGTTCATTGATGACTTGTCCAATTTCTTTTTCTGGAATGGGGTTACTTAAATATTTTATTTCCTCTTCTGTTAAACTGGGCTATTTATATTTTTGTAAATATTGATCTATTTCACTAAGATTGTCAAATTTATTGGCATACATTTGGGCAAAATGGTTCCTAATTATTGTTTTAATTTCCTCTTCATTGGTGGTGAATTAACCTTTTCATTTTTGATACTGGTAATTTGGTTTTCTTCTTTCTTTTAATCAAATTAACCAAAGGTTTATCTATTTTATTGTGTTGTTTTTTTTTTTTCCATAAAACCAGTTCTTAGTTTTATTTGTTAGTTCAATAGTTTTCTTAATTTCAGTTTTATTAATCCCTACTTTGGTTTTCAGTATTTCTAATTTGGAGATTTTTAGTTTGTTCTTTGTCTAGCTTTTTTATTTGAATGTGCAATTCATTGATCTCCCCTTTCTCTAATTTATTGATGTATGCATTTAGAAATATGAAACTTCCCCTAGGATCTGCTTTCATTGCATCCTGCAAGTTTTGTCATATTGTCTCATTATTGTCATTCTCTTGGATGAAGTTATTGATTATTTCTGATTTATTGTTTGAGCCACTCATTCTTTAGGATTAAATTATTTAGTTTCCAATTAATTTTTAATCTGTCTTTCCATGGCCCTTTATTGCATCATGATTGGCATTTAATATTTTTCTCTGCGTTGGATTGTGAGATTTATATGCCCTAATACATGGTCAGTTTTTGGGTAGATTCCATGTACCACTGAGAAAAAGGTATATTCCTTTCTGTCCACCCTTCAGTTTTCTCCAGAGGTCTACCATATTTAACTTTTCTAAAGTTATATTCACCTCCTTAACTTCTTTCGTGTTTATTTTGTGGTTATATTTATTTATTTCTGAGAGAAGGAGGTTGAGGTCCCCCACCAGTATAGTTTTACTATCTATTTCTTCCTGTACCTACCTTAACTTCTCTAAGAATTTAGATGCTATACCACTTGGTGCATATATGTTTAGTGATGATACTGTGTCATTGTCTATGGTGCCATTTAGCCGGATGTAGTTCCCTTCTTTATCTCTTTTAATTAGATCTATTTTTGCTTTTGCTTTGTCTGAGATCAGGATTACTGCTGCTGCCTTTTTTTTACTTCAGCTGAAGCAATATATATTCTTCAACCTTTTATCTTTATCCTCTGCATATCCCTCTGTTTCAGATGTGTTTCTTGTAAACAACATATTGTAGGATTATGGTTTTTAATCCATTCTGCTATCTGCTTCTGCCTCACATAATTTCTTAAAGCACATTAATATTCCATCATATTCATATACCATAACTTATTTAGCCATTCTCCAGTTGATGGGCACCCTCTCAATTGCGAGTTCTTTACCACCACAAAAAGAGCTGCTATAAAATTTTTTGTACATATAGGTCCTTTTCCTCTTATTTTGGTCTCTTTGTGGTATAGACGTGGTATTTCAGTGAACATCATTTAATGCTTACTCATTATTGGAACTGATACTAAATAACTGAATTAAATTTAAAACCAGATAATACTGCATATGGTCTTATGGTGAAACATGAGAACGAATGCCATATTTGCTGCACATTGACATTTTGAAACTCTTTGTAAATTTTCAGTATTTAAAACAGTTCCATAAGCTGTTGAAAATTCCTGGAACCATTAAGAGTGATATATAAATAAACAGATCTCTGAATGGATTAATTCACTCAGTAAACATTTTTTTAGTGCTTACTACAAAAGCATTTCAGAGTTTAACAGAAATTGTAATTGTTCTTGTTATTATTACTACTTATGTAAGACACTGTGCTAGTTACTAGGTGAGATCAAAAATTTAGCTCAGAGGATCGTCATAAAAATTACTGGACAAATGCAACTCATTACATCTAGTGAAAGGACATGTCAGTGTGACCAATAGGTAGAGTCTCAGAAAAGATAAAATGATTGGAGATGTAATGCAGGAGGTAGAATAGAAATACCTAGGTTTACTGTGATTAAGAAGGATTAATCACACAAAAGTTAAGAGAAAGCTTATAAAACCTCTCAGTTTTGGCATGAAAGGAATTATAAAAACTAAAATAAGTAGCTACAGCAAGATTAAGGCAAGGAATGTATTTGTATTTCCACTTTTTAGTTTCTTGCTATTGTGAAATTATATAAACCTGAAAGCATGTAATATCAGATGTTGGTTAATGACCAAGTACTGTTAGGTGCAATAAAAAGGGAGTAGTTTTCTTTATGCATCCTCCTCCGCCCCCTCCAGTTTTGAGAAGAAAATCAAGAAAATTAATATCCTGTGTATACTCACCCACTCATGGCACACACACCTTTTATTCTACTTCTAAAGAACAGCTCCTACTTCAGAGTAGGCTCCTTTAAGCAAAATGAGCTTTGTTGTTGCCTGGGCAGGATTAAAAGATAGGAGGCTACTATGGTTAGAAGAATCGCAAAGGTATCCAGTATACATTGTTTTTATCACCTTGTTTATCTTCACACATTAGAATCGGACCAGGGCTAGGAATGTAGGACTTTGGCCCTTCCTTGTTACACCTCCTGCATACCTTCTGATCATTCTACTCTTGTGACATATACATTGGAAAAGAAAGAACATCTTAAACATAGTCATCAGTCAATAAACAAGTACCCACTGAGCCAGGCACTGTGCTGAGCACTGGGTATACGAATACACAAAAGAAAGATGGTCCCATCCATCCCTTTATAATCTACTGGGAGAAGACAGCACACAAGAAAGCTGGAAAGTGGAGTGGGCTAAGTGGAGCAAACATAGACATTATGGAAGGTTATCCTGCGGAAGAAGGATGAGATTTGTTTGGTTCTGAAAGATAGTTTAGCAGGTGCATGGAAGTTAGCAGAAGACAGATTTCTGTACAATATAATGAAAAACGTCTTGTTAAAAAATGGATTGGCCACTTCATGAGATGGTGAACTCCCTGTGATGGAATGCCTTCAAGCTGGATGGTAGCTTGTCATGAATGTTACAGAGGAGATTCCATGCTTTTTGTAGGGGTTGGAGTCCTGAGGCTCCTTCCAACTCTGATGTATGATTTCAGTCCCTTTTATGTTCAAATCTTATACCTCTTTGCATTGTGTACAGTAGGTGCTAAATAATGTTCATTGAGGATTCTCTGGAGGCATTCAAAGGCTACATAGCCATGTGCCAGGGATGTTGTAGAAAACACTGGAGATGGGGATAAGAGGTTGGACTTAATTTCCAAGGTTATTTCTGTCTTCCACTCCCTCATCTCCTACTCAGATTATGGAATGATTCATAAGCTCATAACCCTCTCATTTTACAGAAGAAGGAACTGCTGTTTATTAAAAATCTTCCCAAGTTCACAAGTAGCAAGTGGGAGAGCTCTGGGATTTGAACCTGTATCCTCTGATTTTAAATCTAGCACACTTTCCACTGTACCACATTGCTCTGTCCTTCTTTATTTCTTCACAAACACCAATATTTTGCTCTAAAATGAAGAATTGCTCTAAAAAAGGGAGAAATATTAGGAGATTTAGATTATTTTTCCTCCTGTTAGTGTGGATCTGGTATTTCTTAGTAAATGAAGATGAAAATCTCAAAGAATAGTGAGGATTGCCAAGGATCTTAACCAGATTGGGACCTAGTTGCTTACATAGTGACATTCTCCTCTTCCCTCTCTCTTACTTAGTATTGGAAGAAGTTAGGTGAATAAATGATAAAATGCATACCTATAATTTTCTTTGGGGATTTTTCAGAACTTACCAAGGATTACTTTTGCAGTAAATTAGGTTGTAAGGTTTGTAAATTAATCATTAAAAAAAACCCAACTTTTTTTTTTTACTGTTGTAAAATAGTAGCTTGGGATACTGTAATGTATAAATTGTAGCATCTTGGCTTGGGATATTGTAGTATATAACCCAATAGAAAAGGTACTTGTGATAAAAAAAATTAAAATTCGGACTGGCAAACAGGTCATGTGGTACCCCTCTACATCATTTTAACCAAATTGTCTAATTGATGGCCTATAAGGATTTTTTTTTTTGCCTGAGACTTATGTTTGTTGTAGCAATTTAAAATTGAGTGATTAAATCTTATCACTCTCACCTGGACTGTTGCAAGTTTCCTTTTTGGTCTCCCTGCCTCAGATCTTCACTGTTCAGACCTCCCTCCATGTAGTTGTCAAGTCATTTATCATTCCTGTACTCATTAAACTTCAGTGGCTCCCTGTTGCCACTAGGATAAAATAGAAACTTCTTTGGGCTTTAAAGCCCATCACAACCTGACTTCAATCTGCTTTTTCAACTTCACTGTTTATCATTCCCCTTCATGGGTGACCTGATCTGGGAAGATATGTCTGAGTGTCTCATTAAAGATTGTTTGGCTCATTTCTTTCCAACAAACAGTAAACAAATTAGAACAGTATAAAGCGAAAAGAACAGATATACCAAAGAAGTTGCAGTAGACTGTTAGTAGACTTCCCACATGCTAATGTTCAGGCAAGCTGGCTTTCCACTAAATGTCTTGTACATGACACCCCATGTTACATATGTGAACCTTTGTGGTGAGTGCCCCCAGAGCCTGTAATCTACTTCCTTTTCATCTCTCTTTTTAAAGAATCCCTTGTTTCCTTCAAGACTTACACCTTTTTACACAGTGCCCTTCCTGATCTGCCCAGTTGCTAGTGCCCTCTCTCACCAACAACTTTCAGTTTATTTTGAATATGGTTTGTATGTACTTCTTCATATGTACATATTATCTCTCCTGATAGAATATAAAATTTTTGTATTTCTATCTCTGGCACAATGCCTGTCACATAGAAGATTGCTTTTAAAATCCTTGTTGATTCCTTATCACAGTATACATGATGAGAGCTTGATTTGCCTTTATAGGTGATGTGTGGTATCTAGTGAAACAATAGATCTAGGATCAGTTATTTATTTTTTTAGTTCTAAGTAGGGACAAGTAGGAGACTCTTGGCAGGATGAATAAAAAATGGGAATGGGAATAGTATGAGAAAAAAGAGAAAAGAAATAGGTAGTTTTGGTATAGAGTTGAAAAACTTTATTGATGATACTTTTAGACATTATGAAGTACCCTGGAACTCAGGAAATTTGAAGATGCACTCATTGCTTCCAAGCCCAATAATGCTGCAAAGATTGTATGTTATATATTAACCATTTAGCCCCCAAATGTAGGTTAAAAGATTAACACTATAATACATGTAAGAAGGCAAGAATATTGGAAGATAGCCATTAAAAGAGTTACTGGGATAGAGTTAAAATAGAGTAGGTGAACAGATTCTGTCCAATTAACTTGATATTGTGCTTTTGACAAATTAACAAAAAAGCAGCGCTTATAGATTAACCCAAGAAACTGTTTAGAGGGGTAGATGAGCCACAGCTTTGGCAAAGGTGCTGAACTGGATGTGGAAATTGAAGGACATTTTGATAAATAAAAATTATCATCTTAGCACCTGGAGAGCAAATGTCCTCAAGTACCTGGGTGTCAACTTAAATAGCAGCACTTATATACACTTGTGGAACCAAATTACAGTTCAGGAATGGATGATTATAATGTAGTTGGCTAATGCCTTATTTTTAGTTATGCTGTTTGAAGAACAGATTTCTCTGAGTAGCAAAAATATAATAATAGTAATCATGGAGAATACATTGTCCGCCACAGTCGGTTTCAACGGTGGTAGAATTGTCTGAACTGTTTCCTTCTATGTTCACCCTCCCACCATCTTAACTTAGAAAATTCTAGAAGACTAAAGGAATGAGTTTGTAGGAAAGAAAACCCAGCATCACAGGAATATGAGATAATTGCTTGCCTTGAAGTTTGCTTGTAAAGATAAACCTTTTTCTTTTGAATTTAGACTTGCCCCTTGGTGATGATTTGGAAGATGAAAAAGTATCTCAGATTGTATTGGCAGAGATTGTGGGTGACATGATCTGGGAAGATATGTCTGAGTGTCTCATTAAAGATTGTTTGGTTTATTCCATTCCAACAAACAGCAGCAAGTTAGAACAGTATGAAGAGGTAAGAACAGAGATGTGAAATAGATTTCAGTAGACTGTTAGTTGCTATGTTTTCTATTTTTCTTTATAATTTATTATAAATTAAGAGGATCTTTAAATGAATTAAATGATGAATTAATGAGCAGAGTGAAATTCCTTATGATATTTTTCCCCACATGGTTTTTCCTATCCCTTTTGGACATATATTTTCCTAGTTATAGAATTATTAATTATAGCCTTTTAAATACTGATCATTTTTAATGTCTGCCAGTTGTGAAGTACCTACTGATTTCATTATTTCCTAGAATACCAAAATGTACCCATGCATTTTATAGACCTTTGCAACCTTGAAACTACTTAGAAATTTCAATCAAGGATGCTCACAAATAGTTTAATTCTGGAAAAAAAGGCTCAGAAATGACCAGGCCTAGGAGTTCACACATTCTCTCCATGTGCTGGTTATTCCTTTTTGCTGTTTTTGTATTGAATGAAATTTTTCTTTGTTTTACTTTTTCGTTTCTCAGCCTTTCTCTATTTGTTTTTCTTCCCCTTAGGTGATACAGTCCACTGAAGAATTTGAAAATGCTCTTAAGGGCATGAGATTTTTAAAAGGAGATACTACAGATTTGTTGAAATATGCCCGGAATATCAATTCTCATTTTGCTAACAAGAAGTGCCAAGATGTGATTGTGGCAGCAAGAAACCTAATGACTTCAGAGATTCACAACACTGTAAAGGTGCCAGTGTTAGTTTTTATGGTATATTTGGGGAGCAGCGAATTGGTGAAAGAAGTCAGTTTATATTCTTAAGTTTTTGCTCAGGCCGATATGATATTTAGAAATTTATTTCAGTATACACATGTGACAGATGTGCATAGGCCTTATACAGTTATGAAGTCCCATGATTGCAGCATTTTGAAATAAACAAGCCCCATCAGCACTCAGGTTTATGACTGTTCAAAAGGAAATTTTTGTGGTTTTTGTATGGGAGGTACTAAAAATGACCCTGAAAGAGCCTTAAAAAGTATAACTTATGTTCAGGATCACTTAGCTCCTTCACATCCTGCATACTTTTTTCCTTCAGTTTTAATTTCTTGATCAGATATCTGTTGAGTGTCTATTAAATAGCAGCTGGGTACTTCTTAAAGCCAATTTTGATAAAACACAGCTTAGGATAAAGAGGAGTTTCTTTGGTTAGATTTATTTTCATTTAGTTAGTTTTTGTTTCTACCATATGTGTGGTAGAGGTCTTCTACATGGTCTGCTTCAGTATTTCCTACCCACTTTTTTGTTACCACTCTCTCATGGTTCCTCTCAAGCATAAAATACTCGGTAAACTATTTAAATTATTTTATTACAGTTTGAAGGCATGAATTATTTTTTTAAAAGTTTATTTATTTAATTTAAGTTTTTAACATTCAGTTCCACAAGCTTTTGAGTTTTAAATTTTCTCCCTCTCCTGTCCCTTCTCCCTGAGATAATGTGCAATCTGATACAGGCTGTACATATACATTCATATTAGACATAATTTCATATTAGTCATGTTGTAAAGAAGAATTATAACCAATAGAATGAACCATGAGAAAGAAGAAACAAAACAAATAAGACAGAGAGCAAATAGTATGCTTTGGTCTGGACTCAGCCTCCATAATTCTTTCTCTGGATGTAGATAGCATTTTCCATCATGAATCTTTTGGAATTGTCTTAAAACTTTGCGTTGCTGAGCTGAGTCAAATCTATCAAAGTTAGGTGTTGCACAATGTGGCTATAACTGTATAGAGTGTTCCCCTGGTTCTGCTCTCTTCACTCAACATCAGTTCATATAAGTCTTTCCAGGTTTTTCTGAAGTCTGCCTGTGTGTCATTTCTTTTGACACAATAGTATTCCATTACATTCATATAGAGCAGTGGTTCTCAACTTTCCTAATGTTGCGACCCTTTAATACTCATATGTGGGCGTATCTGCATGTGGGTGGACCCGCCTGAAGATGGATAGAGGAGCAGTGTCTCAGTTCCTAAGACCATCAGAAATATGTGTTTTCCAATGGTCTTAGGCGACCCCTGTGAAAGGGTCGTTCGACCCCCAAAGGGGTTGCAACCCACAGGTTGAGAACTGCTGATATAGCGGGTATGAATTATAGAAAGAATAGGGTAGATTGCAGCTATGAAATTGTGTTACTTTAGCTTGACACATATTTATGTAGGTGAGGTTTTTAAAGTTGGTTTACTTGGTCACAAAAAATAAGGTTATTTCTTTTCTGGACCTCTGGTCTGCCCTTCAGTCAAAATTGATATCCTTGAAAGCTCCTCTAAATTCCTCTGAACCTTACATTGAACTGGGTTGTCTTTTCTTTGGGGATAGAGAATAATTGTAGATCCCCAGAGTTGCTTCCATTGCAATAATTCTTCATCCTTTATAAACTTCTTCTATGTTTCTCTCTTTCATGACCTTGCTCTACAGCACTTTCCCTTTTCTATCTCCAATTTCCCTGAAAAATTTGTTCAGAGCTCAACTCCATGCTCATCACCTCCTGGAGTTTCCATTCTCAGATCCCTTAATGAACTGCCCCTCTATCTTCCTCAGACTCATCTTTTTCAGCTGTATGCCTTCTAATCTAGTTTTTCTCTTCAGATAAGAATTTTTGCAACTTAAATCATATTTCATTTACTCTAGCTCTGATTGTATTGGAGTTTCTCAAACTACATATTATTTGAGGTTGGAATAGTGCAAATAAGTAAACTTTCCAGATGAAACTAGCATACAGTTGAGGAATAGTCCACGTAAATATTTTGGACAATTAATGCAATAGTATAAGATATAATGAATAAAACGTTAGGCCAACTGTAGCTTTAATGATATAGCAAGATGATTCCTGAAGATTCTGTCCTCAGGTAGGGACAGAATATCCTTCATGAAAAGCTGGGTCAGTTTCATAGCTTTACATTCCTAAATCATTACAGTTGAGAATGTCTGTATTCTATACTGTTGAGGGGGTTTGCTTGTTTTATAATGACAGCTTCAGCCCTGTGATTGATAGTCATTAAGACCCAAGTGTACTTATTCAGATCTGAAAATTACCTTATAGGAACCATGGCTTTTTCACCTGCAGAGGATCCTGCCACATTGTATGCTTGTTTCTGAATTACTTTGTAGACATTGAATATTTTATATTTCAATCTTAGATCAGTCCAGAGTCTAAGATAACTCTGCCAAAATTACCAGCTCCTGATGAGGGTAACAAGCTCAAAATGCAAAATGTCTCCAAAAGTCTGCACAATGAAATGATGAATTTAGACACTGAAAATAAACTGGCTGAGCATTCTTTCTCTTTGCCAACATGCCGGATCAGTGAATCTGTGGAGAAACTGATGGAGCTGGCCTATCAGACTTTATTGGAAGCAACAACCAGCAGTGATCAATGGTAAGAGTTGTGAATTTTTTTTCAGAAGTTTTTGACTTGTTTGAAACTGATACCTAAATTAGAAGTGTATTAAAAAGAAAGTTATTTGGAGTTTTATACTTGTGGCAAGACAGAAGTCTCTCCCTTACTTAAGGTTAGCCTCCTGGGCCCCCCCAGCTAGTGACCACATGAACTTCCTTCTTTTTGCCATTGCTTAGGATTTCTACCCTAAGGGAAAATTTTACTTGTCCCCACCCAGGCATGTCAGTATTCCTGATCTCTCATCTGTCTCCTTTCTCTGGTCCCCTTTATCCCAGAGCATCTAGGAGAGAAGAAGGATGGTGGTGACCTGAAACCTCATCATGACTAGAAAGTGATTCCATACTGGCCAGGGTGTCCACCCTTCTGTAGCTACCTACCAAGCAGTTGATGACACAGTTGGATATAGTGCTGGGCCCAGGAACACCTGAGTTCAAATGTGACTTGAGATACTTAATAACTGTGGCCGTGGGCAAGTCACTTAACCTTTCTTTGCCTCAGTATCCTCAGTTGTAAAATGGGGATCACAAAATCCTTTTGTGAGGATCAGATGAGATAATAATTTTAAAATTTCTCAGTACTGTGCCTGGCCCATAATAGGTGCTTAAGAAATGTTTATTGAGTTGAATTGGGATAATGAGTTCAGTTCTGTTTCTGTCCTAACTCTGTAGACACAAGGTTGGCACATGAACGCACTATAGTTGTTTCTGAGCTATTAGTGCACTTTTAAAAGTACATTTTAAAAGCAGTAAATGTTGAGTGATGAGGTTAAAGAGCAAGAGAGACATAGACCTTGTTGTCTAGGGCCCATTATTCTCTATTCAAAGCATCCCAAAATGTGTTCCACATTTACCACAGAACTTCTTAGTTCTTTTCTACTCTCCTTGCTAAAGAAAAGAAATGGTGCCTCGTAGACCAGATTGAATTACAGGCTAAGTTTGCAAAAGCTTGGATCTATGTGTTCCAGTTATTGTTGTTTTGTATGCAAATAGTAAAAATCTATTTTGATTAAGGCTCAGTTTTGATTAGGGTTTGACTTTATCAGTCTGTTGCTATCCCTGGATTTCTATTTCAGATACCTTTGTACATTGGCCTTGTTTAATCTTGTGTTTCTCTAGAATGCACACTCATACCAATGTGTAGGCAATTATTTGTTAATTAGTTTTGTGTTCTGCTCCAGTTTGGCAGGTAGGGAAGGGACAGCTATTCTGTCCACATATCAGAGCCTATTTATTGACGTTTCTTTAGTTTAATCATGGCTGTCATATCCTTAGACCTCTCTAGAATCTGCAGTATCTGGCTTGTTGGAAAGGAAGGAGGTGTGGAGGTCGGTGTTCTGATCTGGTAGCAGACACAAAGCTGAACGTTGCCCTTTATGAATTTTAAAAATGGCTCGAAATTGGAGAGAAGAGGCTTCAGAGTCCATATTGGAAATGTTAGTTCATCCTTTTGCATTGTGGGAAAAGGGGGAAAGCTGGATGCTGAAAGTCAGACTGCTGCTGAAAGAGCCAGACGAATGCCTTTATTGGTGCTTTGCCCTTTACAGTTAGCGTCAGTGGGAAGGTGGCATCTTAGCTCCATTTGTTACTGAAGAGATACTTACTCTGGGTGCTGGAGGACACAGAATGACAGGGAGAGAAAGGAGGTTTTGGGTCTCTAATGCATCCATTGAAATTGTTATCAAGTTGAGGTTAGTTAGCAAGTTGTGAGTGGCAATTTATATCTAGCTAGGTTAGCCGTGCTCCCCAGCAGGATCCTGTCAGCTGTTATTTGCAATTGGAGTCTCCCCTGGGCCGATGACTGTTGCTTCAGATACACTTTATTGCAATTGAAAAACATTTTTTCGACATCATTAGGAATAAGCAGATTCCATTTTCCCTGAAATGATTGCATTTGGAAAAACTGCCTTTCATTTAAATCATTCTTTTCTCTTTCCAGTGCCGTTCAGCTTTTCTACTCAGTGAGGAATATCTTTCATTTGTTTCATGATGTTGTGCCAACATATCACAAGTAAGTACTGAAGAGGAAGAGAATCTTGTGCCTCATGCTGCACCCTAAGTGTACCCCTGAAAAGTTTGCTGCAAATCTCTTTTTGGTAGGTCATGCTTTCGCACGTTATTTCAGGTATGTGTTCTCATGGACAAGATCTTGGTTCCAGGGCTTTATTTAAAAAAAAAAATCATACTTGAGAAAGCAGACCCTTTGAAAGCACACACACTGAATGGAAAAGTGATCAGCCTCAGTACATGCCTGAGAGTTTCAGGCATCACATGTGGGTTGTTCAGGCTCCTTACCTCTGCTTCCATTTGTGCTGTGCCCACTTCGTGGCCATGTCTTGGCTCCTACTGCATGCACTTCCATCAGTGGGAGGATATAGGGAGAAAAGGAAAACACAGGTCTCAGATACCTGCTTGTTTGCACCTTTGGCAGTGGACTTGGACATGTGATGGAGAAGAATTTTTAATTAGTCATGTGGTCCTGCTGAAACTTTTGTTTCTGATGTGTAGCAACAGTCTCCTTTGGCCATGATGTGGTTTCATTTCTAAGGGTCCTCTTGGATGAGCCCAGCCTTGCCTTTTAGGAAAAGTGAGATCATCCTCACATGTATAGTTCTTTGTATTCCTCTAGTGTCATTTTCTGTGCAATTCAAAGTGTTTTCTGTTTGTTCCTGAGAAAGTGCTAGCATCTACTTTGGGGAGAGCAACATTATATAAATACTCATTCACATTTATTGCTTTGAATAAGAAATAATATTTCAGAATGTATTTGGATTTTTAGGAACACTAGCCAGTTATATCCTTCCAATTAAGTTTTATTCTGAGCCTCAGTTTCTTTTTCTGTAAAATGTTGGAGTTGGACTAAATTCTTTTCAAGGTCCTTTCTAGTTTTAAATCTGTATATGGGAGATGTGCCAGTTAAGTGAGGCTGGGTAGCCACTTTTAAGAAATGTCGTTAACTTAGATTCATGATTTTGGTACGAGGTGAACTAGATGACCTGTGAAATCTCTTTCTATCTTGGATTCTGTGATTTAAAAAAAAAATAGATAATACAGTTCCAAAATCTTTCAGTTCCTGTGGTGAAGCAGCTTGAAGAGGTCAAAGGATAATGTCTTTGAAAGCACTTGTTGGTTTGAAGATTCTCAGTAAATGCAAGTTAGGGATGTCTGTGGAAAAGTGGGAAGGTACAGGGAAAAGAACACTAGCTGTGGAGCCAGAAGACTAGGATTCAGCCCCAGTTCTGACACTTCTTCACTTTGAAGCCACCGGGAAAGCATTTAATTTTGCTGAGGCTCCGTTTCCTCATCTGTAGAATGGGCATTGCTTGCATGACCTAGCTAACAGATTTGTTGTAAGTAAGGTACTTTGTAAGCCTCTAAGCTCTTGTATAATAAGTGGGGACTGTTATTATTGTCAATAATAATTTTGAGGTTTTTGTGATGTCTCATTACTCTCATTCCATCCTTCATTATTTCTTCCCTCAGTCTGTAGAGGGTATCACCTTCCTTCCAGTTCACAGATTCACAACTTTAGGTTCCTCCTTACCTCTTCTTTCTCCTTCAGTCCTCTGTCTCTAATCATGTGTCAAATCTAGTCTATTCTCCCTGCACAAGGCCTCTTGCATTGATGCCCTTCTTTCCAGTTATACAGCTGTCCCCATAATTCAGGTCCTTGATGCCTCCTGACCAGACTCTCGTGATCATTCCCCCTTGCACTCCCTACCTCAAGTCTTCCCCTTCTCCAGCCTGTCTTCCACATGGCTTTCAGAGTGGCGTTATTCAGGCTCAGACCTGATCATGTAACTTGCCCACTGAAAAAACTTCAGTGGCTCTTCATTATCTTTGTGATAAAATGCCAGTTCCTCTGCTTGGCATTTAAAGTCCTTCACAACATGACTTCACTCTTTTCAGACTCATCTGACTATGTTCCACCTGTCCTGGCCTACTTAATGCTGCTTGATACCATTCCCCCTCTTCTCTTTGTGCACAGACTTTACCTTCCATGTCTCAGTTTCTGTCTCTCTCAACATATTCCTGTAATCCTTAACTGCCTTCAAGGCTTAGCTCAGGTTCCATTTCTTATGCCAACTCTCTTCTCTTGTTCTCAGTTGTTAGTTTTCTCTCCTCCCTAAGTGATTTTACATTTATACAAACAAAGAGATGTGGAGCTTGAAGGACTGTAGAGGCCATTTAGAATAACATCCTTCCAATTTACAGGTGTAACTTAGGCCCTGTAAGTTAAGTGACTTGTCCAGGGTTTACAGGAAGTAATTGACAGTGACAGAATTTGAGTCCCATGTTGTCTGACTTTATAAAGATTCCTTTCATTTTTACCCATGGGGGATAGCCTCAGGTTTCAGCTTTAATCTTGGCCAAGTTGCCTTCCTTGGAAAGTTTCTGTGGAGGCTGGAGGATTAGGGAGCTGGTACTTTAAGTTCAGGACCTGTGGGGGAGGAACTGGCTACAGTTTGAGACAGGGAGACTCTGTATGTGTGTGTGTGTGTGTGTGTGTGTGTGTGTGTGTGTGTGTGTGTGTGTGTGTGTGTGTGTGTGTCTGTGTGTGTGTGTCTGTGTGTGTGTCTGTGTGTGTGTCTGTGTGTGTGTGTATCTGTGTATCTGTATCTATCTATCTGTATCTCTTTATCTCTATCTCTCTATCTCTCTCTCTACATATATTGAGTGTGTCCAATTGTGTACATGTTGTATCCTTCCAGGAGAATGTAAGCTTCCTGAGAGCAGGGTCTTTTATTGTCTTTGTTCCCCCAACACAACACCAAAGACACATTGCTGTGTCTTGTAAGTAAGTGCTTAAAAACTACTCACTGGGTTGTTAATGCCAAGTAAATACATTGCATTTTCCCTTTGAGGATTTTTTTCCCACTGTCTTGCATATTCCCTATTTTAAGACCTTTCTTGGAAACTTGCCAGATTTGGCCTCCCAGTCTTCACGGTTGTCTCAGTGTGTTTTTAACTGTTTGTGTAAACAAACTATTCCTATTTATCTGTTTAAAGATTGTCCCTTCAGTAAAGTTTCTGCAGCATAAATTAAAAAACAAACCAAAAATCCTCTTCCTTTTAGTCTTTGGGATTTAGTGTTTTAAGTTTTGTGATTTAAAAATCCCTACACACTTAAATGCCAAAGATTTTTCAGCTATATGTTTTTAATGACATGTCAATAAAACTACTTCAAGCTCCTTAGAAAGAAGAATCATTTTGTAACTTAAGGAATTTGTAAGCCTGTATGTCACTAAAAGGGGTTGTTCTAAAACAAGCATACCTGTTGTCGTCTTACTACGGAGGAGAAAATCTGCTTACTTTTAATTTTTGTCACATTTGTTTGCTTGAGTTTGAAGTCCTCATTGTGTCAATCACTTAATCATTTGAATGAAAAGATAGGAAAGCCTTTGTCAGAGTTGAAAATTGCATCCCCAGATATTTATCCAGACATTTGATCTTGGTGGTATTTCTGTGGCCAGGAATATTCTTCACTCTTTAAATGCATTGAATTTCTCCTGGCTTTACTTGGAACATTTCCTAGATGGTTGACTACTGACTCTTAAGCTTTAATGTACTCTAAACTTAGAGTCAATTGAGAATTAATTCATTAAGTGTCTGCTATTGTGGGAAATACAGTAAAAGTTTAATATCAATTCTTGCACTCAGGGAGTCAAAAGTCTAGTTGAAGAGACAAGAAACAATTATTGACCAATTGAATGTTAAGCCCTGTTAAACTGACTATAATTGAAAAAGTTTAGAGAAGAGAGAAGTCAACTTGTGTTAACAACTGCATTCACTCTGTTAAATTGTAAAGGCCATACCTAAACTCAGAGAAAGATATAGAAAGACTATAGTTTAAATGGAGACTGAAGCAAAACTCGTTATCATTCTCTTTCATGTCTGGTTTTGCTTTTTTTTTTCTTTTTTTTCTTTTCCCAGTGATCACTCATTGGTTACAGCCCTTCTATATGACCAAACTATTGTACAGTGTGAAAGTATTTGCAGATCCTATACATGATTGCACGCCACCATGGGGGGGGGAAGGGAGGGGAGAAAATCTGAAACTCAAGTGATTGTGGAACTGAATCTTGTAAATTAAAAGTAAATGAGTAAATAAAAAAAAATAAATTGTAAAGGCCATCATGTGCAACTTCACTGCATTCTTTTTAATGTAAATTATTTCTCAATAAATATAAATTTACCTTTCCCTCCAGTCTTTCTCTTCACCATTGAAAAAGAAAGAAAAATAAACTCTTTGTAGGAAATGTGCATAGTTGAGCAATAAGTATTCCTGTATTGTCCCTGTCCAAAATACGTGTCTCAGTGTACATTTATCCCATCTCTCACAGGAGGAGAGTAGCATGTTAGAATTCCTCCGGAATTGAGGTTGATAGTTGTATTGATCAGACTTCTTCAGTCTCTCAAACTTGTTTGCCTTTGTGGTGTATAAATGACTCTGTTCTGCTGGTTCTGCTCACTTTACATTGGTGCCTACAGATCTTCCTAGGTTTCTCTGATCCATTCATCATTTCTTATAGTACAATAGTATTCTGTTACATTCATATACCACAGCTTACTCAGCCATTCCCTGACTGATGGACAGATCCCCTTTGTTTCCAGTTCTTTGCTGTTACAACAAGGAACTGCTGTAAATATATCTCTCTCTCTTGCTATCTGTAGATAGATATTTTACATATGGGTCCTTTGCATATGGATCTTTTTGGGATATAATTCTGGTAGTATTGCTGGTCAGAGGGTATACACGGTTTAGTAACCTTTGGGGCTTAGTTCCAGATTGCTTCCCAGAATGGCCAAACCAGTTCACAGCTTCACCATTAGTACACTGAAGTACCTGTTTCCCCCAGACCTGCTAGCATTTATAATTTTCCTGTTTTTTAAGTCAGTTCTGCCAATCTGATGGGTGTGAGATAGAACTTCAGAGTTGTTTTAATTTTCATTTCTCTAGTTATTAGTGATTTCAAGCATTTAAACTTCCTGTTCATGTCCTTTGACCATTTGTCAGTTGGAAACTCACTGCACTCTTTGTGCAGAGCAGTCAAAGGATTTGTTTTCCTTATCATTTACTCTTATGTGACTAATGGTTGGTTTCTTTCCTCTCCCCACCTTCTTTCACTCAGGGAGAACCTTCAAAAACTTCCCCAGCTGGCTGCCATTCATCACAACAACTGCATGTACATTGCTCATCACTTACTGACCCTTGGGCATCAGTTCAGGTTACGCCTTGCCCCTGTTCTTTGTGATGGCACCACTACTTTTGTGGACCTTGTACCAGGCTTCAGGAGACTTGGTAATTTAAACCTTTAATATCATGAAGGCATGATTGATGGCATCAAACCTCAGCTCACCATCTTTGTAAATTATGAATGAGAGGGTTGGAAATGGAGTGGTGGTCCTGAGCTAGATTAGAGAGTGTATGGTGATTTAATTTGCAAGTGTGAATGGTTATTTAATTTTACAAAGTGAAGGCAGCCTTTGTAGTAGCATACTTTTCATGACAAGATTTCATGGTACATTAGAGTTCCCAACTGCATTGCAGGCGTGCAGTGAATATACCAGATCAGAGTTATGTCAGCAGAATGACATGTAATGAGATTTGTATTGTGACAATTCCGTTAGCATTGTTGGTAATGGCATTCTAATGTCAGAGCTTGTTCTACTGCAAAACCCAGGAGAGCTTCCCCCCCCACCCCCTTAAGCTGTTCTTGAAATTATTAAAAATCAAAGGAAATGAAATGTGGTATAAACCAATATATTTGCTATAATGATAGCCTGACAAAAGCAGAAAATCTATACGGATCACTTAGTCTTTCAATTCCTGACTTTTCCCTTAGGTGGTGTAGAGATATCAGAATAATATATAGCCTCCCCTGATGTAGAAGGGGGGACTTGAGTCGCAATTTTTCTTTGCTGATTCTGTCTGTGGGCAAACTACTACAGATGGATTCTTTATTATACTGGGAGAAAGTGGCTAATGTATTAGAAGTTAATTTTTGGTGAACTTCTTGGTAGATTTATGATGCTGTCTAGTGTTTGTCTCCAGATACACAGGGCAGGTCCTTAGCTTGTCTTCCCTCCCCCTTTGCTTTGCAACATGCAATTAAGCAACTTCCTCCTCTGTGTATTCTTTCTCATCACAGGGACAGAATGTTTTCTGGCCCAGATGAGGGCACAAAAGGGAGAGCTTCTGGAACGACTGTCAAGTGCAAGGAACTTTTCAAACATGGATGATGAAAATAATTATTCTGCAGCAAGCAGAGCAGTTCGGCAGGTGAGAGACTCCATAGCTAGCTGCTTTCTTGCCCTCAGAGGGCCTTTTTTATGTAATAAAAGATGAGAAAACCATGTTCATTGGTGAATCTTCATGTCTTTTATGACCACATTTAAGCCCTCTCCCTTTATTTTGTGGTCCTATAGGGCCAATGGGATGGGATAATTTCTTTTTATCCAGGAGGGTGATTTATATGTATAACTTGGTAACTGTGAGTAATTGAAGGTCACATCAAGGTTTGGGGAGATTAGAATCAATAACTTTCAATTCTGATTCATCATCTTCTCCTTCCTACCCTCCTCCAGGGACTTAAGGTTTCTTTTGTAATTTTTCCATCTGTGATATGGGGCAGAAGTACAGGAAGGTTAAGCATTTAAGAAATAAGTGTTCTTGATTACATCTTTCTCTAGCTATGTGAAAGTGAGGCTTTAGAAAATATTTTAAATTTGGATCTGAAAAAATAACTGAACCCCAAAATAAATAAATGTGTCCTGCTACCAGGTACTACATCAGTTAAAAAGACTTGGAGTTGTGTGGCAAGATGTGCTTCCAGTAAATATATATTGCAAAGCTATGGGGACCTTACTTAACACCGCCATTGCTGAGATCATTGGCAGAATCACTGCCCTAGAGGTAAGTACCATGCTATGGCTCACCAGGTGTCCAGAGGAAGTGAGCTTTCCCTCCTTGTTCATTTTGCCAAGGATAATAAGCAACATTTCTAGGTTCTACCATTCAGTAAAAATGACTGCATGCAATGTCTTGCATCTGCCCACATAGGTGATCTTTTCCTTTGTTTTAGTTTTAGATTTGACCCTCAACCTCTGAAAGATGCCTATTCCATACAGTTTGAATCATGTGTATATATCTACAGGGAACTTGATTTGGCTCTGCCAGCTGATGCCACTGAAGCATAAATTGCCTGAACCCTTATTTGTAATGTACCCTACTCTGCAGCAAGCTGCGCCACATTCTACTGAAGAAATAGGCTTTTTCAAGCAGGCAAAATAAATTGCTGACAATCTGTTGAAACATATTTACATGTCATACTAACTTAGGAATAGTGTCAGGCAGCTGATGAAACCTAATGTCTGCAATGGTGTGCTAAAATTGGTTGGAATGATAAATTGTTTCAGTTAACGTACTTGGCTGGCCGTGCCCACCAAAGATTCATCAAACCTTTTTCTCCACCTTCAACATGACCCACTTCCCTCCTCTTTATATTTCCTTTTTGTTCTATACCAGGACATTTCTACCCAAGATGGCGACAGGTTGTACTCTTTGTGCAGAACAATAGTGGAAGAAGGACCTCAGGTGTTTACACCATTACCTGAAGGAAATGAAAATAAGAAATTTCAAGAAGAGGTTCCTGTCTATGTGCCAAAATGGATGTCATTCAAAGAGCTGATGCTGCTGCTACAGGCAAGCTTGCAAGAGATTGGAGATCGGTATGTATAACTTTTCTCTGGGGGCATGCACCCCCTTGTATTAATACCATTAAGCCATAGTGATTCGCTTTATTCTTTGACTTTATCAAGACTTGAAAGCTTTTCCTTTTAAATAATAGTAGTTGAGTTCTTTCCTTTGGTAAGTTGTGTCCAACACCTCCTTACTGTTGCAGCTACTCTCTTAGATTAGGTAATATGCAAACTCCTCTTTGATATTCTTTTGGTCTCTCTTAAATGTTTGAGGATCTGACGTGTAGGTAACGGGCAAGATCTTTACTACAGCCTTTTGGAACTTGAATGAACATGACTACTCCTTTGAATTAATTACAAGGACTTCTCACTATCATGAATGTGAGTTATGTGTATGCAGTGTGTAAACTGCCTCCCAGAGACTTCTGGACAGTTTTTCTGCATGAGGTTCAATAAATTTCAAGATGTAAGCACTAGATAGGTACCCTTCTAGAAAAGGATTCACTGTTTATATAATACTGAGAAAGTCATTAGCAAAAGACAATTACTTCTGTGTTTGCTGTTCACCACCCTCATTTAGTCTTGACTATGGCTACTGAGTGCATAGAGTGCAGTGTGTGTTGTTACGCAGTAGTTATGGGCTGGTGACGTAGCCACAGATGCTTTTGCTGTCCCCTTGGTAGTCGCTCCCTAGGTATGTGTTGTTACGTGGCTCTGCTGCTAGACATCGCATTGACTATCTTCAGAGGCTGCTTCTCTGTTGGTGATTTGAGTTGGTCTTTGGTGACTCATCTCCTTTGCCGTGGCTATGGCAGACCAGTAAGCTTAGTTGTATCTGAGCTAATTTCCTTAGATTCTCCATCACAGAAACACGTAAACAAAATTCCTACTTACGGTGTTAATGTGCTTCTGATTAAACTTATTAGGAAAAGGTTTTGACCTGTAAGTTTCTTTTGTCATTTACCAGACCACTGTGGAAGGGAAAGATGACTTGGGGGCATACAAGCTCCTGTAGGCCTTTAGGGGTGTAAAACCCTTTGACAGCATCTGAAAAGCCAGTATTTTAGATCCTCTGGACAAAGAAACCACAGAATTTCTTGGATATTTTAGAAAAGTCATTGTTATGTTTTTACCAGAAGAGTAGCAAAGATGTTTTCCCCTCTTGACAGCTTTTCTCCTTACTCTTGCTATATTTGTTAAGTTTCTGCAAAATTTTTATTATATAATCAAAACTGTCTATTTTGTTTCTGCATTCTCCTCTGTCCTTTAAACGCATTCTTCCTCTGACCATACTTATTAAAGGTTTATCTCTTCCTATTCTCCTAGTTTTTTTTCTGATATGACCTTGTACTTATAGGTGATTATCCATTTAGAATTTATTGTGGTATATGGTGTATACTTCTGGTCTAAGCCTACTTTCTGCCATACTGTTTTATACTTTTTAGTAATCCTTGTCAGACAGTCCTTCCCTGAGCCGACTTGTGTTCTTGAGCTTATTAAACACTAAATTACTACATTTATTTGCTTCTAGGTTTCCTGTTGCTAGCCATGAAAGTTGAGTTATCATAAACAAGGTCAGACAGACTGAGTGATTTCAGAATAAAGGAAAACAGACTGCCTCAGCCACATAATTTGTTGGCCTCTGTTCTCTTTCTCTAGTGACATCCTTATTTGCTTTATTCCCCTTTGCTTTTGCTGTCCTTAGAAATGCTTAGGGAGATCACAAGATACCTCTGTTTCTTGTTAAAACATGCCCAGAACAGAACAAAGAAACCCTTTCTAATTGTTCCAATCTTGTGCATCCAGTAGGAAATTATGTATTATGTCTTTTGTTTTCTAGGTGGGCTGATGGGAAGGGACCCTTGGCAACTGCCTTCTCCTCTGGTGAAGTGAAAGCTTTAATCCGGGCCTTATTCCAGAACACAGAAAGAAGAGCAGCTGCCCTTGCTAAAATTAAATAGCCTCGTCTTCCTGTGAAAGCCACACCATCAGTGTAAGGAATCTTCTTCTGGCATTGTTACTTATGCCATTCTCTGGAAATGCCTGTTAATTTTGATGAACGTCCCGCCAGAATATCATGGAGTTTGACTTTATATAAAGACTGTCCTATGTCTATGGCCTGAATGAGATTTGGCAGAAAATGTGCCACGTCAGCAGGACAAGAGATGGAGTGGAGCAGGACACCTCAGGAGACTTTCTGTTATCTGTGGGAAAATATTATTTTCTTCTGCTTCCAGGGCCTTTTGGGAGCTGTGTCCCGGGAGGAAGTGGCCCCTGATTCCAGACCAAGAAATCAGGGACACTGACTTAGTGGGGAACTGGCATCCACTTCCCTGTGGGAAGGATATTTTTTGAAGGGAGTTTCCAGCACCTTAGTTGGCCTAACAGTTATTAGGTGGACTTCCTGTATATCACATATATATATCACCTTTCCAATAAATGACACTTTTCAGAATCATGGGCCTGTTGTGTTTGATACCAGGGAGCCTCTGAGGAAAAGGACCAACAGGCTTTCTCAGGCATTACAGAAAGGAAATCCTTTATTAAAGTAGAGGAGCCACACTAGTGTACTTGGTGATCTGTTACTTTCTCTTCACTTATGCTTATTGGGGACCCTGTTATGCTTTAAGCTATCCAGCAATGCATGTTGAGAACTATACATTTCTTTAATTTGTTTTTCCCCCTCTTAAGCGTCATTAGCCACTGCATTTTTAGAAGCATTCCATCCTATCCTAGGAATTTTGGTTGAGTTTGAATGTTTATACAATGGGAGCCTAAGAATGCTGGGCTTTAGGACTTGACCCTTGTTCCTGTGAAGCTCATTTGTATTTCATCTCATTTTTCTCCCTGTCATGTTTTGGGGGGGGCATTGGCATCCATCCAGAAATCAGCCAGGATGTTAAGGGGATTCAGGACCTAGGAAGATTCAGCTGAAAGAACTGGGGAACTTTACACCATCCGAGAGGTCTTAAGTGAGGACACAGTGGCTATTTTCAAATATCCAAAGAGTTTCTGTGTGAAAAAAGATTAGACACGGCATGATTCCAAAGGGGGCATTGTGACAAT
The DNA here is from genome assembly GCA_028646515.1 of Pseudochirops corinnae. Classification (NCBI taxonomy): domain Eukaryota; kingdom Metazoa; phylum Chordata; class Mammalia; order Diprotodontia; family Pseudocheiridae; genus Pseudochirops; species Pseudochirops corinnae. Next base: position 114,999,879 of record CM053588.1, read on the forward strand.
AGTTAAAACTTCCTGGACTTGGAATGCCCTGCCTTGTGAGACAGTGAGTTCCCTGTCACTGGAGGTGTACAAGTAGGATGAGCACTTATGGGGATGTTGTAGAGGAGATTTCTTCCCTGGATGGGAGGTATGACTAGGTGAAGTACTTTCCAACTCTGAAATTCTGTGATTGTATCACAGAGTTGAACCTTTGTAGTCCAGAAATTTTTATTTATTTCATATTTCATATTTCATGACCAGGAATATGTTAGCAGGAGATATTAACAAAATTCTCTAGGATGTAATTTTGTTCACCCTCTTCTGGGGTTGTGGAGAAGCAAAATCGGCTTTTATTTCTCATCTTGAAGCTGAGATATGCAGAAAATTAAAAATTTTCTTCCTTCCCTCACTCCTCCACTTCGTGCTTACTTAGCTCAGTGCCCAGCAGTGGTGGTTGCTTAATAAACGCTTTTGGACTTGATTTCTGCTATTCGGTGGTACTTAGGTATTTATTACTGTAATCAACCCTTTCTCACATTGTCCCACAACTATTTTCTTGGTTCTTAGCACAAAGGACTCCCTCTTCTCTTGTCTCCCCTCTATCCTCCTAGGTAGGGCCAACCTTCCCTCTTAAGACCAACCTTCCCTCCCAGGCCTGGCACAGTCCTTTTCACGCAGTCATTTTGACTGCTTTCCTTGCTTTCTTTTCTTACTCAGGGGTCAGAGAGGAACCAGAAGAGATGATCTGGTTTCTCACTGGAAGAATAGTAGCCAGTCGTAATTCACTAAGGATACTACTCAGGACCACTTATCTCATTGTGAGACCATTACAACTCAAAGAAAGAAAAAAATTCTCTCAACTTAGTATCTCACAAGCATTCTAGCCATTATCTTAACGAGAAAGAAAGGATCAGTTTCACATTTTGGGAAAACGCCTTTTTTGAAAATTAAACATCATTTCAGGAAGCATTATTATCTAAGAGACTGAAAGGAAGGGTCACCAAGGGCTGAAAATAAATGCCTCTCAGGGCTGTTGCATAGAACAGTGATTTATTTTGTTCAGAAGTTATTTCTGGGGCGGCTAGGTGGTGCAGTGAATAGAGCACTGGCCCTGGAGTCAGGAGGACCTGAGTTCAAATTTGACCTCAGACACCTAACACTTACTAGCTGTGTGACCTTGGGCAAGTCACTGAACCTCAATTGCCCTGTCCTCCCCCCTCCAAAAAGCAAAAAAAAATTGGGGGGCAGGTAGGCGGCACAGTGAATAGAGCACTAGCCCTAGAGTTAGAAGGACCTGAGGTCAAATCCAACCTCAGACACAACACAAAACTAGCTGTGTGACCTTGGGCAAGTCACTTAACCTCAATTGCCCTACCTTCCCCCCTCCAGAAAGCAAAAAATAAAAAAAAAAAAAGTTATTTCTGTTATCTGACAGGGACAGTGCTTTGCAGGAGGAATCCCTTATGGCTGAAAAACACACTTTACATCCATTAACGTAGGAATTGACAAGATTGCGTTTCTTGTTCCCAGTAGGACTTGGGCCCTTCAGTCTGTTATTCCCCAGTAAGTATTTTTGTGTCTTATGGCACATAGGATGGGCAAGGCTTACACTCTATCTCCCCTTTTTTTTGTGGCTAAAGTGGGTGATTTGACAGCTGTCAAGATGTATATTAAACTTGATAAGGTAGCCTGTGAATTGCAACAGATAGAAGTTTTATTCTACTAGCAGCCAGAAGAGGGACCTACCATGAGGGACTTTTCTGATTAGGAACCTCCTTGAAGAAAGAATTGGAACCCAGATGTAGAAACAGGATTACCAAGGGGAAGAAAAATCTTTAAAAGAGATTTGAGTTAAGCAGTGCTTTGAGAAGAGCTCAGACCCCATACAGAGAGTGAATTTGATTGGAGAGTTTGAGAAAGGGTATACAAGGAAAGGAGGAAAGACAAAAGGAGTATAGTAAAATTAATCTGGAGTTGGGAATCAGGACACCTGGATTCCAGTCCTGCTCTTAGCTTACCTCGAACAAGCCTATTCAGTTCACTTCTCTGTTTCTTGGTTTGTTTACATGAAAAGGTTAGATAAGATGGCCTTTTGGGGTTTTTTCTAGCTCTTGATTTTGAGACTGGGATCCCCAGAAATGTGGCACTTATACTTTGATTTAAAAATGTGATAGTCTACAATACAAATAAATAAAGTAACTTTTGGAGAAAGATCTTATCAGCCTTGCTCTTGAGCTCTGTCCCCTGGGTTGGAGGTACACTATAATTGCACAGTAGCAAGGCCCAGTTAAATCTGAACGCTCCTAGATTTCTAGGAGACACCATTCAGAAATTGAGGAGAGTTTTGATGCACAAGTGGCAGCCTCCAGGTGGCACTGTTTCCTCAGATCTGTAAGCCATCTGCAACACCCCCCCTCCCCAGCTCTACAGATACATCAGGCCTGGCTCTGGGTTATGGAGCTAGGCCCCAAGCTTTCTTTTACCCCCAACTTGAATGTATTTTTCCTGTATGCACAGACTTTGGAAGTAGCCCCAGGAAGAGGTTACTTGGCTAACTGAATGCTGTCGGGTTGTTTTTGGAAATTTACTTAAATAATTCTCCCTGCTCCCTTGTGAAAAAGTTATTTTAAGCAATGATTTTCAAATTGAGGACATTGTTAGCCCATTTGATTGCCATGTGTAAGCGTGTCTGTATAATTAGCCTCCACTGATGTCCAGCTCATGTCTATCGTTGTGGCATGGCTGTGACTGAGTCCTTGAAGGCTCAGCCACTCTAGAAGCCAGAAAACCAGTCTATAAAGCCAGTTTGGATATAGGCCTGGTGGCAAGATGTCTTTGTTATCAAAAGACTGACCTAGTTAAGAGGCCCATCAACTGATAGGTGGCTGTCCAGTGATGAATTTTGGCTATGGCAACTCATGAAATTGCTTCCTGAGGCACTGAAGGATTACAGTCTGCATCAGTAGATGCCCTTAGGAAATCAGAGCTTTTGAAGCATTGGAGTGGATGAAAGAGCATTTATATTAAGTGCTTTCTAGGTGCTGGTCACTGTTAAATGCTAGAGATGCAGATAGAAAAGTGAGACCCTATCCTCAAGGAGCTCATTCTGTTTGGAAGAAACAGCACATATAGAAAGGTCCAGTAGCAGAGCTTATTGAAAGGCCTAAGGGGTCCAGCAAAAGGGTAGATGAAAAGGTGAAAAGGACCCAGCAGTCCTTAGAGTACATCAGCTAGGCTCATGGCAATCCTGGGGGACCGTGAGGCTGGAGGCAGAACAGATGGTAAGTCTGGTGAGACCATAGGGCAGAGGTGGTTCTTTGTCCTACTGAAAGGGTTTTGGTTTACTGACTCCCTGCTTATCTAAGTGGTGTGTGTAATTAGGTGGTTAGAACTGCAAAGCCCTTAGAGATCATTAATCCTAACTCCTCATTTTACAGATGAGAAAACAGGCCCAGATTCAGTAAGGGACTTCCTCCAAACCACAGAGGTAAAGTTAGTGGCATGAATAAGAAAAAAGTAGCCATGAGAATGACTTACCTAAAGTACCTGGAAGAATTAGCTGGCACATCACAGGTAGCTAAATGACTGCTAAATTACCCCTAGTTAGGATTAAGAAATATAGGAAGAAGCCTGTTGGAAAATGCCCCATGTCCAAAGTGTCAAGGCACGAAGTAGTTTTCCAAATTGGATTTTGAAGCTCAGATTCCCCTTATAGAATTAGTTTCTCAAAAATTACTTTTTGACATCGAAAACATGCCTTGTCAAAATTCTTTTCTAAAGTTATTACTTGGCAAAAGCCTACCTTTGCCTACTTTATTTAGGTAAAATTAATTTTGTTTTGAGGTGGAGTGGGCTTTTTTGGGGGGTGGGGGAAGTGAGAATTCTATGACACCCATTGGTGGGATTGGCACTGGGTGTTGCAAAAGAAAGCCTATTCCATAAGATGTCGGAAAAGAGAAATGATTGTGCCCTAACTCTCTCCTCTGTTTTACAGCCCAACTAGATAAAAATGTGCTAGAGTCAACGCTTTTGGCTCTCCTCTCCTCTCCTCTCACTTTCCATCCTCTTGACTTCAGACCTTAGTACTCTGCTCTCTCCAAATTTACTCTTACTTGTCTATTCTAACGACCTTTCCCCCTGTTCCCATCCTTCTCAATCTAACTGCAACGTTTGGTACTGCTGACCACCTCTTTGTCCCCTCTTTGTGTTTTCCTGACACTGCTCCCTTTTTCCTGGAAGCTCCTCACTCCTTTTTTGTATCATCATTCATGTCCCACTCCCTAAATAGGAGTGCCTGAGAGCCTGTCCTAAGTCCCTTTGCTTTACATATCCTCTCTGTATCCTGTCATGGGATTGAGTTATCTCTATGCAGATGACTCCCAATATATATTAGAACACCCACATGGCATCGATACACATATGTATATATTCATGTTTGTATGTATGCATGCATGCCTGTATGCACACATCTCCAATCCTGTATCCACATTTCCAGATACATGTCTTCTAGGTATCTTAAACACAATATATCTCAAACAAACTCATTATCTCCTCCCCCCAAAACAAAAAACCCTTTCCTACTCCTGACTTACTTATTTCTGTCAAAGGCACTGTGTTAGGTGCTGAGGAGACAGACATAAAAGGCCCTGCTCTCGAGGTGTTCACAGTCTGACAGAGAAGACAATGTCCAAATAACCATGTGTATACAGCTAAGGTAAAAACAAGGAATATACCAAGTAAATGCAAAATTGTTTGGCGAATGGGGGGGTACTAGAAAGCCGAGGGGATCAGGAAAGGCCTCACATAGGAAGCAGAACCTGAGCTGAGCTTTGAAGGGAACTAGGGATTTTATGAAGTGAAGATGAAGAGGAAGCACATTCAATGTATGGGAGGAAAGCATGTACCAAGGCGGAGACTGGAAAGGGAATATCATGAATGACTGACATGTTTTCCCCGGTAGAATGTAAGTTTCCTTGAGGACAGAGACTCTTCGTTTTTGACTTTCATCCCCATCAACCTAGCACAGTGCTTGGAACATGGTAGTGCTTGTTGATTGATTAATTTAATGGAGCGTCAGCTTTGGACTCATTTGTAGGAATCTAGAAGCCTGGCTATCTTGGCTAATGTTTAAGATAAGGGGCTAGCAGGAGCTGGATGAATACTTGTCTTGCATCTTTGAGCATCTGATACTGTTTGCTGAAGAGGAGGCCCAGTGGCCCAGAGACAGAGATTCTGGTACTAACCCAGGATCATAGGTCTCGATACCATAGCCTCCTTGATATGATTTTTACAAATCTGTTCCATTCTTTCATACTCAACCTTTGTGAGGAATCCTCTAGCCCTCTGAACCTGCCCTTTAAATAATCTCATCAGGATTTTCTGTGTAGATAAATTAGTATATTTTGATTATCAGATCAGAGATTTGAAGATAGAAAGGACTTTCATGGTTTTCAAATCCACCCCCTCATTTTTTAGGTGAGGAAACTGAAGCCTAAAACAGTCAAGTGACTGGTCTAAGGGATGTTAGAGTCTGTTGAGGCCAATGCTCTGATTTTACAGATAAGGAAACAGCACCAGGGACACTAAGTGACTTTCCCAAAGTCACATATGGGTCATAAGCAGAGGAATTTGAACTCATATCCTCTAACAACAAAGCTAGTACTTTTCCCACTGTACTATACTTCTTTCTGGTTTTTGTTTGTTTCCATGCTATGTGTATTTGCAATTTTTGTTTATTTACAATTTTTGAAAGTGAGAGTGAACACTATTCAGAAGCCATATGTTTACTAATCCCTTCTAGAGTTTTGCTGGGGATTGACATCAAGCTTGCTGGTTGGTTATTTCCATGTATGTAGCTTTTTCTCCTTTTGAAGATCAGGACATTTCCTTGTCTCCAATCTTCCCTAAATCCTTCTTACCTCTCTTCTGTAGTTTCTCAAAAATCACTGTCAGTGGTTCAGCAGTCACGCCTGCACATTCTTCTGGAGCATGGGAATGTGATGCATTTGAGCTTAGAGTCTTAAAACTCATGGAAAGGAGCTGGGGCTTAGTCTCTTACTATTTCTTCACTTACCTTGAGCTTTGGTTTCTTCTTCACCATGTTTCCCTCCCCTTTGTAATTTGAATAGCATTCCCTTAGTTGCAGAAGCAGGAAGCCAGATCCAAGTTTAGTGATTCTTTGTTGGTGCTTAACCTCATGCCAGGAGCCTCTCACCTAGCAGAGCTGTCCCTTCTTTGTTTTTATTTGTGCTGGACTTTAACCTCCTCGATCTTATTTTTACAGATCTGTTCCATTCTTTCATACTCACCCTTTGTTAGGAATCCTCTAGCCCTCTGAACCTGCCCTTTAAAATAAATAATCTCATCAGGATTTTCTGTGCAGATAAATTAGTGTATTTTGATCATAGGATCAGAGGTTTAAAGATGGAAAGGACTTTCATGGTCTTCAAATCTATCCCCTCATTTTCTAGGTGAGGAAACTAAAGCCTAAAACACTCAAGTGACTCGCCTAAGGTCACACATGCAAGAAATAGAACAGCCTTCTTTCCACTGTATTGTTCTTTGTCCGTGGTTGACACTTAATAAATGCTTATCAATTTTGATTGGTTGATTTTGATTTGGTTGATCATTTGCCATTCTATTCTCAGAAAACCAGGGAGGATAGGCTTAAAAAAAAAATTATGACTGCCCCTTTAAGAGTCTAGTCTAGTGGTTCTCAACCTTCCTAATGCCACTACAACTTGCATGTGGGTGTATCTGCATGTGGGCAGACCTGCCTGGAGATGGAAATATGTGTTTTCTGATGGTCTTAGGTGACCTCTGTGTCCCCTGTGAAAGGGTCATTCAACCCCCAAAGGGGTCGTGACCCACAGGTTGAGAACCACTGGTCTAGGCCATAGGATATCATCTTCTCTCCCCTGAATGTTTTGAAATCTTTCCTAAAGTCTAAGGTGTATATCTGTCTGTACTCAATTTTCCCCTTCTGTGGTTATTAGAAACTTTAAAATAACATGATTACTTCCAGCCACGGTTCCTGTTACTCTCATATACCACTAATTCCTCCTTTTGATCAGAATTGTTCTAAGTGTCATTTGCTGTTATTGCTTTTTTTTAACCTGAGGGATGAAATTTTCAGTAGGACAAATAAAAAAAAATTATCAGAATTTCTAATTTTTTTTTTCCCTGAATGAAATTTCCAATAGATAATCTCAAGATTATCTCTTTATCGTGTCTCGTCCATGTAGAGTTTTATAATCTGTATCAGAAGATGCTGTCCATATTCTCCTTCCAGCCTGGTGGTCTTTAGTATTTTTACTCAACAATATCACTTTTGTGTCTTCTTTTATAATAGTATTAGATGACATTTATATAGAACTTGATTTACATATATGATTTAATTTGATCCCTATAGGAACTGAGAGATTACCTGACTTGCCTAAAGTCATCCAGTTAGAAATCAAAACCAGAATTTCTCTGACTTTGGGTCCAAGCTCTTTCTTCCATGCCATGATGTTTCTGTTTCTCTCTTCTGTCTCTCTGTCTCTGTCTTTCTCTCTCTCTCTCTCTCCCTCCCTCTTTTCCTCTCTGCCCCCCTTCCTGTTTTTAATCATTCAATTTTGGGTCATTGAGAACTTGATGAGGAAATTTTAGTTTTTACTTTCTGCTAATAAAGCAGAATTTTAAAAAGAATGTAGCATAGATGCCTCATAGCAAACCATTTTGACAGCTTTTTTTTATGCAGGTGGCCATAGGCTTTTGGAAAGAGATCATGTTGTTCTTTGGTGAAACAGAACAATAAGCATCTCTTCCGATTTTCACTAAAATATATCTTCCTAGAGCACTTGAAGTGGCAATAGAGTGATATTGAATATTCCAGTTCTAATTTGGAGATACTTTAATTTCATTCTGTGGCTTGTGAGCCAGGGAAAATTGCTTCTCTTATCTTTGGTTTCACCTAAGCAAGCCTCTGTCTTGGATCACTCCCACCATTTGCTACCTTCCTTCCCACATGTGTGCTACTGAATGCAGATGGGGGAAAATGACACAACCGTTCTGAGTTCACTACAAATTTATGTTATACAAGCTCAGCTGGGCTAGGCAATCGTATTATACCTCCCTTAGCAACTTACTCTCCACAGCGACTCTTCCTCTTCAGCCCTCCTCAAACATCCTGTGGCTCCCTCTCACCCCACCCTCAGCTGAGAACCTTGCCTCATATTTTACAGAAAAAAATTGAGATCATTTACCATGAACTTCCTCTTCTCCCTCCTCATCTTCTATCACTCAAGCGCCTTCTGCCCCTCTTACTTCCTTCACCCTAGTCTCACATGTTGAAGTGGCCTTACTCCTTACCAAGGCTAATCCCTCTACTTGTTCAAGCAATCCCCTTCCATCCTGTCTCCTTCAAACAGTTGCCCTCTGTGTTATTCCTACTTGGTCACTTATTTTCAATCTCTCCTTCTCTACTGGCTCATTTCCTTCTGCCTACAAACATGGCCATGTCTTCTTTCTTCAAAAACCCTCACTTGATCCTCCCATCCCTGCTAACTATAATCCTATATCTCTTTCTTCTGCCCTTTGGAGCTAACCTTGAAAAGGCCGTCTGTAGTAGGTGCCTCCATCTTTTCTTCTCATACCCTCTTCTTAACCCCTTATAATCCAGCTTCTGACCTTATCATTCATTTTTAAACTACTCTCTTTAAAATGATCAATGATCACTTAATTGCCAGATCTGTGGTCTTTTCTCATCCTCATTCTCCTTGACCTCTCTTCAGCCTTTGACACTATTGATCATTCTCACCTCCTTGATACTCTCTTCTCTCTAGGTTTTCAAAACACTGGTCTTTCCTCATTTTCTTCCTACCCATCTGACTGCTACCTCTCTGTCTCGTTTGCTGGATCCTCCTCCAGATCATTTCCTCTCACTGTAGGTGTCTATACTGGATCCTCTTCTCTTCTCCCTCTCCTTCATGCAGTGATCCCATGAGCTCCCATCAATTTAGTTAATATCTTCATGCTAATGATTCTTAAATACATCTGTCCTGCCCCAAAGTCTTTACAGACCTCCAATCTCTATCTCTAACTACCTTCCAGACACCTCAAACTGGATGTCCAATAGGCATCTTAAACTCAATATGTCCAAAACTAAACTCATTATCTTTCCCCCTAAACACCTATGTCTGTTGAGGGCGCCACCATCCTTCCACTTCCTTTAGGCTTGCCACTTCTGTGTCATTCTGACTCTGTTGCCAAGGCTGTGAATTTCAGATTTCACCTTTGCAACATTGCTTGAATACACCACCTTCTATCCTCTGATACTACCATCACCCTGGTGCAGGCCTTCATCACCCCATGCTTGAACTATTGCAATATCTTACTGATGGGTCTGCCTATCTCAAGTTTCTCTCCATTCCAATCTATCCTCTGCCTGCCAAGTTGTTTTCCTAAAGTTCAGGGCCACCATATCACCCCTTTACTCAACAAATTCTAATGGTTCTCTATCACTCCAAGGATGGAATATAAAATATTCTCCTTGGCACTGGTCCCAGGGGAAAGGTTCCCCAGAAAAACTCACCTTTATTCTTGGGGGGTGGTACTTCCAGGTAAAAACATTTTAAAATGCATTTCCAGGGGGAACCCTAGAACAAGATGATATTTATTATGGAGGGCATTCTAATGCCCTAACTAGTCTAAACCTCCAGAAGTCCAATAAGTTAACTCTTGCCCCTAGGGTCCAGTTTGTCAAAATCAGAAAGCAGCATTTTTGAGTTGGAACTAGGGAAGAGTCAGCTTTATGCAAATTTCTCCTCATTCATTAGCAATTCCTATTCTGTCCACCTTCTACCCCTGAGGCCAGTCTACTGAAAATAGCAAGAAAAACATTAGAGATAGAACTTTGTGAGAAGGGACTTTGTACACATACCCCAGAAGCTTATAGTCTTTCATCCATGGACCTTTTAAGATCCCACTTCTTGAACTGCCTTGTAAAATGGCATCAAGTTCAATAATTAGTCTGCTGGAAGAAGAACCAGAATTGTGCCTCTTCTCACTTTTCTGCATCTCTTCAAATCCACATCCTTCTTTAACATACATTTAAGACTCAGGACCTCCTCCTTGAAGATCCCTTTGGCCAATGCTGCCTTCTTTGGACATACCCTACTTCTAATTTAGTTCCTTGTAACTTCTAACTGTTGGTCTCAATTCTTCCTCTGAAGCCTCACAAACAAGGTCTAGTCCCTTTTTCATGATATTAGAAACCCCAGTTTGTGTTTTCACTAGATCCTCTTCTATAGAATAAACAAACCCCATTCATTTCACTGATCCTCAGGACTTGGCTTCCCATCTTCTCATCATTCTAGACTGCTTCATTTTGTTCTCTTTTTTCATGCGTTGTTTCTTCAACTTGATCATAAACTTGTTAAGCACAGAAGCATACTTTTTTATTATCCTCCATGTTGCTTAGCCTGGGCACACAGGTTCAATTAATGCCAGTTGATTGATTAACATACAGCTTAAGAGGAAGGAAATCTGATAAAGAAGAAACAACACTGGATTTTGAACTGGAGGACCTTAGTTCAAGTCTAGACAAGCCACTTAATCACCTTAAGCCTATCACTTAACCCTTTTTTTTTTGTTTGTTTTTGGAGAGGGGAAGGTAGAGCAATTGGGGTTAAGTGACTTACCCAAGGTCACATGGCTAGTTTTATATTAAGTGTCTGAGGCTGGATTTGACCTCAGGTCTTCCTGACTCCAGGGCCAGTGTTCTATTCATTAAGCCACCTAGCCTCCCCTCACTTAACTCTTAAAAACCCTGTTTTCCTATAAAAAAAAAAAAGAGAGGGTTGAACTTCTAAATTCTAGCTCTAAAAAAATATAATCTCAATGATTTATTCAACGGTATGCCCTAAAAAAGAGAAAATAGGGAAAGAGCCAAGGTCAATGAAGGTAAGCCAGAATCAGTAAATAATAATAAATAATTAATAAACATTTTTAAAGAGCCTACTATGTGCCAGGTGCTTGTATTAAGTCTGGGGACAGGGGAAAAGCGACAGCTTGCTTCTGTGATAATGATCACCTTTGCCAATTCTCTGATTTTACTTTGGATCCAACGGATGCATCTTTACTTATCTGTTTATTTATATAAACACACACACACAGAGCAAACTTGTTTATCTAGACTAGAATTCACAGAACCTAAAAGCTCTAATAATCCCACACATTTTTACTGTGCTGTTCGGTTATAATTGATGTTCACAATAGGGTCCCTGAGGCACTATGAAATATGGCAAGCCTTCTGAGTCATCAGATGAAATTATGTTCATGATAGTTGACATTAGTGTACTTTATTGCATGCTAATTCTTTGCAAATTGGCACTCCTTACATACATGATAACACTCTTAAGTAGAATATTCAATTAGCCAAAACACGCCATTTCACAACTATACAGGCTTATTCTGTAGTGAATTATTATTATTTACAATTGACATTATTACTGGAGGAGGGGGCTCAGGGAAGGATTAACTTATAAAAGAATTTTTTGTGCTTCCAGCCAAAATTGTGGAGGTAGCATGGCTGACATTCTTCGGAAGGCCGCTTTGCTCCTGAGGGTGATTAGAGGGAGTCATCAGGTGATCTGTCTGTACCTTTTGCAGCATTGCAATTGCTGAGTAACCCTCTCTCCAGAAACAGGTTTGGCAACTGGAGCATTTTAGCCATAGGAACAAAGTGGAAAAATCCCTTTAGGAGAAGGATCTGTGGGTGCAGATGGAGAGAAAAGAGCTTTCTGACTAGAGAGAGAAGAAAGCATGAGACAGGCTCAATGGGGCAGAAAGAATCTTAGAGCTGAAACATTTGTCATGATGTCACACTCACACCAGGGGATGTGCCAATATCAAGCTAATGCACCATTCTGTAGTTGTTTAAAAAGCAATTCCCTGTCATTATCATAGGTTATCTGTCATATGCAGCCAGTACCTGGGGTTCCCTGGAGACCATGCAGTGATATGATTTGCTACAGGTCTCAGCCTGGTTTAATGAGAGGCAATGTGGTATGGTCAGCTGGAGCCTGAAGGCAAGAGTTTGAGTTCTGGTTCTGGGACTTTCTAGCTATGCAACCGTATGCAAGTCTCTTCCATTCCCCAGGCCTTAGTTTCTTCATCTGTGAAACAGGGATAATCTATCTTCAAGAGTAAAATGCTGTATAAGTGCAAGCTTTTATTCCTCTCTTAAGGAGCTGTCTTCATTTATTTCTTCATTTTATTCCTCTCTTAAGGAGCCGTCTTGAGGAAGTACATGCCTGTACTTCCTCTATGAATGCAGATCGTAGCCCCTTTTCTATAATTAGGTGGTTCTGAGATCGGTGGTAGGGAAATCCACTCCCCCACAACCACCATGCAGGGAGAAGCCCTTTGGGACTTAACTTGGCTGGTCATCAGACAAGAGGCATACAGTGTGTTGTTGGACCTCTTTCTAGAGACTTTCCAGCTTAATGGTGCCTGATGCAACTTGTGCTCTATTAGCATAGTATTCAAGAGCCCAGGGTCATCTCCACACCACCCCATGATAAGGCATTGGAACAGGACCACAGAGGACAGGTGATGATTCTCCAATATCTACTTGCAAAATGAAAGGTTTTATAGTATGGTAAATATAAGTGTCACTTGTCCTCTTTGGCCTCCTCATTCCAAGAATATCCTTCTTCCATGGTTCATTAAGACCCTGGCTGTCAGATGTGGACTTGGGACCTTTGGCAGTGAACAGAATTTTCTGCCCTACTAGGCCCACCCAAAAAAAAAGCATACCAAGAAATGATGTACCTGACCTTATTCACAAAGCCCATGTGGCCTTCCATAGTAGTGAGCGTAGTGAGTTTGTACATCCCTACAGAAAAGCAGGTAGCCACTCAAGGAGGCTAAGACTTTTCAGAGCTCAATTTCAGCCTTTCCCCCATCTCCCACTGTTCAGATGTGCACCACCTGTCATTGTTGTTCTTTGTCCTTTTCCAGGATTGAAAAAGTCAAATATAGTTCAGGGCTGTCACCAAGGTCCGGCCTGATATACCCTTTCACTCCTGTCCAGCTGGACTCTACAGGTTGTGGCGCTTTATCTGAGTGCTCTAAATGCTTCATTTATATTTAATTGAACTTTTCCTGTTGCGCCTTATTGTCCATGTCCATTTACTTTCGATCTGTGTAATGAACAGTAGTGATGGAGCAACCTTCTAACTGGTGTTTGCTAAATGGAGTAAAACGTGGGTCAATAGACCATTGCCTGGTTCTGATTTAATTAGCAAAATTTACTGCAGCTATAGCTTAGAAATATTAGCTGATAGATCATGGCTTCAGTATTTCAGTGAATCTGTGTTCTCAATGATGTAGGGATTTCCTCCAATGTTACTAGGACATGCTTTCTTATCTCACGTGTGCTTTTTGTCTATGTCTTTCTATAAATCTTTCATAGAGGAAAAATCTATGATCCTGGAATTTCTTTTTTACATTTCATTAACATGAATCCAATACTTAAGCATCCCTGGAAACTGTACTGGTCTGGCAGTTTCTTGGGAACACCTTGAACTGTATACTAAACATGTGCCCTTTCTACTCATTCAATGTTACAAGACGTCATTGAGGACACACATGACTAGGGTGAACTAGTCAAGAAAAGAATGAAGAATAATTGACCATTTCGGTCCTGATTTTGGCATTAAATACTCGAGAGACCAAAAAAAAAGGCCAAGTGTTATATGCCCTGCAGCTTTTGCCATTAACTTTCCCTTAGAGAAAATAGAGCAAAGGTCAAATTCTTGTACCTGGAGTTTGCCTGTATTTTTAAACTTCTTTTGTCCCTTCTATCTTGGGTCTAACCGTGCTCTCTCTTTTAGAAAATTTACCTTTCCTGGATTTCATTCAACGACAAGGGAGATGAGTTCTTTTCTGTGATGCCTTTCTTAGTATCTTCAGTACTTAGCACAATGCCTGGCACGTAATAGGTACTTAATAGACGTATATTAAATGAATAACTGACAATGGCAGTGATGCTAACTGAGGTCTCTAGCTTGTTGTGCCTCCCTCCCTGTAGTTCTTCCGTCCTCTTCTTAAATCTTATTTAAAAAAAAATCAAGGCAATTTGTATGGTAGAGTGCCTGGTAGATTAAGAGGGCATGGTGGGAGCTGAAAAGACCAACAAACAGCAGCGCATGTGTTTATCTCCAGCCTCAGAAAGACATATCAAGTTAGATTATAAGGAGACAAGTTGAAGAACTATAGGCCATTGTAATGGTAAAGGAATTTGAAAATCTTCCCTGCCCCTTAATAGGCCTAGGGAATTTGAAGATATTCCCTGCTCCTTGATGGGTCTCAGTTACAACCCAACAGGAGGGGCTTGATTGGGGGAGGCTTGTTTTTCAGGAAGGCCCACACATTTTGTTACTTTGTAATTAGGTAATGGTTCATGAAGGTTGTGATGTCCTCTGACCCTGAAGAGGGTATATATACTCTGAGGTGAGGTTTTGCTTTGGTGCTTACTTAATGGGAAGAGTTGTGTGATTTGGCCAGATGAGACTCTCAGTAGCTGTTGAGTCCTCTGGCTTTGAAAACCTAGATGCTGGTGCTTTTGCTTCTGGTAACTAACTATGTATGTATGTAATAGTCAGACAGCTAGAAGCTCTGTCTGTTGGTCTGTTGAATTGTGTTATTTTCTCTGTATTTTTTGTCTGCTTGTAATTTCTGTTTTTAACCCCTTTTGAGTTGCTTTCCTTTAGAAAAGCGGGTCAAAGAACCTGTGCTAGCAACCATCCTGGATATGCTAGGGTGCTTGCTGTTATAGCTGTGAATGTAGACAACTCTTTTTGGAAGTTTGACAGAGAAGAGAAAGAGAGGCATAGAATGATAACTGCAGCTAGGTTTTTTGTTTTTGTTTTTTAGGATAGCTGAGACCTGACCATTTTTGTAGGGTAAGGAAGAAGCTAGTCAGGTGGGAGAAGTGGAACTGCATGGGAGTGGGGAGTAGATCATAGGATTTATAATTAGAAGAGATCTTAAAAATTGTCTAGGCTGACCTCTAAATTTTGCAAACGAGAATGATTTATGGAACAAGGACTTAGAAGAGATGGGAGAGGAGGATACAATGTACAGGCAAAGGGGTTAGTTTTGGCAACTTCACCTTGGACTGGAGAGAAGGTTAAGATTTTAAGAAGCTAAGAAAATCAGCAGAATTGAAAGTCATATGTTAGATACCTTCTAAATCAAGTCTGAAATAAGTCCTGACAGTGGAGATGGGGGTTTGAAGAGGAAAGAGGAGTTAAGAAGCAGATGTTGTGAGGAATATGATGGAGTCAATAAAAGATAAATTAATGGGTTACTGGGCAATAGTGTAGACCCAGCAGATGTTAGGTAACAAAAATGAGCAGTAATACCATTGTTCAAAGAACACTCCTTCCATTCGGTCAGGACTTGAAATTCCCATGACTTCCTTCTTTTAGTGTTCTCCCTAGTTGTGTTCTTACCCTTGCTATTATCCCCTGAAATTCTTTTGTTTGTTGTTCTTGAATAGTACCAATGACATATAATGAGGGCGTGACTTGGATTTAAGTGAGGCAGAGCTGTGCAAAGTTGTCAGCCTCACTCTCTCCTCTAGAGTCCTTAACCCATGTAATTAATTTTTATTGAATAATAATAATACTTCTGTATACAGTTTACAAAGTATTTTCGTGTACATTGAATAGGTAAAGGCACCTGATATGGTCATTTAACTAATGAGAAAACTGAGACTCAAGAGGAGTTGTCACTTACCTAAGGTCACACAGCTTGTATGTGGTAGTGGCCCAGCTTCATGTAGCTTCACATGTATGGCATGGATTATTTACCCTGCTTTCATGTATTGGTTTCATGAGTTTGTGGTGTTCAGGCCCTTGGTATACATTCTGAGAGGGATAGATTTTTTTTTTTAACAATGCCCAACACTGTACCCTCCGCAATTAGGTATATGATGAAGGGTTTAAAAGGATGATTGATGAAGGCCAGCTTGGGAGAATTAATGAGGAGCTGTGAGGAGATGGTAAAAGAGGAGGATGGGAGATGTTTTATTGGACAAAGGGAAAGGAAAATTATCTCAGAATTGTCTAACTACCCTACCCTCACCAGACATGTATTTAACCTGCTTTCTTGATATTGCAGTCCAAAAGCAGATGTTTCTAAAGAGTTATTTTTAATCATCAGAAAGATTGATATTTCCCCAACTCCTCTGTGTCTTAATTAAAGCAGATGAAAAATGACTTTTATGTACAAAGATGACACTATTGACCCACCATGTGGAGAATTATTCTCACTGTCAAAATGCAGCAGAGAATTATGCAAGTTTAAATGACTCTAAGATAAATTAGAGTTTTATTGAGCAGAAAAAAAACATTTGCATATAGTAATTCCTATCAAATTGTAGTAGAATACAGAGAGTCCTGGCTGGGGAATCAGATTATCTGAGGCCTAAGATTTAGTCCCAAGTTTGCCACTAACTGGCCGTGGCACTTTGGCTAAGTCTTAATTTCTTGGACCTTAATTCCTTGTTCTCTAAAAGGAGGTGGTTTACCTGGAGCAGAGGTTCTTAATCAGGGGTCCATTAACTTGTTTTAAAAGTTTTTCATAATTGTAGTTCAGTATAATAAGCTATAATCCATATATTTAATTTTAAATATTCAAAAACATTATTCTGAGAAGTCTTTACTGCCAAAGGGGTCCAGGGCACCCTGGAGTGGATCATCTCTGAAGTCTCTTACAGGCTGACTCCAAAGTACAATGTAAAATGCACTACCACCCCCTCTTCTGGGACTCACCTTATGGCAGAGATGTGCTGCTCTCCTTCATGACTATAAGGCCCCGCTGCTCTGGCCTGGGGCTCTCCTAGAGCTCCCCATATGACTCTTCCTAAGGCTTCTCTAGCACTCTAGAACTGCCTTCTGTGATCAGGTGCAACATTCTTGCAAGGCCTGAGGTAAAGGGATTTTTTTCTTCTTTAATGGAAAAGGGTCTGGTTACTGTTCCCATATCTTGCCTCTACCTTGTCCACGCCTTTTTGAAAAAAGGACAATCTGAGATTGTTCAGCAAGCAAATATGGTTTTTCTAAGAACCTGAAAACGTTCTGGACTACATATATCTACTTCCCTCTGCCCTCTTGCCAATTGTTAACTTCTTGACCACATTAAGAAGGTATAACTAGGGAAGAGGGAGAGAGGCCTTCTAGGTCCTGAAGTGTGACCCTTTGACTGAATCCAAATTTCACAGAACAAATCTCTTTAATAAAAGGATTTATTCTGTAAAGCTCAGCTTCAGTCCAAAGACTACACTTAAGGAACTAGTTCGAACTACTGTGAGCCTCATTTTCTGCATTTGTAACAATGAAGATTTTGGTTAAATGACCTCCAGGGCCAATGTTGTCCCAAATTTCAAGGCAGGAAAGTGGGTGGAATTTGCAAGGCAGGGACTTGAATACCTGGCCAAATTCTGTAATAGACATCTTATAAAAGGGACCATTTATAGATTTTTTTTTTTTTGGCCTTTTGTAGAGCAATTGGGGTTAAGCAACTTGCCCAAGGTCACACGGCTAGTGTGTCAAGTGTCTGAGACCGGATTTGAACTCAGGTCCTCCCGATTCCAGGTCTGATGCTCTATTCACTATACCACCTAGCTGCCCCAGAGGCTTGGCTCTTGATGTAGCAGTCTGCTATAGCTGTAGCTCAGGCAACATCTTCAACAAGAAGCCATAGTTGATTCCCCAAATACTAATTAATGTCCTCTCTCCCAAACGACCTTGTATTTAATCATTTGTATATACTTGTATTTCTTCACTTTATTTTTTATGCTGTATATATTTGTATATATCCTTACTCTCATTCCTTCCCATTCTCCATTGAAATGTACTCCCTTTTTTCAGTAGGTATCATTTCATTCCTCGTACTTGTACGCTTAGAACTTAGCCCAGTATCTGACATGTAAAAGGTGCTTAATCAATGCCTGGATTGACCAATAAAAAAAATCTGTGGGATTTAGTAGACTGCAAACCCAGTGTGAGCCAATGGTTCAATATGGCAGTGAAAAAACTTTAATGTAATATTGAACTACAGTGAATGAATGAGTGATTGAATGAATGAATGAAAAAGCCTTTGTTAAGTTGCAGGCACCATTCTATTTAAGAGGCATAGAGTACAGAACAAGAGATGAGTTCTTCTATATTCTTCTCTCATCAGGGTACGTTTGGAATACTTTATTCAGTTCTGGGAGCCCGTGTTTTAGAAAGGACATTGTCAAGCTGGAACATGTCCAGAGGAGGGCAGCCAAGACAGCAGGGGAGACTTGAGAGATACCACACACCAGGCCAGCACAACTTGTGGCCCGCGGGGCACCCACATATACCATAGGAGGATTGGTTGAAACAACTGGGGATGCTTAGCTTAGAAAAACGACTAAGGAGGAACACAATGGCCTTCCTTAAGCCTTTGAAGGGCTATCCACAGAAGACAGATTGTCCTTGTTCTACTTGGTTCCAGAGGGAATAATTAGGAACAATGGGTAGCTGTACAGAAGAATATTTAGGCTTGGTGGAAGGAGAAACTTCCTAACAATTAAGAGTTATCTCCCCGTGTAAGGGGCTTGCTTCTTTGGGAGGTGGTGGGTTCCCCTTTACTGAAGGATTTCAAGTGGAGACTGGATGACCACCTGTTAGGGACAAGATAAAGATAGTCACAAAATTTGGAACTCAAAAAAAGAATGTTAAAAAAAATAGGCCAAACCACAGTTGCAGTATTGACTATTTGCCTAATTGTTTCTTGTTTGTGTATAGATTAGACTAGAAAACCACTGGGGGCCCTTCCATCTCTGAGATTCTGGGACTCTTGATCTGCTTCCATTTAACAACTCCTATTCAACAGGAGGCACTTATTAATTGTCTGTTATGTGCAGAACACTGTGTTCAGTATTGGGGTGCAAAGACAGGAATAGCATAGACCCTATCCATAGGGAATTTACTACCTAATGGTGGGTGGGAGACACAAGTATCTATGGCACATAGGAGAGGGAGATGACAACCAACAATAAAACTATCACAAATAAGTCCCATAGATTCTAAATTCCTTGGGAAAACATTTGATCCATAGCCGGGGTTGGGGGATGGGGAGGGGTTTGCCAAATTTTATACAATTTCTCCCCCATCTAGTACTCAGGTCAGGTTATCTAAGAAAACACTTAGAAATTAAAATTTAAATGATTAAAGAGCTGCTTGCCACATTGAGAGAACATTATTTTTTCATTAAACATAAACTTGGGGATATTTTTATCCATTTCTCTTCATTCAAAAGAGTGAAATGGTAATATGCACTTTGGGTTATTTTTGTACAGTAATGAGCTTGGAATAAGTTAATTGGCTATATCATGTTTCAACCTCATTTTCCCAATCTTTACTCATTATCACTTCAGTTTATTTGACTTAAGATTGCTCAGCTCTTCTTTGAGAAAAATTGTTTTCTAGAGTCCTAGACAGAGCTGAGTATCAAAGGGTTCCTTTGGTGAGGTATGCTAGTGTGGGTGCCCCTTGCCCTCAAACCCAGCTGCAGGGAACCCTGACAGCTGAAGGAGATAAGGAAAGGTCATGGTTGGGGGCTAGGGTGTGTGGACAAATCAGTATGTTACATTATATAGGTAGGGAATAGATGGGGGATAAAGGGCTCCATTGTTCAGAGGAATTATGTCAAAAGGGGATAGCAGCAGGGCAGGACAGGGAGTGCATTGTTTGTGACGACCCTGACCTATTTATCTCTAATTTTTCACCACTAAATTCTCCCCATACCCACCACCTCCTTTAATCTTCACCTGGAGTTCATCTTTCTCAAGTGTTATGATACATCCTGTTCCCCTGGAATCCAAGGTGTGCTGGACTGTGGAAAAACAGCACAACCATTGTATGGGTGATAGAACAGAAAAGAAAAGAGAAAAGATATGTAAAATTTTTTAAAACTTAAAGGCTATGTAAAACGTAGGTGTAATTATTAGCATCAAAGAGCCTCAAAAAGCACCCTAAAATTCACTTTTAAAGACAACTTCAATGAAGGTTGGAGTCTTCAAGACAAACTCTGGGGATGTTGGACCTGAACATATTAGTGTCCCACCTCTCCTGGTGGGAACACAGAGCCCTCAGGACCCTAGGAGGTTGCTCTGGAGAAGGTTGCTGGCACGGGAAGGAGAAGGCCAGGTTGAGGAGATGCTCATCTGGGATACAACTAAGGTGAGGAGAGAAGTCACTGTTTTGGAGCTTTTGATTTTAACAGACTATTCTTGCTAATTTCTGAAACCAAAGCTTCTCTTGGAAACTAAGGCACATCTTTTAAATACCAACATTCTACTGGGGTTTGTTGAGTGAGTAAAATACATGGAACCCAATGATCTTTGAAGAATTGAAAATTAGTGACTCTTCCAGAACAATACTCTGAGAGGCACCTCATGGATATGGTATGAGAAGCTTGCAACAGATAGTTGTTATTCAGTCATTTTGATTGTGTCCAATTCATTGGGGGTTTCCTTGGCAAAGATGCTGGAGTGGTTTGCCATTTTGTTCTCTAGCTCATTTTACAGATGAAAAAACTGAGGCAAATAGGGTTAAGAGACCTGCCCAGGGTCACCCAGCTAGTAAGTGTCTGAAGCTGGATTTGAACTCAGGCCTTCCTGACGGGGCCTGGCGCTCTATCCAATTGTGCCACCTACCTGTCCCGTAACAGATAACCAATGAGGAACTTGGAAAAAGAACAGGAGAAAAAGATGTCAACAGGGAAAATACGTGATAGGAAGGGGAGATGGACTGGAGAGGTAGACAGCTGGATAGCTCCACTATTACCTTTGGAATGTCAAGAAAAAGTAAGAAAGATCCCACAGCCTCCTATGCTGAGTTTATGTGAGGACATGATCAGGACTTACAGAATGGGCAGGCATGAATGAGTTTGATCAGCACTGTTGGAAGGGTCATCCAGATTGCTGAGCTTACATCCCAACTTGAGAAGGATATATTTTTGCTAACTTAGGGCTAAACTTAGTTATTTCTAACTGTTAGAGTTAAATACTGTCAACTCCCTCTAGATTTCCATACCCTGGGCCCTTAGTTCTCACTTCTGTTGGGAAGTAGCTTCTGTTGCACTCAAGACAACCAGCCAGGACAGTCTTTGGCAACTTGTGACTGAAGTGGGGGCACAGGAGAGGTCAGGGAGCAGAAGAACTGTGTTCTGGAGGCCAGCAGTCCCCATGATGTTGCTCCCAAGTCCTCCGGTGGTGGTACTTTAAAGCATTTAAAGCAAATGTAGGGGGCTTTGTACTTTTGTCTCACAACTCTAGTGAGTTCCTTGATCTCCTCAAAGGAAAAGAGAAAAGGAGAAACGGCACCTGATGTAAGAAAACCATACTTTCCAAATATTGGAATCTCCTGGGTGTACCCACAGTGGTGATATTCCATATGCATTCAACATGAAGTAGACTGAGAGAAACTATAGTGTGAACCAACCTAGTCATTGCGTGTATTATATCCCCTCTTGGTCTTTGGGCCCTTCCTCTCCAATGAGTGGTGGGTCTTTGGCAACTCAGTAGTGAGTTGAGAGGATGATGTTATACTAAGTGGAAGTGTTAAGATTCAGTAGTCAAGGGGAAGGTATGGCAGACAAAGTCTAGGACTCAGAGGGAAAGGATATTTGCCCTACCTATTTGGAAATAAGAACCAAAGATCTAAATATCACAGAGAGACTCCAGGGTGGGATGGCAGTAGATTCTCCTAGGGCCCAGCCATTGAGTCCACTCCCCTTACTGTCTAAGCAATAAACAGTTGGAAGTCCCTGTCAGCGAAGGACTCCAAATGGAAAGGCATTGGTTATAGAAGCTGCAATTGGCACCCTGTGCCGAGTCTAAGACTCAGATCCAGAGGATTTGAATCTTCCTCTTATGACCACCCCCTACTGGCATGAGTTGACTATTAGTTGAGAATTGTGTTGTATCATATATGCTTCTTTGCCCAATTTCGAGAGGAGCAGCTGCCAGGAATAGGTGGGGCAGGGAGCTAAGCAAACTGAACTGTGTCCAGGAATGGACTGAAGCTGTATCTACCAGCTGGAAAGAACTGATTGTTAAATTTTCATTGTCAGAGCACTTAACCTTGAAATAGCAAAGTGAGGGCAGATAGAGCACTGGCTCTGAATTCAGGAAGATCTTAGTTCAAATCCAGCTTCAAACACTTACTAGCAATGTGAGACTGGGCAAGTTTCTTGAACCCCAATTGTCTCAAAAAATGAAAAAAAAAGATGGTAAAGAGTACAAATTGGGCCTTGATCTTATTTTTGTTGATTTTCTAGACTTAAGAAAGTAATGGAGAAAATCTTAACAATGCAGAATAACCTTAAAAGGAAGTCATGAGTCAACTTTTTTCCCTGGGCAGACCAGTGACTGTCTATCCTAGAATACCTGCTGTGGGTCAGCCTACTTTCTGCCTGGGACTTCCCTTGTGTGGGGACTCCCTGGGTCTAGGAGAAGCTATGAGGGTGTAACCACATGGATGATGTTTTAGTGGGCATCATTTTCTCGCTTTTGTTATTTCTATGCCAAGCACTGTATATATTTAAGCATGTTTCTGTTCCTAGTCAGTCAACAAGCATTTACTAAGCCTGTACTATGCCCCAGATACTGTGCTAAGCTCTGGAGATACAAAAGAAAGACAAAACAAGACCCTGCTTCTGAGGAGGTTAATTCTAATGGGGAGACAACATCCAACACAAGGCGTGTGTGAGGTATTTACATAATAGGTGGAAGGTGATCTGAGAGGGGGTGGGCGGGCATTAGCAGCTGAGGGAGACCTGGTTTCCAGCAGAAAGTGAGATTTGAGTTGTCTTGAAGGAAGTCAGGGAAACTTAAGAGGCCAGAGGATAGAGCATTCCAGGTGTAGGGGACGTCAGTGCAAAGGCATATCTATAGGATGTGTGTTTGTGTTCAAGGAACTACAGGTAAGCTAGCATTGCTGGATTGTAGAGGGTGGAGAGAGGATTAAGGAGACTGGGAAGGGAGGAGGGGTTCAGGTCATAGAGATCTTTAAATGCCAAACAGAAGCCTTTATATTTGGTCCTGGAGGTAATAGGGAGCCATAGGAGGTCATTGAGTGGAGGAGGGGAGTGGTATGGATCAGAATAGGGAGAGACTTTGAAGCTACAAGACCAGTTAGAAACTAGTGTTGTAATACAGGTGAGAGGTGATGAGGGTCTAGGGTCGTGGCTATGTGAGTGCCGAGAAGGGGACCAATACAAGAGATGTTGAGAAGATTTGGCAACTAATGATATGTCAGATGAGAGTGAAGACTGGAGGGATGACCCCGGGATTGTGGGCATTGGGGGCTGGGGGATATCTAGGTGTCCTCAACAGAGACAGGGGAGTGGGGTAGAAGGGAGGTTTTGGGGAAAAGATAATAGATTCTTTTTTGCAAGAGAAAGAGAAGAGGAAAGGGATAAACATTTATGTAGCACCTACTATTTGCCAGATACTGTGGAAAATTCTTTTACAAATATCTCATTTGCTCCTAACAACAACCCTGTGAGTAGGTGTTATTATTATTCTACATTTTAAAATTGGGGAAGGTGAGGCAAACACAGGTAAATGACTCGGGGTTGCACAGCTAGTAAGTGTCTGAGGTGGGATTTGAGCTCAGGAGTTTGAAATGCCTACTGGATGTTTTGAGATGTCCAAGAGTTGGTGGTAATGTGGGACTAGAGCTCAAGAGAGAGGTTAGGACTGCGTGTATGTATATGTGTATGTATATGTGTATGTGTATGTGTATATATACATTGTATGTGTATGTGTGTATGTACAAATACATATATACATGAATATGTGCATATATATACACATATATGCATATCTATATATATCCATTCCTAGCCTCTTTCTTGAGCTCCATAT
This sequence comes from Pseudochirops corinnae, assembly GCA_028646515.1. Taxonomy (NCBI): domain Eukaryota; kingdom Metazoa; phylum Chordata; class Mammalia; order Diprotodontia; family Pseudocheiridae; genus Pseudochirops; species Pseudochirops corinnae. The sequence continues at coordinate 115,023,817 of CM053588.1, forward strand.
ACAAATGTATATATGTGTATGTGTTTGTATACATGTATACACACATATATGTACACATGAATGTATGCATACTTACATATATCTATTCCTAGCCTTTCTTGAGTTCCACATGCATGTGTATATATGTATGTGTCCATATATACATGTATGTAGATTATCTGCATATTATATTCATCCCAAATTCTTGGGCCCTTTCCCTCATCTATGAAATGGGGTGATAATATTTGCTCAGAGTAGGAGAATCACTGAGGGACTGATGAGGACTCTGAATGATAGTTAGGAAATCTGGGTTTAAATTCCAGCTCTGCCACATACTGACTGTGTGATCTTGGGTAAATCACCTGGGAAGGTGGCAGGTTCTCCTTCATTAAGCCAGACCTGGATGCCTATTTTCCAGGGAAGTAGAGGGGTTTCTCAGAGAGGTTCAGGTGGGACTAGATGACTGGTAAGTCCCCTTCCACCTGTGATAGCCTGTGATCGCATGACTGGTCTTTGGTTTTCAGCTGCCTCACCTGTAAAGTGAGCATTGGAAAGGAGGCAGTTAGACTAGAAGGTCACTGAGATAAGTCTCTTTTCACTCTAAAATGCCACGACTCAAGGTGTCCTGCAATGATCAGGGCCAAGCTGGCTCCAATTGCTGAGCATGTTGCAGTCCTCTTCAGGAAGGGCTTTCTCCTTCAACAGTTATTAAGCTCTTAGCAGACTCACTAGTCATTTACTATTTGCTAGGATTTGAACTATGAGATGAGGATATGAATTCAAGCAAAAAGAAAGATAGCCCTTATCTTCAAGAAGTTTACACTCTAATGAGGGAAGATAGCATATAAAAGAAAAAAAGCAGGGAAGGGAATGAGGTACTCACTGGCAACAGGGGGAGATGGTGACAAAATTCAGGGAATGAGAGAGGGCTGGCTTGGGTCATCTCTCAAGACTACCATCCAGAACTTACTGCAATCTGATTTTAAGAGTTCTGTATACTTTTCCTGTCTCCTAAGAACTGAGAACTAAATTTGCATGTATTTGAGTAGAAAATAGGGAGATGGGAAGGTAAGAATAAGGGTCAGAAATCTGCTCACTGATCAATCAGATGAGAAGCATTTAGTGTCCTCTCTGTGCATGTAGAGTAGTGTTGTTCATAGAGCATTAGGCCTTGGAGTCAGAAAGATCTGGGTTCAGGTCCTGCTGCTGACATGTGTACTGCTTGCATGAGTCAGGGAAAATTATTTAACTCCATCAATGACCAACTTTTACAAAGAGTTTTCTTCACAACAACTTTTCAAGTTAGATACTGCAGATGTTAATACATGTCACCCCATCTTAAAGATGATAGAACTGGGGCTCAAGGAAGTTAAATTTTATGGTCATCTGATATGATTAGTGTTTAGTTGGGATGAATGTAAGACCTCCCCCGAGCCTTTGAAGGTAGGAGAGGATTGGAGAGACAGATTTTTAGATGAGAGGCACCAGTTAGTTCAGCTCCCATCCCATCTGTCGCTTCTCCTTCTCTAGGTCAATTCCATATGCCCAAAGAAATCACCTAACATTTGTGCTCACCAGGCCCAGCTGGGGTTCAGATGGTGTTCCCTGAATCTCAGATAGTGCTGATGCTCAGTTCAGGGAGAACCCCTCCCTGCTATGAGTATGGGGGCATTGGAGTTCCCTCCTGTCATCACCCATATATTATGACAATGACCCCCCTCGCTGGGGAATGGCAATCCAAACAGAAAGCCAGTGAAGCCTGGAAGCCTAAATCAGAAACATGTCAACAAATGCTAAAATTGCCTTCACTCCATCTCCAGACAGATGTCATTTAGAAGGGAAAATTTGCCCAGTGCACGCAAAGACCGCACAGGGGCCCAAGTCCCTAGGTAACGGTCTACCAGCCATCCTCCTGCACCCTCCCCTTTCCCTGCCCTCCACCCCCTAACCTGTCAGGGTTCTCTGTCAGGGTACCCTAACTTAACTGCAGGGGCAGCTGGTTACTTACCTCATTCGAGAAGGCACTAGCTCATTTTCAAGAACAGAAGAGTCACGGCTCAGAGGTGCAAGCAGAGAAAGTTTATTGAGACCTCTCTGTGGGGAAGCCTTACTGCCAGATCTTAAGGCAGACTTCAGTCCTGCCTCCCCAGTTTGAGTCTTATCTAGCCCAGACCCGCATACC
>CM053588.1:115026077-115037808 GCA_028646515.1 Pseudochirops corinnae
CCGCGGTATGCTCTGAATTCTACGTGATCAGCTAATTCTAGGGCCTCAGACACACCCTGTGCCTCAAACATAACCGCCTGCAGCCTGCATATTTTTCCTAACCCTCACACCAACCCTCTTCTCTGTTTCTGGGCATCTGATTAGTATCTGCAAGGGTTGGTGATCTTGGCCAACACAATCCTCCTTCCCCTTAATTGGAACAGCAGCCCACTTGAGGGTCCATCTGGGAGGGATCCAGGGCTGGGATGGCAGATAAGGGAGCCAGAGAGCTGGCAATCCAGTCTAGCTGAGGGTTCAGGGTACTTAAATAGCCAGCAGCTCCCAGGGAGCAGAAGACAAGTCCTGCCTTGGCAGATCCTGAAGCCTTAGCACTCAGTATTAACTGTCCTCTCTCACATGGTAAAATCTGATCTATTTTTCCTTTCTTCCCCTTGCCTTGCCCTCTCTGTTTGTTTCAGATTTGAGAGGAGGCTCCTCAGGTAGCTGTAGGGATGGGGCTGAAGCTGGCACTCTTTGCCTACTGAGGTTCAGCATAGTCAGTCCCCCAACCCTAATATGACTCCACAGGCCTCCCTCACTTACTTGGTGGTTCAGTCACTCTCAGGCCTCATAAAGGCAGGCCCTGGAAATTCTCTTTGAAAATCTCCACACCCATCAATGTCCCATTCTCAGTGTGGTGTAGTAGACAGAACATTGGGTTTGGAATATGAGGTCTTTTTCAACTTTAAAGTGCTATGATTAGCCCCATTTTACAGATGAGGAAATTTAGGCAGACAGAAGTTAAGTGACTTGCCTAGGGTCACACAGTCAGTGTGTCTGAGGCTGGATTTGCATTCAGGTCTTCCTGACTACAGGCCTTGTACATTGCACCATCTGGTTGCTTATCATTCCACAGGAGTGGGTGTCATTTCATTTCTGCCTGATTTGTGGTAGTTTATCCTTCTCATAGGTCTCCCAAGAGCAGTTCACAGAACCATTTATAGACTATCAACCCGGGCAAGACTGATGAGAAACAGAAATTGTCACGGATCTACTTGCTCCTTCCTCCTCAATAATTGGGAAGGTTATCAGGCTAAAATTCCAAGATGGAACAGAGTTGTGAAGTCAGAAGGCAAAATGAGGGGAGATGCCAGGGTGAAAATAAACAATCTTTTTCAGCCGAGGGTGGGAGAGTTGCTGTTGGACTGGAGAAAGAACCAGCATTCTGATTAAAAACAAAAACAACAAAAATAAAAAAACAAGTGGAGTCTGCAAACCATAGGCCAGAGAACTTGATTGGGATTCCTAGAAAAATTACATGCAATATTCTTTTTTTTAATTGACTTGTTTATTTACTTTTAGTTTATAAGATTCAGTTCCACAATCCCTTGAGTTTCAGATTTTCTCCCCTCCCCACCATGGGTGCAATCAGGTATAGGATCAAAAACTTTCTTTTATTATTATTATTTTTTTGCTATTTGGAGGGGGTATGGCAGGGCAGTTGGGGTTAAGTGACTTGCCCAAGGTCACACGTTAGTAAGTATTGGGTGTCTGAGGTTGGATTTGAACTCAGGTCCTCCTGACTCCAGGGCCGGTGCTCTATTCACTGTGCCACCTAACTGCCCCACATGTAATATTCTTTAAGGCAGCCATCCCACGCCTGAAAAAGGTAGACAACACAACCCCTTGAACCCCAGGCCCTGGCTGTTGACCTCCAGTGAGGGGGAAGCCACTACCTCCCCAAACACTGCTGTAATGATTGGGAAATTGTCCTTACCTCAAGCCTCAGTCTACCTTTTCCAAACCTGCCCATTTTTCTTAGTTCTGCCTTTGGGGCCAAAGAGAATAATATAAGCCCTCTTCTATGTGACAACCTTTTACAATTTTTATTTATTTATTTTTAAGATTCATTTTTAAAAATTATGAATTCTAAATCCTCTCCCTCTTTCCAGTACCTCCCCTACCCATTGAGAAGCTAGCAGTATATCAATGATCCTTGTGAAATCGTACAGAACACATTTCCCTATTGGCCTACACGACAGTGTTTCAGATTGTTGAGACGGATTTTCGCCCTTCTCCAGGCTAAACATTCCCAGTTGGCTCCTCCTGCGCCTGGCTCTGATGGGGTGTGTTCTTGAGGCCCTTCACCATTCGGGTTACTCTCCTCCAGACCCTCTCTAGCTTGTCAGTGTCACGTTTTCTCGGAGCGTGGCAGAGTTCAATCGTCATCGAATCCTCACACCAAGGAGCTACGCCTCTCCTAACGTAGCCCAAATGCTTGGCTACCTGCCGTGTCTCTCTGCTGACTCAAAACTGAGTTGACTGACCACTAGGAACCCCAGGTCTTTTTTCCCCGGACAAACTGCTCTCCAACCATGCTTTTCCCATTCCATTCTTATGAAATCCATTTCTTGAATTTAAGTGTAAGATTTTACATATATCTCTATTATACTTCATCTTATTGGATTTAGCCCCATTTTCTAGGTGGGCAAGATTTTTTTATCCTGATTGTCATCTGTGCTTGTTATTCATGCCTCTCGGGTTTGTATCATCCATCTACAGCTGCAATAACCCAGTTATTTATCCCCCTGTCTGATCATTGATAACAGTGTGAAACAGAAGAAAAGGAAGCAGTGAACAGGAAGGGCCAGACCTCGTCCTAGTGCTCTCTCTTTCCCCTCCCCCTCAGTCTCCTTTAGTCCAGTTCTCTCTGGGCAGTTGCTGTGCTTAATGCGCATTAGTAACCAGTCCGTCCCCTCCATAGGTGGAGCTGAGCTCCTCCAGGCCGGGCTCGAGGCAGCTGCCTGGCCCTGTCTGGCTCTGAAGCTCATGCCCTGTGGGCTCAGCCCCCTCTAACCAGCAGACACAGGCCCATTCTCTTCCTGTCCCAGCATCCAGGCCCCCAGCTGGGGCTTTCCCCTTCAGGCTGTCCCATTTGTTCATTTGCAGAGAAAGGATGACGGACATGCCCTGAGCCCCTCCCTGCCCAGGGGTCAGCTCCTCCCCCGACTCAAGTCCTCGGGTGATGACTGGGGTGGGCTTGGGCTCCTGGGTCTGTGCAGGAAAACTGGCATTATAGGTTTAAAATAAGGGGTACCCCCCAAAAGCTTTATATATGCCTTCATAAAAGGAGCAGCTCCCATCGGCAGAAGAGAGGGTCCGGTTCTAAGGGTTGCAGAGGCCTGACCATGTTTGTAGGTGCAGAGGATGGAGGCAGGAGAGAGAAAGAGACTGAAGGAGAACCAGAGAAGGTGGGAGGGGCCGAGGTCGCCTGCAGGCAGGTAAGCCCTGGAAAGGGAAGGAGGAGGGTCTAGAGGCAGAGATCCCACCATTCCCTGGGGGGCACTGGAAGAATCCAGGGGCAGGAACAGCCTTGAGTACAATTTGGGGGGTGTTGAATAAAAATAAGGGGGCAGTGGAAGCACAAGGAGAGAAGAAAAGAGAAGAAAATTTTGAAAAACTGTTGGTACATGTTTTATCTGTTGTGTAAAAGAGTTAGTCATAGTGATCACATTATTTTCCAAATAAACACACAAAATACAAGTTATAACCACCCGGTGGTCAAGTCCTTTGACAGGTCTTAACAAGCAAGTGTTGGGCGACAACCTTGTCATGTATTGTCGGGAAGTCCAGTGTGCATTGGCAGGACTATGTGCATGTAATGACTTGTTTACAATATTACACGTTTACATGATGCAATATTGCATCATCAAAATTTCAATGCAGGAAAGAACTACACATTTGCAATAAATTATTAAATTTAAGATGTATCATTTTAAAATATTTTATATATTTTTGAAATGACTCAAATTAAAAAAAAAACACATTAAAGGGTTAAATAAAGTAGATTTCCAGGAGGGTGCTGAGTAATTTTTTTTTATAAAGGGGTAGTAGGCCAAACAAGTTTGGGAACCTCTGATCTAGAGAGGATGGGTGAGCTTATAAACAAATGCTGCAGTAGAGAAGAGGGAGGGTAAAGGGGTTGTATGATGAACAGACTGGATGTATTCCAAAGACTAGAAGGCTAAACCATCTGCTAAAAATGAGGGGCACCGGGGGCTCAGGGACGGTGGAAAATACTTGGAGCAGCTACCACGGTGGATGAGACATGAAGAAAAGGATGGCCAAGCGTTTGCCAAACAGCCAAAGATTTACTGGCAAGCTTTGGAGACTCCCTAGGGTTCTTAGCTTGGGGGGAGGCCTCTGCACTTGTTTTTGAGGCTCTATTTCAAGACAGTTATATCCGAGGCTGCTACGGGGAACCCTGGACCCGGAGTCACAAAGACCTGAGTTTAAATCCGTCCCCTGACGCTTACTATCTGTGTGACTCTATCTCAGTTTTCTCATCTGTGAAATGGAGTTAATGATAGCACCCTTCCTCATGGCATAGTGGTGAGAAGCGATGAGATAATATCTGGAGAGCATTTTGCAAATCACAAAGCATCATTTACCAGTCGTTATTAACATATTATGTTTATTGTTAAATATTTACATTTGCATGTTATAGACTATATTTATATATCATCATATTATTATTAATATAATTAGTAGCAATTATTATTGATATAATTGGTTCCCTTTGTAATCACCTCTATTTCATTTTATAAATTGAAAAATGCTATTCTGAGAAGAGGCCTACATAGACAGGCTTCACCAGACTGCCAAAAACGTTAAGAGTAAGAGTCCAAGACTGATAGTGGAGAGAGGGGGTTCTGTGCATCTTTAATTTATTTTTCTTCCTAGAACGTGAATCTGGGTCACCAGCGTGGTTTGGAAGGGTGTCCTGGAGGAGAAGCCAGCCCGGTGCCAGACGAGGAGCCTGGAGGCCAGCCAGAGATAGTCGAATTACAGGAAGAATTCAGTGAGGACAGGGAAGGGGAGGACAGTGGGGAATTCAAGGAGCACAAACATCGGAAGGGGCCTTCGGGGTGAAGAGGGTGACATAGAGGGTCTATACAGTGTGCTGTCCATCTTCCTCTGACCTGACAACTATCAGGTATTGAATTGGAATAGTCTGTGGGCTATTCAGACCCTTGGGGTTTCTATCTCCCCTTCTTCCTCCATAATGGCCTTTTAAAGTTTACATAGCCCCTCCGTCCAATTAAGCAATTACTATGTGGAAACCGTCGTGCTAGGTGCAGACAGTACAGAGTCCTAAATGAAATAATACCTGCCTTCAAGAAACTTACATTATGACTGGAAAAAGTAACACGTACACACACAAAATGCTAAATGTGCAAAATATATACAAATAAAGTAGATATCAGGCAATTTGGGAGTTTTAGGAGGTGAAGGGGCAGAGGCTCAGGGGAGTAGCAAGCAACTAATATAATTGGGGCATAGGTCACACGAGGGAAAATAATGTAGAATTAGCTTAGAAAGATTGACTGGAGTCAGCTTGTGAGGGACTCTAAATGCTGAACCGAAATTTCTATAGTTTTATTCCAGAGGTAATAGTGAGACCCAGATACTTCTCCATATGGGAGTGACATGGTCGATATCAATATAGCACCTGTGTGGAGAATGAATTGATAAGGGAGGAGACTTGAGTCAGAAAAGTCAATTAGAGGCTATTAGGGTGGGAGGTGAAGAGGGCTTGAACGGAGCCCTATGAACAGAGAGAAGGGAACAGATACTAGACTTATTGTAAAAACAGTGTTGACAAAGCTAGTCTTCTGACTGGCAGAATGAGAAGAGTCAAGTCAATGTCCAACGTCAATGGGACATTTCAAAGTTGAGTGTTTGAAAGAAGGGTGGTGACCTCAACAGAAATAGTAGAGTTAGAAAAGAGAGGTGGGTTTGGGGAGAGAGATCGTGACTTCTGTTTTGGTTACATTGAGTTTGGGATGCCTCTGGGATGTCTAGGTGGGCTTGATGATGGGAGACTAAAAGTTGAGAGACAGATAAGGCCAGGTGTCTAGATTTGGGAGTCCTGTGCATATAGAGGATAACTGAACCCATGGGAGGAATGAAATCATCAAAAGAGAAAAGAGAGAAGAGAAGGGGTGGGGGGAGCAGGACAGAGTCCTAGGTTATACACATGCAAAGGGGCATTATATTCTTTTATACACATTATCTCCCTTGAGTCTCACAACACTGTGAGGTAGGTAATTCAGGTAATACTGTACCCATTTGACACATGAGGAAACCAAAGGTCAGATAAATGAAATTACTTCCCATTTCTTCTCTGCCCCATTTTAATCTACCCCTTCCCTCTTCTTCCTATTCCTGACCTGGAAGAAGAAAGGAGAGGAAGCTCCCTTGTCCAGGTTGCCCTGAAGATGGAAAAACTGAGTTTCTGCTCTTTTCCCATTTCATCTGTTCTTGGGACATGACAGAGGATTACCTTCAAGGTTACTTGCTTGAGGTGCCAAGTGGGAAGTTCCACAAAATGGAACCTGGAGATAGGGCCTGATTGGGCTGTCAAGGTTCTGGGGTCCCAGGTTCTCTTTGTTTCTTTTTACAGACTTCCCTGATGGTTGCAGGCCCCTTCCAGGGTGGGGAAAGCATTGGTGTATCTTGTTCACGACTATTGGGCTGATGGCTGGGATAGGCATTGGTATCTGGCTTCTAGGTCAGTGATATGGTGAATAGGGGTTGAAGACATTGAGCTATAGCTTGCCTCATGATTTCCTAGGCTTAAAACAATCCTTTCTGACCCAAAGACTGGGAGGATAGGAGCAAAGGAATAGGTTCAGGGTGGGTGGGGGAAGGTTTGAAGCTTTCCTTTTGGAGTGTTTGGGAGAGATGGTCACTAAAGGAGGAAGGGGATAAGGATTATCCCTCATCTCCACCAAGAAGGAAGTAAGAGGAAATGGAATAGAACTGTAGCAGGAAGGACTTGAGTTAGGCATAAAGAGGAACTTTTCAATGGTGAGGGCTATAAGTCACCTGAATGATTCATGGCTAACTCAGAATATTTATGGAGCAACTTTTTCTTTTTTTGGAGGGGAAGGCAAGACAATTGGGATTAAGTGACTTGCCCAAGGTCACACAGCTAGTAAGGTAACTTGCTAGAGTGGGAGAAAGACTTTCACCTAACTGCCCTGGACAGGGCCAGGGATGAAGTGTTCTCTTTAGGAGGCCTGTCCCATTTTAGGATTCCCCGGTTGTCCATGGTGGCTGTCATTGGGCCCTGCTGAAATGTCTCCTCTCCTGACCTTCCCTCTCCCCCTAACTTTTCACCTCTTTCTTTAGTCCTGCTTTTCAGGACAAATGCCGTGTTGAAGACCCTACAACAAGAGAACATCATGAGCTGTACAGAGAAACCTCTCCCCTCAACAGAATCCAAGTCGGGTGGGTGACTTCTCTCCTTCTTGAGTCCTGTTTACTCAGTCTGTGTGATAGGAAATCCTTCTTTCAAGATTCTCCCCTTCACATTCAGGGTTCTCGATGCTAGTCAAGAAAATTCTGGGTCTCATTTCTCCATTATGGCTTTACTTTCGTCAAATACAGTCAAGGTTGGATAGAAAGCCTCTTGGCTCCCTGGGTGGAAAGGAGAGGAAGTTGAGGCATGGAGAGGGACAGGGCACTGAGCTGAGCTTGTCCTTGATGAGACGAATTCTGGCTGTTAGCACTGTCTGGGGGCGATCTAAGCTGTCCCTGCAGCTTGTCCTTAGCAGGGAACTGGGGCCAGGGAGAGATAATTCTAGGGTTAGGCAATCTTAGAAAACTCAGCTCCAGATAGCCTCCTTTCTTATATCAGGAGACAGAGTTCCCCTTAGAGACAGGTGGAATATTTGGCTCAAATTGGGGCAAGGACCTGGGGCTTGGGGATCTGAATTTTCTCCAGTTTGTGCATTTTGCCTTTTTTTTGGAAAACACCCTGCCAGTTTCCATCCAGAATAACCCAGATGGATGTCTGTACTCAGGCATTTCTCCCCAACCCCATCAAGTACCATCTTGTCCAGACTCCTAGGGTACATTGCAGGGTTCCAGAGAGCCTGGACTTTCCTGCTCCCTGAGCACTGGAGGGCATAGGGGACAATGTGGTTTTTCATGCTGTGGTTTCAGTATCTTTCAGAATAAACACCAAAAACTTCTTGCTGGAAGTGCAGGTGAGGGCATGGCCAGGCTGGCTCCTGGTATGCCATGAGGGCTGGAGTCCTGCCCTAGGGACGCAGATCTGCAGACACCTTGGACATCTCAGGTACCGTGGTGGGAGTGAGAGTGGAGGAGGGCTGGGGAAATAGAGGAGAGGAAGAGATAGAGAGATAGAGGAGGGGGAGGTGGGGAGATTCCTTTATTTGTCCCATATTCTCATTTCTCTCCAAGATGATCCCCAACGCTGAAGTCATCTAGGTTGTCCTCTCACCTTCAGGCCCCAATGCAGCCCATACTTTTGAGAATCTATGTCATTTTCCACAATGACAACAAAAAGACCCCAAGAGAGGAAGAATCTGTTTCTTTCCTCATTCTGCCATCCATTTAGATATTTCCCTCCTAGAAAATTCTACTTTTTATCTAATTCATATTCCTTCTGCTTCAGTTTAAACCCATTTCTTCTTATTTCTATACTGTGGCTGCCTTTTTTTTTTTTGTCAAGACTCAGTCACCACAAAGGAGTGAACCTGACTGATATCAAGGTCAATAATTCTCAGGAGTTTGTTCAGCTTCTTCCCAGATCAGAGGGTCGCCTGGAGGAGATGTGGCAGCACAGGTAGGGGGCCTGAGTTTGGGTTGAGTAGAAGGAGATGAGGTCAACAGGAGGCATCTTTCCTATTACCCCTGGAGACCTCAGACAGAGATCCTTCTTTTTCTTTAAGGGGAGGGAGTGGTGCCAGCTCACCAGGGGCATCTCAGGATGAGGCAGAGAGTTTTTCCCTAACTAGAAATTGCAAAGGATTCAAGTAATACTCAAGAAAGAGATAAAGCCCCCCATTCTGACCAAGATCAGTGGACTGTCTAGAGAAGAGAAAAATACCTAGGTCCAGATGATGTTTTCCTAAATATTGGAAGTTGGCAAGGACCAATGAATGCAGCAACCCCATTAACCATGAGTGAGTGGGATACCCACACTTTTTATGCTTGTCCACACATCTCTCTCTCCTAGACTCTCCATCCTCTGCAGGATCCATTGGAGAGGAAGGAGTGAATATGTGTGTGTGATAGGGGTGTGTGTGGCATAAATAAAGACCTGAGCCTTTCTGTTTTCTCAAGGAGAAGATTAGAAACATTCTTGTTTAGTGAAAATAGATGCCAGAATGGAGTCAGGGGTCAAGCAGATTGTAGGGGAGGAAAGGGAAGAGATTAATTTAGGGCTGGATGAGGACTAGCCAAAGTAAGACTTCTCTAGTCTCTGGCTGATGGGGCTGAACTCAACTGGGACTAAGAAGGGGAAAATTTAGTTTTCTCAGGGAATTGTTCAGACCTTTGATGTACCTGTGGTTGAGCACTGTATCTCTTTTACAAATATGGTCAAAATGTAAATGGGATCATGGGGTCATTGATTCAGAGCCAATCGTGACCTTTGAGTCTACTGAGACCAACTCCCTCATTTTACAGATGAGGAAACTGAGTCACAGAGGCTAAATGACTTGCTTTGGGCCATATAGTGTCTGGGCTAGATATGAACTCAGGTCTTCCTGACTCTAGACCCAGTGTTCTATCCGCTGTGCTACCTAACTGCCCCTTAGTCAAGAGCTTAAGGGTGGCTATGTTGCTATGAGATAAAAGGGCCCTGAGTCCTTGGGAATGAGCAAGAGGCCCCAACATTAACCCCTCCTTTTCTTAACCCCCACTGCTTCATAGGAACAGCTGTGCCTTGGACCAGGTTGTCTCCCTCGAATGCTCAGGTGAGTTATATCTCGGCCCCCAGAAGAGGAATGAGAGAGACATTAGGACATGGAAATGGATGGCCTTGGCAGGGCCTCCCCTACAGTTATTGTCCTGGTTGGGGATCAGGGGGTAGTTTCAACCATTCAACATACGTGATTCACCAAATATTTATTAATCCCTACTGTGTGCAGAGCCCTAGGTTAGGCAATGGGAAAACTCTTTTTCCTTCTGATTTGTGGTATGTGTAAAACATAAAGATATAAACCAGGGGGGGGAATCTGTGGCCTTGAGGCCACGTGTGGTCCTCTAGGTCCTCAAGTACAGCCCTTTGACTGAATACAAACTTCACAGAACAAATCCCCTTAATAAAAAGATTTGTTCTGTAAAACTTGGACTCATCAAAATCCCTAGAATACCACATGCGGCCTTGAGGCTGCAGGTTCCCCACCCTTGGTATAAACTGTTTACTAGTGAGGCAACTGCAGTTCACCTCTACATGTATCTGGTGACTGTGTTTGTCTACTGTGACTGGTCTCACACAAGGATCCCATTTGATTTGTGGTCAAGTCTCCATTATCGGTTGATCCTCTTTGTAGACTTAATAATCCATGGGGGAAGGGGGAAAAGGGGTGAGATGTTGCTAGAAGGAAATATGGCGGCCCATAAAGGGAAGCTAAGTTTGGGCTTGGTGGTTGGGAATGAAATAACCAAGAGGCCTTTTCCATTGCCCTGGAGATGCCAGTGTGGTTCATGAAATCTTAAAATTAACTTGATGCTGCTCTGAACCTGGTATCTAATGCCTTTTGGCCATTTGATACCTTCCGCTCCTCCTTCTCACCTCATAGAGTCCAAACTGAGGTGAAATTCAGCTAAGACTCTCCTACAACTTGTTAGCAGCCTCAAAACCAGGAGAAAGTCAAAACTCTCGGTCATACTGAGGTTACCGGGATGGGGGATATGTGTAGAGTTCCATTATCCAAGCTTTTCATTTTAGCCCCAAGGCTTATGGAGGGTTAGCCATTCACACTCCATGACCCCACAAGCCTAGACCATCTTCCCCAAGGGGCTCAGTGATGGTGCTGACACCTATCTTCGCCTCTCTCTTCCTCTATTTCCATTCCCACCAACTATGGCCAGAGTGTGGGGTCCAGCACCTGACTTCCCGGATTCTTGGAGGGACCTCAGCTGTCCTTGGGCACTGGCCCTGGCAGGTGAGCATGTTCCAGGGTCCCCAGCACTCATGTGGAGGTTCTCTGCTGGCTCCAAGTTGGGTGGTGACTGCAGGTCACTGTGTCTACAGGTATGTCTCCAGAGGCTCCCCACCCATCCCCTTAATGAACTTTTGCCTGAGCTATGAAGATCATGGAAGTCTTTTCTGTTCATTTGTGGATGGGCGCCATGCTTCTCTTGATTCTGTCTTTATGTCCTATATAGATAGGTGTGTCTGACACAGATTATAAACTTCTAGAAGGTAGCATTAGTGTTTATAGGCCTTTTTGTGTCATGTTTAGATTTGGGCCACATGTAATTTTTATTATGCTTATACTAATGATGGTTCATTCATTCAATAAGTGTTTATTAAGTATGTGTCTGGAACTGTACTAGGAACTGAGGATACAAATACGAAGAATGAAATAATCCCTAGTCTTGAGAATGCTAACTGTAATTATAATAAATTTCAGTTCATTCAGTATATGTTTTTTAAGCACCTATAGTATGTCAGTCACTGCTTGGAGCTGAGGGAAAAAAATAAACCATAAACCATTCCTGCCCTCCAGGAGCCTCCGTTTTGTCGTGGGGAGGGGATAGGACAAGCATACAGTAAGAAAATACAAATTATATACAAAGCAATTTTAATAGGGGATCAGGGGACAGGAGAGAGACAGACAGACAGAGACAGAGACAGAGAGAGAGACAGAGACAGAGAGGGAGGGAGGGAGAGAGAGAGAGAGAGAGAGAGAGAGAGAGAGAGAGA
>CM053588.1:115038308-115053711 GCA_028646515.1 Pseudochirops corinnae
GGGGTCGGACTCCTCTGGCCCGCTGAGGTTATGAGTGCGACCCCGATGCATCAGCTCTGAATTAAAACCTCTTGTTTTTACATCAAACTGGTCTCCTACGTTCTGGGGAGGGGTCGTAACGGAAGCTCGAAATTGGGGTCTTACATAAATATAGATGAACCATCTGTAAGGAGAATGACAAGTTGGCCAGTGTGTATGTGTATATATATGTGTGTATGTGTATATGTGTATACATACATATATGTATGTATATATGCATTTGTGTGTATATGTGTATATCTAGTTATATATGACTATATATGCAGTCATAAAACTATAAATGCAACTATATATGACACACATATAGAATATATACTGTATATTTGTGTACATACATATATAGCTGTACTGTCCTACCTGCTGATCCTCTTACATTCCATCTCCTATATTTGCATTTTGATACTTCTCTAAGTGAAATAAAAAGCATATGAGTGTAGACAAATATAATTATACTATGAGAAATTATGAATTGGACAATTTCAAAGAAATCGAGACTTGCATATAAAGTAAGCAGAATCAGAACAGATCAAAAGAACTTTAAATGACTTGAAGACTCTTATCAATGCAATGACCAAGCCCGATTTCAGAAAACTGATGATAAAGAATGTTACTCACATCCTGACAGAGAAGAGATGAACTCAAGATAAAGAGATACACTTTTCAGATATGCTCAATGTGGCAATTTGCTTTTCTTGACAATGCGCATTTGTTATATGAACATTCTCCCTTTTGCATGTTCAGTTGGGCATGGAGAAAGTGAGGAGAGAAGATAAATGCTTGTTTATTGAAAAAATAATAAAATAAAAATTTGAAAACCGATTAGAAATTTTTCTTCCACTTGGCTAACTTTCTAGCCCACAAATCACAAATCGCTCTTTTTGCTTGCACAGAAAGGAGACAATTTTTTTTTCTTTTAGACAACTTTTTTCACTATCCTACATCTCCCCACCTCACTGAAATAATTTCTCAGAATCTGCAAAAGACCTGCAAATTACTTTCTGCTTGTATTGAAAGGAACTAAAAGCCTCATCAAAACAAACTGAGCATATTTAGGGCAATGCTCTTCCAAGAGAAAGGAAGTGGCATCTGCTAAGTCTTGGTAAACGCCCTTTGTCTGGAGGGGTCTTTCAGAAACTCATCAAGTCATTGAGCTCTAGAGCTGAGCCAGGAAGGATAGTGAAAGGATGAAGGTGACACTCACTGAAGATTTCAATTAAAAGGAATGGATTAGGGAAGAGGGGGAGATGCATAGGGATAGTTTGCTCTGAATGCCTTCTACAGACAAGTTTGAAACTCATCACATCTTGTGGCAGTAGGATAGAGAGGAGATAGGGGCAAGTTGTAGAATAATTCAATTCAATTCAGTAAACATTTATAAAGCATCTGCTACATGCCAGTCACCGTGCTAAACACGGGGATACAAAAAGAGGTAAAATGTAGTCCCAGAACTCAAGTAGCTTACAATCTAATGGATTTTAATGAATAAGACAAATAAACCCATAAATAAGAATTGTTCAGTTAAACAAACATGCAATAAATGCTGTCTGAGATCAAGGCATCAAGGTTATTTACCTTGAAAAACTTTAAATGAAACTCAGTTCAGTTTTCAAATTTTTACATCTTAGGGAACTATGGGATACGTAAGACCACTCTTCAATAGGATGTAAGGTTATCAAGGGTGGGTATGGTTTTACATTTTTGCCTTATATCCACAGAGCACAGAATCTTGCATATGCAAGCTGTCTATTACTTGGTAAATAAATCCTAGAAAGTTACCTGAAGCTCTTAGAGGTTAATGACTTGTTCAAGGTTAGTAATTGTGAGAAGTGGCATTTTAACTTGGATCTTTCTAACTCCAAACCCAGAAGTCTATGTACTATACAGATACTGTGATGTCCTGTACATAGTAAGAATTTAATAAATGATTGAAGAGAATTTAATCCCCAAGGGCTAATTTGCATTAGTTCTCTTTCATTATGGTAGCTAGAATAAAGTAGAGAATATGTGAAAAGAAGAAGCATCATAGAAATTTAGTGGGAACCTTAGACACCATTTATACCAGCATTTATATGAATAGGAATCTCATCCATAATATCCCCATAAGTAGTTACCCAGTTTCTACTTGAACACCTCTAGTGATGAGTCAGTCATTACCTTGCCAAGCAATCTATCTCATTATTAAATGGCTCTAATTATTTGGAATTTCTTACTGTATTGAGCTGAAATTTTCCTCTTCTTAAATCACACATAACATTAGTCCTCATCCAAAGCCAACTCTGACAGAGGGGTTATTTCCTGAGCTGGATTTCCCATCATCAACATGATCTACTTTTAAAGGGGAGAAAATGGTAACAGCTACTATTGCAATATTCATACTCTGTTTATTTCCTTCAAGAGCCCAGAGAATAACTGACAGATAGAGAACATGAGAGATTCAGATAGAGGAATACAGACAGAAAGGCAGAAACAAAAAAAAAAAAAAAAAGAAAAAGACCAGGAGTAGATAAAGAGAAGGTGCATATTCTAGATTCTAACGCTTCCTCTCTGAAGGAAAGGCATACAGTGGTACAGAAGAAATATTTCTAGATTTCAAATGAGAGGACCTGGATTAAAATCCCAGCTCTACCACTTGAAGTGTGGTCTTGGGCAAATCACTTACCTTTCTAGGTCTCAATTTACTTATCTGTAAAATGAAGAGGTTAGAGGGGATGATTTTTGACATCTCTTCTACCTCTTAATCTTACAATCTTATAACTTAGCTGCCAGAGGGGAGTAATGGCTCTACCCTAGGGAATATGAAGATGTCTCTTGGGTCCTGAAAGAGTCAAAGCGGGCACCAGAGAAAGGAGCTAGACTGGTAGCTAAAAACATGCTCCTTCCCAAGATAATTGTAAAGAGCTTCAACCAAGTTCCTTTGAACAAGTTGTGATCTATGCTCTAGGGACAGCTACAAACTTTCAGCTGCTGTGAGCTGTCCTCTAGGGGTGGTGCTGAAAGAGCAAATTTCCTATGTCCCTAAAAGCTGTATGGGAATAGTGAAATCTACTGGGGACCTGAGACATTGCTGTCATTTGGGAGCTCTCTGCTAACTCATTCTGAGTCACCTTCATTCTTCCTACTAAAAACCTGAAGTAGCCAGAAGGCCCAGAAACACAGAAAAGGGGCAGGGAGAGGAGAGAAGAGGAGGAAGAAGGAACAAGACAATTATAGAAATCACAAACAATAACCCAGTCCTCATATTCCCAGTCCAGGGAAGGAGGATTAATTATACCTGTATATGAGTACAGACAAAGCAATAAACTAGGGCTGGTCCTGGAGCCTGGCCACTGGGAAAGGGGAGGAACAACAATTTTTTTTAATTGTTGAGAAGCCCTATCTCTTTTCATTGGACTTTAAATGAACATATGTTGGATGACTGTGTCCTGTGAGCATTTCTGCTATACATATTTACTTCTGGTAGAATACCTTACTGATACAGTGAATGGAGATGGTGTACTAGAAAGGTATTCTTTAGGTAGGTTTTAGACAGGGGATAAGGGGAAGTGTTAGTTAGAGGTTCTAGGAGACAGGGAAAATTCACATGTTGATGCTCTCATTAGGGAGAAAGAATTCAGTTCAGTTTAACAAATATTTATTATACATCTGCTATGTGAAAAGCATTGTGCTCAGTGCTGGGAGAGATATCCAGTTCAGATAAGACCAGGTCATTCTATCCTGATCCTACCTATGACAAAGACACCAAAAGAGATGAGAGGGCATGGCTGTCCTCTATGATGTTTGACCTCAAAGGATTAGAAATATCCCTCAAACTTCTCTACATTCTTTCAATCACTCGTTGTGGACATTTTCTTCAAATGATGGTTTTTTTCAATTGAACGTTCTCACTTTTTCAGAGATAATAAGATCTTACATTTGTATAAAGCTTTGAAAAGACCATTTCCAAGCACTTTTACTTCAATTATCTAATTTGAGCTTCATGACCATGACCCTAAAAAGTATTTACCCATTTTACAGGTGAAAAAGGAGTTGCTTAAGTTTATATAAGTGTCAGAACATGCTGCCACTTATTTCTAAAGTCTCGCACACTAATGACAGTGGGTCAATCACAGCTTTTCCTACACCAGCTCACACTTGCTCATGCGTGCTGAAAAATGGTGTGAGAGTAGTTCTAATCAATTCTTTCAAGACAATCTACTTGTCATGAGATGCATCAAATAGGGAATGAAACCCATTCATCACTTTTTCAAACTGTATTGCAAAATCAAATTGGCAGCTCTGTCAGAAGGAGACTAAAGTTTGACCCAAACTAAGGCCAAATAAAGTTTATTCTTTCCAGCTCAATACTTGCAACTCCACATCTTTGTCTTTGCCTCTCATATTCACTCCATTGCAATGTGGCTACCCTTATAGTCATTAATACTCAATCCACATTTTCCTAAAATAGATATCCATAAATTTTCAAAGGTATCAAAGAAATATCACTTTGATCATTCACAACAAACATGTTAGTTTTCTTAAGCTGGCTGTTGTTAACCTAGATTTAGTGTATAATCCATTTGTATTCACTAATATTTTTCAGATTTAACTTCAACAATTTCTTTAAGAGTGCACTAAGAACAATCTGCAATTGATTGAAGCATTCTGAATCTGAATAGGATTTCTAACAGATAATGAGCTTCTGGGCAGTGACCAGAGTCATTCCTGGAAGAGAAAAAGGGGCAAGTTTACTTATGATGCAAGGCTTCCTATTGTATGATAGAAGGGATATATTTTCAATCTCTCTCCTTGAAAAGGCTTAAATCCTGACACCCACAGTGACCCTTTGTCAGGGGGAGGGACACTGAGGACATGGTGATGTGAGGGCTGTAGCTAGTTCACACACAGGGGCTCACCTCATGGGAACTTAAGTTTAGATGAGAGGCACTACTTCCCTTCCCCAGAGCTCTATCCCCTAAACATAAGGTTGGAATCCAGGAGCCTGGGTTCTGAACCCTCTCCCACTCATTCTCTGGCTTGGAAGGGGGAGGTAAGGACTGACCTTAGTTTCTTCTGTAGAATGAGGAGGTTAGAATGTAAGATTTCTAAGATTTCTTTCAGTCTTAAACCCTGAGGTCTCATGGGAAGGAAGAAGAAAGATACCAGGAAGTTTTATTTGGAGTTAGGGAGAAACCCTACACCAAGGAATTTACCATTTCTTTCCCCAATCCCCTTTTCCCAGAGATGCTTTTCTCTCCCTCTCCACCAACACACAATCCATGGATCAGTCTGTCTTCCTTGGCACCCATTATTTCATCCCTCACCTAGGGCCCCCTACTCTCTCCATGCTTCCTTCAATTCTCCTAGGTTGTATCCTGATGAAATGACTGCCCAAAAAGTGACACAAATATGTCCCCATGGAGATATATCTATCCATTGTCCCAGAAGTGAGTACAGTCTGTCATCAGCTCCAGTCCTATGTTGGGTTTAAGAGTTGGATCTCTATATTGTTCCAGTTATTATGAGAGATAAGTGCCAGGTCAAGATCTTCTTTCTGGGAGTCCCTAAGATATTGTCTTCTGATTCTTGGTCTTCTTCTCTTTTGGGGGACCACGCTACCACATTATCATTCTACCATCAATAGACATGTATTGATAATCAAATAACCAATATACTTTCTATATTTTCAAATACCTCAATTTTTCTAATACCCTGAAAGATCAGGGAGAAGAACAATAGGTTTTCTGTCATAAGGAATAGAGATATCTATCTTCACATAGTGCCATGGATAGGGAAAATCTTTCCCAGATCCCTCTTTCTTCCATATAACCATTGTTGGAATCATAGAATCTTGGGATTTAGAACTAGAAGGGACTTTAGCAAGATATGTTAGTAAACAATTAACAATCAGCTCTCTGAAGGGAAAAATGTACACTAAACATTTTTAAGTTTAATCTGTACTCTTAATGGTTTCTTCATCATTTTTTTAAGACCAAAAATTAACAAAACAATAAATCGAGCCCTGATTTTTGTAACATTTGCTGATTTCCAAGATGTAAATGCTCACACTGAAAAATTAAACAATCAGCTCTCCTAAGCTAGTCCAAGCTGACTCTAGCACAAGTACAACTTGTTCCCATTACTTATTTTATAGATGTTTTCATTGAGATCCATAGAGGTTGTTGCTTTCCCGCAGTCACACAAGTTAAAAATAATAATAATAGCAATAATAATTTACATTTATGTAGTGCTTTACTATTTCTTCACAACACTGTGAGATGTATAGTAAAAGTATTATTACCCCCATTTTACAGATGAAGTAATTGAGGTTCAGAGAGTTTAAAGGACTGGCCTAAGGTTACATAGAGAGTAAGAAAGAGCAAAGTTGTGATTTGAATCTGGGTCCTCAATGTGGATTTGAATCTCAGCTGTGCTGTTTACAAGCTGTGTGACCTTGCTCATTGCTAGGTCCCCCTCAGGAAGGAGAGGCAGAAAGCTAGTAAATCTTACTGCTTTGTTTCACCATACCCCCACCCCACTCCCCAGCCATTGCATACTCCTTCTACAGTCTTCTCACCCACCATTTTCCACTGGGCTTTCAATACCAGAGGCCCAACTTACTATGAAACTATAGGAATAGCAAATTTCCCCTTTTTCTTTTATTCATAACCTTATCTCTACCTTACTATCTTCAATAATAAAGAGAAATAAAAATAAATAAAATTTAAAACTCTGTTGTAGTCTTCTCTGCATTTCTCCTTTCTTTGGCTGCAGCCCTGCCAGAGAGGCTCCCTAAGATGGCTTTATATGTGAGCCCCACAGGAAGAGTGCCAATAACCCACCCCATATGCCCTAAGAAATGAGGAAGTGAATATGCATAGCCTTATAGAGCATCCTGGACCTGCAAGGCCTCTCCCACTTCACAAACCCTACACCAAGGAATTTACCATTTCTTTCCCATGTCTCCATGGGAAAGTCTCCATGCAATAGGACTCTGGCTATTTGCCAGCACCTTGCCCTCTATTTCTAGAGGGCACTCCTTTGGTTAAGGTGCAAAATGCTGCAATGGCCAACTGGGAAGTCAATTGCAGGCTGGAAGAAGAAGAGGTCAGACAGTTGACATTAGGTAAGAACAACCTTCCATGGGACCTTAAAATTCTGGAAGCTCCTGATGACTTAGCATCCTCCACCAAGGGGTCAGAACTGACTGAATCACATATTCAGGATGATTATCATTTGTTTAGGACTGTTGGTTATCAGGGAAGACTCTCAATCAAACCCCTGGGGTTCAATCAGATGGAAGAAGGAGATGAGAGGGAGAGGATAGAAATACAACTGACTTTGTAGTCTACATTTAGACATTATGACTGAGGGTAAAGAAATATTCCTTATTCTCATTTGTGCACATAGAAGGTGCTAAGAAAATCATGTGAACTGGACTTTACATCTTCTAACCAAGCTTTCTAGATGACGTCTTAAAGGCTGTTACTCAAAATGTTGCTAAAGAACAGGAAACAGAAAAGAAAATTGTGTATGGCAGTGTCTGAGATAAGGTTACTGGTGAAGAAGGAAAACACAAAGAAAAACCCTGGTTTTTGCCAGGGAGGATCAACTCCAAATGTCACAGGTGTTAGATGAGTGGAAAGGAAGAGCAATTGGAATTTGCCAAAGTGGTTTTGAAAGAGCTCAGTCCAGTGACAACTGCTTCCAGGACTAATGGAAAGGGCACTGTGCCAATGGGACAGCCCTAGGGTAAAGGCATTTTTTAAAAAACCCTCTTCCTGATGCCTTTAGCAAGAAATTTTCAAGTGCCCTAGGGAAGCAGTAGTCTGAGACTTCCAGTCTTATGTAAAGCCTAGACAAGCAAAGATTTCACTAGATCGGTCCCAGAGGGGCTGGCTCCTATCCCCAGACCTTTGAATTAATGAGCACTGGGACTCTGAACTTTAGAGGCGGTTAGGTGGCAGTGACTAGAATGCTCAGCTCAGAGTCAGGAAGAAGCAAGGTCAAATAAGGTCTTACTAGCTACGTGACCTTGGGCAAATCATTTAACCTCTCTTAGCCTCCATTTCCTCATCTCTGAAATGGGGATAATAATAGCACTTACTTTCCAAGGTTTTCATGACAATCAAATGAGATAATATCTGCAACGTGTCTGGCACACATTAGGCACTGTGTAAATGCTAGTCATTTTTTATTATTAAGCTCAGTGTGGTAGGACTGAAGAGGCAGGATTGCATGGTGGAGAGTAAACCAATCTCGGAGTCAAGAAGACATGTTCAAGTCCCATGTCTGGCTCATACTGGCTATGTGATCCTGAGAAAATCACTTAACCTCTAGATGTCACATGCAGCTCTCTAGGGTTACAGACCTGTGGTGATGATGGAAGAGTCCTCACTAGGAGCTCCTTAACTGAGGAAATCACAGCACAGTTTAAAAAAAAAAGAGAGAGAGAGAGAGGTTAGGATCATAGACCCTTAGAAATGCTATGAACTTTATAAATAATTTACAACAAAGTTTCCCTCCCCCCTCCCCCTGCACCACCACCAATTTTACAGATCATAGTAGCACATCCCTAGGACTAGAAGGTACCTTGGAGTCCAACCCTCTCATTTTACACATAAGGAAACTGAGGCCCAAGAAGGTAAATGAATTTGCCCAACTTGCCCAAATGAACTTATAGAACAATTCAGTGGCAGAGCCAGGACTAAAGTCCAGGTTTCTTGTGTCCCAGTCAAGTCTTCTTTCTATTGCAGAAGTGGTTCGATGCACAAGGGAACTTGTTCACTAGAGGAAAGCAGCTTCCAAAAGGAAGGCAGTCCAGTTATAGCACCTTGGGGTAGCTAAGTAGTACTGGGCACAAAGTGCTGATCCTGGAATCAGGAAGCTCTGAGGTCAAATTCAGCCTCAGACATTTACCAGCTGTGTGCCCCTAGACAAACTCCTTAACCTCTGTTTGCCTCAGTTTCCTCATTTGTAAAATGAGAATAACACCTAATCCCAAGGGCTGTCATGGGGATCAAACAGCATAATTGTATAATTCCTTGCACGTAGTGCTATTTAAATGTTGTATTATTCTGAGCAAGCTAAAGGAATGTCAGGGGAGCTCAATGTGGGCACAGGGCCCTCTGGTAACCAAATCTTCTGAAAGAAGGGGAGGAAAGAATTGGAAAATATTCAAGACAAAAGATCCCAGATCAGAGGATGCACATTGGTGAAAACTACTACCTTGTTAGGGCTCATCCATTTTTCAGGTAGATGCCTTATATTAATGAAGGAGAGAGCTACATCTTTCTGATCCCAGGGTTTTTCTCTTGATATCATTTGATTCTCCTGCTTGGTTCCCTCTGGGCCTTGATTCCAGGTTAAAAAATCCTCTGGCAGCTTCTGTTTCTGATCTCTGCTGTAGTGTAAGAAAGGATGCCAAGAATCTCTAAAAAGGATGTCCTGTTCCACAAAACTCCCACAAGGTATGACAAGACTGAACAAGCCGAGCTTGTCCATTTCTTTTGCCAGAAGGAATTTGCAGGGCCAGTTTGAAGGAGTGAGGTCCCTTTGAAGGAGTGACACTTTTCTCCTTCACAGTGCTTTTTAATTTAAATTAGTTTTTTAATTAACAAGTGCTTCTTTTTTCCTGTCTACCTTCCTTCCCCAAATGAACAACAACCCAAAAAAAGCCCTTTGTAATAAATCTGTGCAGTCAAACCAAGCCAGTTCCCACCTTGGTGGTGTCCAAACTGCACGTCTTCATCCGAATCCTGAGTCTATCACTTCTCTTTCAAGAAGTGAGTCACAGGCTTCATTATCAGTCCTCTGAAGTCCTGCTTTGTCATTTTATAGATCAGAGTTCTCCAACCTTTCCAAGTTGTTTTTCTTTATAATGTTTTTGTTACTGTCTTCTGACTTCTGACTTCACTCTGCATCAGTTCATTATTTCTCAGGGGGCACTAAAATATCCACTACCTCCATAGACTAGGCATGGATAGGTTGTTGTCAGCATTGATTGAGGGAATATCCACAAGGAGATCATTGGAAAATTGGAGTATTATTAAGTGTCTGTTATTTGTACTATTTGTAAGACAGGCATCTAGGTGTCACACTGGATAAAGTGCTGGGCTGGAGTCATGAAATCTTGCCTTCCTGAGTTTAAATGCAGCCTCAGACACTTAGTAGCAGCATGACTCTGGGTAAGTCACTTAACCCTGTTTGCCTCAGTTTCCTCATCTGTAAAATGAGCTGGAGAAGGAAATGGCAAGCCACTTCAGTATCCTTGCCCCAAATGGGATCATGAGAGTCAAACATGACTGAACAATAGCAATAATGTCTAAGAAATGAAGCCTCTTTGACTTAGGATCATAGATTGAAAGCCAGAAAGGGATCTGTGAAGTCATCTGGTTCAATGGTATCAAAATCCAATAGAAATTGATCTATGGTAAATTGAGGGAATTCCCATCAAATGGGGAATACCTGAACAAGTTATGGCATAGGATTGTGATGGAATATTATTGTGCTATAAATGACAGGCAGAATGATTCAGAAAAACCTGGAAAAACTTATACGAACCCGAGAGTGTCCTCATATCACTTCTGATCTCTGTGTGAGTGCTTGCCTTGTGTGAATTCTCTGTAAAATAGTCTCTTAGGCAAATGTACATTTGGCATTCAAACAGCATGGCCAGTCCATCAGAGTTGTACTCTCTGAAAGAGAGTATGAATGCTTTTTAGTTAAGCTTGAGAAAGGACCTCAGTGTCCAGTACCCTATCTTGCCCTATCAGAATCTTCCTAAGACAATTCAAATGGAAGCAATTTAGTTTTCTGTCATGGTGCTGGTATATTGGCCAGGTTTCACAGGGATACAACAGTGAGGCCAGCACAATGGATCTGTAGATTGTCAGTTTGGTAGGCAGCCTAATACTTTTTTCTCTCCTACACTTTCCTTTGGAGCCTCCCAGGCTCTGATCTGGCTCTGGCACTGCATACATCAACCTCATCATCTACATGTACATCCCTGGAAAGTATACTGCCAAGTTAAGTGGAAATTTGGCTAAAGAGGGGTTGACTTCAACCTGAGGTAAACTGTCAATGGCGTTAGCATTGATTGATGACAGTCTGTTGAGAACACTATGGAAGGGCTAGCCCATCTCTGCACTTATCACTAATCAATGTGGTTCTGTTATCCCTGAGCAGTTAAGATGCACCACAGATCTTTGGCCCATAAATACCCATTAGAACATCATAAAAGTGAAAAACTGAATTTCATCTGCCTTCTTACTGAGTTAAGAATCCTGCATCTCTCTAAGCTTCACTTGTACTTTACTTTTGATGGAATTAAACGCTACCTTCTTAGAGACAGATGACCTTTCCTACTGGTTAATCTTGTGGAGTTCTCGTTTTTCATTTGGCAGTTTCTAAATTTCCTCATCACGGTAATCATGCCATTCTTAATGTTTGCAAGTGTTCTGGTCCAGGTGAGCAAATGCAATGCTGTACACCAAATCTCTGAAAGTTGCCCACTCCTTTTATGCTCCATTGTTGCCAACTGTGTGTTGGTTCAGTTTTCCCTTCAAGTTAGCAACACACCATTCACATACAGAGAATCATTCTAAGCTGTTAGCATTAAGTTTTCTGGTAGTCATCTTGACTTGGGGCCACTGTTTTTATTGAATCTTGAAGTGAATATTGAAAGTGAATCTTGAAGAAGGTAAATCTATGATCAGTCAAGCACTCTGTACCACATATATAACATTTATTTCTCTCCCATCCTGTTTGCTCGTCTTGCAATTATATGGTCTAAAAAAAACCAATAAAATTAACAAACCTTTAGTCTATTTGATTAAAAAAAAAAAGAAAACCAAGTTACCAGTATCAAAAATGAAAAGGGTGAATTCACCGCCAACAAAAAGGAAATTAAAACAATAATAAGGAATTATTTTTCCCAATTATATGCCCATAAATTTGACAATCTTAGTGAAATGGATGAATATTTACAAAAATATAAATTGCCCAGATTAGCAGAAGAGGGAGCAAAATACTTAAATAACCCCATCTCAGAAAAAGAAATTGAACAAACATCAATTAACTCCATAGGAAAAAATCTTCAGGGATGGATTTCTAAGCAAATTCTATCCAACATTTAAAGAATAATTAATTCCAATATTATATAGACTATTTGGGAAAACTGGCAAACAAGGAATCTTACCAAATTTTTTTTATGATACAAATATGATACTGATACCTAAACCAGGAAGAGCCAAAGCAGAGAAAGAAAATTATAGACCAATTTCCTTAACAAATATGGATGCAAAAATTTTAAATAAAATACTAGCAAAAAGATTACAGTAATTTATCCCAAGAATAATATACTTCGATCAAGTAGGATTTATACCAGGAATGCAGGGCTGGTTCAATATTAGGAAAACTGTCAGTGTAATTGATCATATCAGCAACAAACCTAACAGAAACCATATGATTATCTCAATAGATGCAGAAAAAGCTTTTGACGAAATACACCTATTCCTATTAAAAACACTAGAGAGCATAGAATAAACGGAGCCTTTTTTAAAAGTGATAAATGGCACCTACCTAAAACCTTCAGAAAGGATTATGTATAATGGGGATAAGCTAGATACATTCCCAATAAGATCAGGACTGAAACAAATATGTCTACTGTCAACACTGTTGTTCAATATCGTACCAAAAATGTTAGTTTTAACAGTAAGAGAAGAAAAAGAAATGAAAGGAATTAGAATGGGCAAAGGAGAAATTAAGTTATCACTCTCTGCAGGTGATATAATGATATATGTTTAGAGAATCAAGTAAAAAACTACTTGAAATAACAAACTTTAGCAAAGTTGCAAGATATAAAATAAGTCCACATAAAACACAGGCATTTCTATATATTACTGACAAAACCAAATAGCAAGAGATAGAAAGAGAAATTCCATTTAAAGTTACTGTAGACATTATAAAATATTTGGGAGGCTACCCACAAAAACAAACCCAGGAACTATATGAACACAATTACAAAATACTTTTCACACAAATAAAGTCAGATCTAAATAATTGGAAAAACATCAATTGCTTATGAGTAGGCTGAGCTAATATAATAAAAGTGACAATTCTACCTAAATTAATTTACTTATTCAGTGCCATACCAACCAAACTACCAAAAAATTATTTTATAGAGCTAGGAAAAAATAATATCAAAATTCATCTGGAAGAACAAAATACCTGGTTCAGAATACCAAGGGAATCAATGAAAAAAATGCAAGGAAAGGCAGCCTAGTCATATCAGATCTTAAATTGTGTTATAAAGCAGCAATCATTAAAACTACATGGTACTGGCTAAGAAACAAAGGGGTAGATCGGGGAATAGGTTAGGTACACAAGATACAATAGTCAATGATTACAGCAATCTATTGTTTGATAAACCCAAGGACCCCAGCTTTGGGGATAAGAAGTTGCTATTTGACAAAAACTGCTGGGAAAACCAGAAAACAGTATGGCAGAAACTGGGCATAGACCAATATCTGACACTGTATACCAAAATAATGTACAAATACTTATACCATTTAGTTATAAAAGCTGATACTATAAACAAATTAGAGGAGCAAGGAGTAGTTTATCTGTCAGAATTATAGGGAATGGAGGAATTTATAACTAAACAAGAGATAGAGAATATTGTGAAATGTAAAATGGATAATCTGATTACATTAAATTGGAAAGTTTTTGTACAAACAAAGCCAACACAACCAAGATTAGGAGGGAAGCAGAAAACAGGGAAAGAATTTTTACAACTAGTGTCTCTGATAAAGGTCTCATTTCTAAATACATAGAGAGAACTGAGTCAAACTTACAAGAATACAAGTCATTATCCAATTGATAAATGGTAAAAGGATATGAACATGCAGTTTTCAGAGGAAGAAATTAAAGCTATCAGCACTAACCAGGACAGAGCCAAGATGGTAGAGTAAAAGCAGGAACTTGGCATGAGCTCCTGCTCCAACCACTTCCAATACCTGTAAAAAAAAAATTACTCTAAACAAATTTTAGAGCTACAGAACCCACAAAGTGACAAAGAGAAACAAATCTCCCACTGAAGGAAGCCTGGCAGGCCAATAGGAAGGGTCTATCGCACCAAGCTGAGAGCCAAGTGCAGGCTCGTATGAGCCTCGCAGTTGCAGCCCTGGGGTGGCCCTGACCAGCAGCACAAACTAGCCTGAGCAGACTTCAGGAGTGTGAATCACCAGCAGCTGTGGCAGTTTTCAGACTTTTCAACCCATAAATGCCAAAGAGAAAGTAAAAGGTCAGTGGGGAACTCTGTTGAAACCAGGTGAAGGAAGGGTGTGGGCTGGCCCCCTGCCCCCCGGGCAAGAAGTGGCAGAGCTGCCACAGCAGCTGCAACTGCTGCTGCATGGCTGCCTCCTGAGCTCCTGGCCTGCAGATAGTAGGGAGACCAATCAACCATTCAGAGGGTAATCACTCTTGATTTGACCTGCTTGGATCTGGACTGCAGTCTTGGATGGTGGTCCTGGGGTATGTGGCCAATGTGCCAGAGCTTGTGGTGACTGTAGAGAGGGAGCCCTCCTCAGACCTCTGACAACATTTGTGAAAACCCCAGCAATTTGGGGCACAGCTCTCTCTACTCTGGAAGCAGAGTTCAACAGTCAGATCATAGAATACTTTTTGGGGGACAAAAAGCATAGAACAGGAGAAAGACAACAAAGTCAGAACTCCTGCATCAAAAGCTTCCAAGAAAAATATGAACTGGTTACAGGCCATGGAGGAGCTCAGGAAAGATTTTGAAAATCAAGTAAGAGAAGTGGCGGAAACATTACAAGCAGCCAAGAAGAAACAATTTGAGTATTGTGGAAATACAATCAGTATAACACAAGATCTATCAGCTTCTATACTAAGGGATTGAAGGCTTGGAATATGATATTCCTGAAGTCAAAGGAGCTAGGACTAAAACCAAGAATCATCTACCCAGCAAAACTGAGTATAAAGTTTCAGGGGAAAATATGGTCATTCAATAAAATAGAGGATTTCCAGGCATTCTTGATGAAAAAACCAGAGCTGAACAAAAAAAATTGACTTTCAAATACAAGAAGCAAGAGAAGCGTGAGAAGGTAAACAGGAAAAAGAAATCATAAGGAACTTAATAAAGTCAAACTATTTTCATTTGTACGTGGAAAAATTATAATTGTAACTCATAAGACTTTTCTCAGTATGAGGATAGTTGAAGGGAATATGTGTGTGTATGTATATATATGTATGTATGTATGTATATGTATATATATGTATAGGAGGGTGTATGTGTGTATAAATATATATGTGAGTGTGTGCATATGTGTGTACATGTATACATAGATAGAGGGCACAGGATGAG
>CM053588.1:115053811-115073548 GCA_028646515.1 Pseudochirops corinnae
ATTAAGAGGTGAGAGAGCAATATATTGGGAGAAGGAGAAAGGGAGAGATAGATTAGGGTAAATTATCTCATATTAAAGAGGTGAGAGAAAACTGTTACAATGGAGGGAAAAGAGCAGGAAGGTGAAAGGGAATGGGTCAACCTTACTCTCATTGAATTTGGCTTAAGGAGGGAATGACCTACACATTCAATTGGGTATCTTATCCTACAGGAAAGTGGGGGAGAAGGGGATAAAAGGGGAGATGAAAGAAGGAAAGGCAGATTGGGGGAGAGGGTAGTTAGAAGCAAACACTTTTGAAAAGGGATAGGGTCAAAGGAGAAAATTAGGATAAGTGGGGGGTGGGACAGGATGGAAGGAAATACAGTTAGTCTTTCACAACATAACTACTATGGAAATGTTTTGTGTAACTACACATGTACGACCTACATTGAATTGCTTATCTTCCCATTGGGGGTGGGTTAGGAGGGAAGAAGGGAAAGAATCTGGAACTCAAAGTTTTCAAAACAAATGTTAAAAAAAATTTTTTTCAATTGTTTTTTACATGCAACTGGGAAATAAGATATACAGGCACTGAGATATGGAAATCCATCTTGCCCTATTAGAAATTTAGAGGGGACATGGGGGAGCATGTAAGAGAGAACACATTGGGGGAAGGGGTATTCACTAGGCTCACTGTTTTGGGGTGGGAGTAGGGGAAAGACTAGGAGAAAAATTTGTAACCTAAAATCTTGTGGAAATGAATGTTGAAAACTAAAAATAAATAAATTTAAAATATATATAAATAAAATAATTAAATTAAAAATAAATAAATAAACTAAGACTATATGACTTCAAAAAAAGAAATTAAAGCTATCTATAGTCATACAAAAAAAAACATTCTAAATCACTATTGATTAGAGAGATGTAAATCAAAATAACTCTGAGGTACCACATCACACCTATCAGATAGTCTAACATGACAAAACAGGAAACTGATAAATGTTGCAGAGGATGTGGGAAAGTTGGAACACTGATTCATTGTTGGTGGAACTGTGAGCTTATCCAGCCATTCTGGAGAGCAATTTGGAACTATGCCCAAAGGGCTATAAAAATGTGTATACCTTTTGACCCAGCAATGCCCCTTCTAGAGCTGTAGCCCAAAGAGATTATAAAAATGGGAAAACAACCCATTTGTACAAAAATATTTACAGCAGCTCTTTTTGTGGTGGCCAAGAACTGGAAATTGAGGGGATACCCATCAAATGGGGAATGACTGAACAAGTTGTGGTATATGAATGTAATGGAATACTATTATGCTATAAGAAATGATGAATGGGTGGACTTCAGAAAATCCTGGAAAGACTTACATGAACTGATGCTGAGTGAGGGGAGCAGAACCAGGAGAACATTGTTCACAGAAATAGCCACAGTGTGAGATAACCGATTTTGATAGACTTTGTCCTTCTCAGCAATGTAAGGACCTAAAACAATTCCAAAGGGTTCATGATGGTAATTGCCATCAACATCCAGGGAAAGAACTATGGAGTTAGAATGCAGAGCGAAGCAGACCATTTTCTTTTTGGTTTTGTTTTGTTTTGTTTTGTTTTTTCTTTCTCGTGGTCTCTCCCATTCATTATAATTCTTCTATGCAACATGACTAATGTGAAAATATGTTTAATAGGAATGTACATGGAGAGCCATATCATATTGCATGCAGTCTTTGGGAGGCAGTGGGGAGGGAGGGGGAGAAAATTTAAAACTTATGGAAGTGAATGTTGAAAACTAAGAATAAATAAATATTTTTTGAAGAGGGGAAAGTAGGGCAATTGGGGTGAAGTGACTTGCCCAAGGTCACATGGCTAGTTTTTTGC
Organism: Pseudochirops corinnae; assembly: GCA_028646515.1. NCBI lineage: Eukaryota > Metazoa > Chordata > Mammalia > Diprotodontia > Pseudocheiridae > Pseudochirops > Pseudochirops corinnae. The sequence goes on from CM053588.1 coordinate 115,055,662, forward strand.
ATTAAGTGTCTGAGACCGGATTTGAACTCAGGTCCTCCTGACTCCAGGGCCAGTGTTTTATTCACTGAGCCATCTAGCTGCCCCTAAATTAATATTTTTTTAAAAGAATTTTAAAAGATACTATAAATTTCCAAGTATATAGAAGGTAGGCAATGAAATTTTTCAATCAATTAGTTTAAAAGAAAAGTACATCTTTACAATAGTATAATGTTACAAAAAAGACAAAAATTTATTCCAAAAAAAAAAAAATCACCCAGAATTACAAGCTTGTCCTCTTTTGGCACACTGATGATGAGAGTCTCCAGTTCTTCAAAAATTTTTCTTTGACCTCATCAGGGCTCATTATGTTGGAAACATATGCACTAATGATGGTGGCATGGTGTTTTCCTGCAAATGACAATCACATTGTCATGAGCTTGTCTTTCATTCCTTTTGGGAGGCATACAAGTTTGTTGACTAGATTAGTTTTGATTGCAAAACCTATACCAGCTTCATGTCACTCCCCTTCACCATAGTCACTCCAGAAAAACATGTATCCAGCTCCAACTTCAGTAAGGGGCCTTCATGGTGCCAATCTTGTTTCACTCAGGGCTATTTGGATATGATATCTGCTGAGTTCTCTCACAACAAAAGCTTTCAGATTTACAGGATTTCATGTTTTCCCTAAGTACATACCCATCTCATATATCAATGGTGAATGGAATCATCTTCACAAATGCTTTTGTATATCTTTTTTAAGTTTCAACTGCAGAGTAGGATCCCTGCCTGCCACAATAAGCAGACCAGGGTTGGGTTAGGTGAACCAGAAAATTTTAGGACACCTTTTCTAGCCCTTTTCTCACAGCAAGTAGTAAGCAGTGTGGTCTTTTAAAAAAGGCTACTTAGACACCCAGAGAGCTGCCAAATCCCCTGCTGCTTCAGTCCAGTGAGAAGACAACCCTATGGCCTGGGCCATCTGTGTGCAGGTTTGGACTACAGCTCCCAACATATCCACACCTGCTGATTTGTCACTTACCTATTCCCATTGGACTTTGATGTAGGTAAAAATGGTGAAATGGTATGGGTGTTGCCTTTTGACTTGCACACGAGTTGGATTTAAAGTGAGGCAGAGTTGAATGAGTCATCAGCCTTACTTCCTCTTCCAGAGTTATTGGAGTCCAGTGGCAGGACAAAAGTCAGGATGTCTGGTGATAGCTCAGGATGCTGTGTCTTTGGCGTCTTTGCTATCTAACCAAGCCAAAACAGTTCACTGGGGTATGGCTGCTGTGCACACTGCAGCTTCTTAGAGACACAGGTAAGAGTTTGGTGAGTTAAGGGGGCACCAAAAGCAGAAAGTAGCCCTGGAAAGGGTCCAGGAGCCTTCACACCAGAAGTTCTAGTCTTCCATGAACATCTGTACACCCCAGAACACCATACATATATATATGTATATATGTATGTGTATATATATGCACATAAATATTTTTATTTACACATATAATATATACACACACGTATATATTTTTTAAATATACATAAGGTCCTAATTTCTTAAACATTCTCTTCCCTGTTCTATGTATCTTAAAATGTTTGTGTCTGATCCTACACATGATTGCACGCCACCATGGTGGGGGGGGGGAAGGGAGGGGAGAAAATCTGAAACCCAAGTGATTGTGGAACTGAATCTTGTAAATTAAAAAGTAAATGAGTAAATAAAAAATAAATTTAAAAAAAATGTCTGTTGATAATTACATTCAGAATAAAAAAATTTAAAAAATTAAAGTGGCTATATTACAATCCCCCCCTTCTTGCAAGGCTCAGAGGAAATAATCCATATGCTCTTCAAACTTTAGTTATGTAAAAGTCAGCTATTATCTGACTATTAATTGAGTGTCACAGGACTCTGTCCTTGACCCTGTTGATAGCTTACTTTTATATATTGTGTGTGTGTGTGTGTGTGTGTGTGTTGCCCATGATGGTTATATGCATGTCCACATGGGTTTGTTTAAATGTGACTTGAAGGAAGATGTGAATAGATATCTTTAGTCTCCCTTTTTCTTCCTTTTTCTTTGATTTCTGCCAAGAGGGAGTAGGAGATTGGGGCCACAAAGCTGCCCTCTCTGTTCTACTCAGAAAAGAAATATCGGGCTAGAATTATAATTCTCTACCCTCAATATTATTAATCTAAAGAGAATAATTTTTAGGTTCTAATTATAAGGTTGGTCATTATCTTTTTAATAGGGAAGGAATGCCCCAAGTTATGTATCCAAGGGCTTAACATCAAATGCCAATTACACTAAGGCACATAGTGGATAGCAAATAAACCCACTAATTCAAGGTAATAGCAAACAAAAATTAGAGAACTCAGACAAATTAGAATAAGTCAGATAATACACAGAATGAATGCACTTTCCTACTAGGAACAAGATATCTCAGTTCAACTAAGGGAAGAGAGTCCTCAATCTCACTCAAGAAATTCTCCAAAGTCTCCAGAGTCTCCAAAATTCTCCAAAGTCTCCCCACTTAAGCTCATAAAACTGTCTTTAGCATGACAGTTGAGAACAGGGATATGACTGAAGCACCAGCTCCTTTACATGTTGCCTTCTTCCTGGAGTCTCTTTCTCCCTCCAAGGACCTTTCCCTAAAGAGAGTCCAGAAATGTGTGGCCCCTCTCAAAGCAAGACATCAGAAGAGCTGTGATCTCTCCTCTTCTAAGCTCTTACCAACCCCAGCCCTCATCCAAACACTAGTTACACTGACATTGCACTGTATGGTTTACAAAGCTACAACCATGATCTCATCTGATCCTCACAACAACTGTATGGAATAGTGAGTGCCAATATTATCCACCTAATTTTACAAGTATGTAAACCAAAGCATAAAGATGTTAGGGGCACACAACAAGAGAGCTGGGACTCAAAGCTGAATGTCTGACTTCAAATCCAGTGCTCTCTCCATTACAGCACAGCTTCTGTTTCATTCAATGGCTTCATCAAACGGTCATTCTAATGAATGAAGGCATAGACAGCAGGTTTATCATATTTAGAGACTGGGAGAGAGGTCAAATATGTCATATAACAGAGTCTTGATTCATAAAGATCTCCAAGGTTTCTTTCAGCTTGAAATCAATGGTGCTAAGTATTTCAATGGAGAGGTTGTTTGGAAGTAGCCTTAGAGTCAGAAAGACCTGAGTTTAAGCAGCTTTGTTGCCCATCACCCTATCCTAAGACACAGATTCAGAGTAGAAAGGGGCAGAACCAAGATGGTGGAGTAAAAGCAGGAACTTGCTTAAGCTCCCACACCAACCACCTCCAATATCTGTAGAATATGACTCTAAACAAATTTTGGAGCTACAGAACCCACAAAATGACAGAGAGAAACAAATCTGCTGATGAAGGCAGCCTGGCAGGCCAACAAGAAGGGTCTATTGCACCAGGCTGGGGGCTGAGCAGCTCTGCATGACCAGGGGTGGCCCCAACCAGCAGCACAGACTGGCTGGAGCAGACTTCAGGAGAATGAATCACTAGCAGTTGTAGCGATTTCCAGACTTCTGAACCCATATTTGCCGAAGAGAAAGTAAAAGGTCAGTGGGGAACCCTGTTGATCCAGGATGAGAAAAAAGCACGGCCTGGTCCCTGCCCCCCCAGGCAAGAGGTGTAAGGTGGCTGCTGCCACATGGCTGCCTCCTGAGCTCCTGGCCTGCAGATGGTAGGAGGACCAAAATCAATCTTGATTTGACCTGCTTGCAACTGGGTCTCAGTCTTCAGTAGTGGTCCTAGGGCATGTGGCCAGTGTACCAGAGCTTGTGGTGACTGTAGAGAGGGAGCCCTCCTCAAACCTCTGACAATATTTGCAAAAACCCCAGCAATTTGGGACACAGCTCTCTCCACTCTGGAAGCAGTTCAGATATCCCTTCCTATTCAACTAGGAAGTCAAGTAATTGACTGGAAAGATGAGCAAGCAGAGGAAGCAGTATCAGACTATAGAATCCTTTTTTGGGGACAAAAAGGATCAAAGCATGGAACCAGAAGAAAACAGAAAAGTCAAAACTCCTACATCAAAAGCTTCCAAGAAAAATATGAACTGATTACAGGCCATGTAGGAGCTCAAGAAGGATTTTGAAAATCAAGTAACAGAAGTGGAGGAAAAATTGGGAAGAGAAATGAGAATGATGGAAGAAAATCATGAAAAGTGAGTCAACAACCTGCTAAAGGAAACCCAAAAAAATACTGAAGAAAATAACACCTTAAAAATAGACTAACTCAAATGGTAAAAGAGGTCCAAAAAGCCAGTGAGGAAAAGAATGTCTTAAAAAGCCACATTGGCCAGATGGAAAAAGAATTTCAAAAGCTCACTGAAGAGAATAATTCATTCAAAATTAGAATGGAGCAAATGGAAGCTAATGACTTTATAAGAAATCAAGATACTATAAAACAGATCCAAGCAATTGAAAAAATAGAAGGCAATGCGAAATAGCTCATTGGAAAAACAACTGACCTGGAAAATAGATCCAGGAGAGATAATTTAAAAATTATTGGACGACCTGAAAGCCATGATTCAAGAAAGCATCCTTCAAGAAATACTCAAGGAAAATTGCCCTGATATTCCAGAACCAGAGAGAAAAATAGAAATTGAAAGAATTTGCCAATTGCCTCTTGAAAAAGATCCCAAAAAGAAAGCTCCTAGGAATATTATAGCCAAATTCGAGAATTCCCCAGTCAAGGAGAAAATACTGCAAGCAGTCCGGAAGAAATAATTTGAGTATTGTGGAAACACAATCAGGATAACACAAGACTTAGCAGCCTCTACATTAAGGGATCAAAGGGCTTAGAATATGATATTCCAGAGTTCAAAGGAGCTAGGTTTAAAACCAAGAATCACCTAGCCAGCAAAACTGAGTATAATGCTGCAGGGGAAAATATGGTCATTCAATGAAATAGAGGACTTTGAAGTATTCTTGATGAAAAAAACAGAGCTGAACAGAAAATTTGACTTTCAAATACAAGAAGCAAGAGAAGCATGATAATTGTAACTCATGAGACTTTTCTCAGTATGAGGATAGTTGAAGAGAGTATATGTGTGTGTGTGTATGTATACATACATATATACGTATGTATAGGAGGGTGTATTTGTGTATAAATACATATGTGTGGGTACATGTGGGTACATGTATACATAGACAGAGGGCACAGGATTAGTTAAATAGGAAGGGATATCTAAAAAATAAAATTAAGAGGTGAGAAAAGAATGTTATGGGAGAAGGAGAAAGTAAGAGATAGAATGGGGTAAATTATCTCATATGAAAGAGGCAAGAGAAAACTGTTACAATGGAGAGGAAGAGCAGGAAGGTGAAAGGGAGTGGGTCAACCTTATTCTCATTGAATTTGGCTTAAGGAGGGAATAACATACACATTCAATTGGGTATGTTATCCTACAGGAAAGTAGGGAGGAAGGGGATAAGAGGGGTGATGAAAGAAGGGAGGGCAGATTAGGGGAGAGGATAGTTAGAAGCAAACACTTTGAAAAGGGACAGGGTCAAAGCAGAAAATAGAATAAGTAGGGGGTGAGATAGGATGGAGGGAAATATAGTTAGTCTTTCACAATATAACTACTATGGAAATGTTTTGCATAACTACACATGTACAACCTATATTGAATTGATTGTCTTTCCATTGGGGGTGGGTGAGGAGGGAAGAAGGGAAAGAATCTGGAAATCAAAGTTTCAAAAACAAATGTTAAAAAAATTGTTGTTGTTGTTGGGTTTGTTTGTTTGTTTGTTTTTTAACACAGATTCAGAGTAAAGAAGAGGGATCCATAGGGCATGTGCCCTAGCTGTGTACTGAGCAAGGAATATGGGTCAGAATCAAATCACAGCACTTCAGCTCTGATCCCAAAAGCAGAGTGAAGGCTCAGTTCTAGTTTCAACACAGCCTGGAAGCATGACGATAGAATAACCAAGGCAGGGGTCCTGGATCAACAGGGAACCTGTAGCTCAGTCATTCTAAACCTATAGAGACTCTTAGCAGGCAAATAGTGGCTGAGTACAGCAACATTGAAATTCCCAACATATCTCAGGGATAAGGCAATAGGCCCTTGAAGGGCTCAGACAAGGAGGACTGTGAGCAGATCCTGCTGCAGATCAAATCTCTTTGGGAGTGCTGAGCCCCAACCTGAGCTGTGAAAGTAACAGAAGGTCTGGCCAAACATCCTCCCATTTCTCCAGAAGTATGCAGAGACTTACACTAATGTTAAGGTGAAAGTCAAGGAGTAGACTGGAAAAAAATGTGCAAAACAAACAAACAAATAAATAAATGAATGAATACACAAATAAAGAGTTATTATGGCAACAGAGAAGCTCGAGACAAATTCAGAAGGAAAACATGAATAGAAAACCTCTACAGGCAAAACCTCAAAGAAAAAATTACATCTTGGGTATAAGTCAACAAGAATTCCTACATGAGCTAAAGAAAGAGTTTAAAAGAGAGTGAAAACTAAGGAGAAAGATATGAAAAGAGAATTAACAACTTGGGAAAAGAGGAACAAAACCTTACTGAAGAAAATAACTCTTTGAAAATTAGAATTGAATAGATAAAAGTTAATGACTCCATAAGACAACAAGGAGTAATAAAAACAGTCAAGAGATTGAAAACATAAAAGGGAATGCGAAATACCTCATAGGAAAAACAAATTGAGGAGAGATAATTTAAGAATCACTGTAGTACCTGAAAAAAAAGGAGCCTAGATATCATATCTCAAGAAAATCTAAGAGAAAACTTACCCCAGTTCTTAGAATAAGAAGGTAAAGTAGAAATAGAATCTGCCAGTCACCACGTAAAAGAAGGCTCAAAATGAAAAAAAAAAAATGAATCCTGTTTTGGAGTGAATTAGTAAGAACACTGAGTCCAGAATAAGGGACATAATATTCCTACTGTAGTCATGGTCATGCAATATCAATGAATTAACAAATATTTATTAACATCCTACTGGGCAGTAGGCACAAACACAATCAATGAAACAATCTCTGCTTGCAATGAGCTTACATTCTTTTTTTCTTTGTTTTTTTTTTTAGGGAGAGAAAGGTAGAGCAATTGGGGCTAAGTGACTTGCCCAAGGTCACATGGCTAGTTTTTGTGTTAAATGTCTGAGGCCAAATTTGAACTCCGGTCCTCCTGACTCCAGGGCCAGTGCTCTAGTCACTGCACCACCTAGCCACCCCAATGAGCTTACATTCTAATGATGGAGACAAGTGTTTATGTAATTATATCAAGAATAGATACTGAAAAAAATAAACACATAACACATGTCAGAGAAGATGTGGAAAAATTGGGACTGTGAACTGATCCAACCGTTTCGAAGAGCAATCTGGAAGTATACCAGAAGCATCACAAAACTGTGTATGTCCTTTGGCCCAAGCAATACCACTCTCAGGTCTATTTCCCAAGGTGATCAGGGGAAAGGGAAAAGAACCTATATGTTCTAAAATATTCATAGCAGCTCTTTTTATGGTAACAAAAAAAAAAAAAAGCAAAAATGTACATATTTACTCAGTCCAAGAGGGCAGTTCCAGCTTTGGTAGGTAACTTGTGGACAACCCCAGTAAAAGGGTTTCTGCATTTGAGACTTCAGAGTGGGGAGGGATGGAGGAGAGAGACAGAGACAGAGACAGAGACTTAGACAGAATTGGAAATTGAGGGGATGTCCATCAATTAGGAATGGCTAAAGAAGTTATGGTAAATGCTTGTGATGGAATACTACCATTCTATAAGAAATAATGAGCAGGTTGATTTTAGGAAAACATGGAAAGACTTGCATGAAATAATAAAGAGTGAAGTGAGCAGAACCAAGAGAACACAGTATACAGTAACAGCAATGTCGTTTGAAGAGTAACTGTGAACTGTTACTCTGAGTGTTATAAAAATACTCAAAGGACCTATGGAGGAAGATGCTCTCTGCCTCTGAAGAAAGAACTGACAAATAGAAGTAGGTATAGTATGTGCGTGTGTATGTGTGTATAGGTATATAGGTATATATGTATATATATGTGTGTATATGTATACCTATGTGGATATATACATATATGTGTGTACATGGATATATATTTTGTGCATTTAAGTTCTAAATTGTGCCCCTCTCTCCCTACCCTGTACTGGAGAAAACCACCATTTCACATACACACAAGTAGAATCAAAAAAATAAAATTTGTACTACTTATCTCACAGAGAGATTGTGAAGTAAAGTTCTTTAGATTTCAGTGAGATTCTATGTCTAAGGGAGAACTCTCATCCTGGAACATTACAGAGCTGGCCTTCAAAGGTAGACAAATCAAACACAAGAGCAAGGCAGACGTCTTACATTAACAGGTAGTGATGAAGAGAAAACACTAAGGGCCTCCGACTTGAAGCAATGTAACACAGGAGGGTGAGGAGAGTCACTGATCCATCTGAGGCATTCCTCCAATTAACCAAATAAAGTGGCAGGGCATGAGACCTTGTGCACAAGCAGCTGAGAGGTATGCCCTTGAGGAATGAGAGCCTCTCTGCAAATGGGGCTTCTGAAACTACCTCCTTGCTGACTAGCTGACTAAAAATCAACCGCCTTTCCCACAGTCTATAATAGGGAGCTGGTCAGTTGCTTGAGGACTTCATTTTTGCCTACTTTTGAATGCAGCAAGTTAGGAGGAAACAGAAATCTCCCTGGTCAAAAAAAAAATGCAACTGCTGACCACTTGCAATCAGGACACTGACAGTGATACACAGGGGCTATCTGAGAGGAGAGAAATTGAGAGCAGGTTTTTCCAACTTAACTTATAACAGGGGCACTGAGAGTTTTCTTGAGCACATGACAGAAGCAAAAATGTACATATTTACTCAGTCCAAGAGGGCAGTTCCAGCTTTGGTAGGTAACTTGTGGACAACCCCAGTACAAGGGTTTCTGCATTTGAGACTTCAGAGTGGGGAGGGATGGAGGAGAGAGACAAAGACAGAGACAGAGACAGAGAGACAGAGAGCCAGAAACAGAGACAGAGACAGAGACAAAACTACAGTGAAAGCAAATCTTTGTTCAGCAGTCCCCAAACTGTGTTTGCCTTCTCGGGGGAATCTAAACCACAAGTTGATGCCCACAGTAGATGCCCACAATAGCCACTTTTCCATCCAATGAGACGGCAGTAGTAGTTGTTTAAGACACAGCAAAGAGGGGAGGATCTCTTGGTAATAAATATGCATTTGTCTCTTCCCCCTCCCCCATAACAGAAAAAAATGCTGATAAACTTACAAGATTGTGTTCCAAAATGCTAATTGCATTTCCTTGTGTAAGCACCATAAACAATTCATTGTGGTTTTTAGCAACTAGATGCCAATTGTATTTTAAGAGCCTAGAAACAAAAAGTTAAGTCTCAGGAGTATATAGGCTATTATCCAAAGAAAATGCAAACTATTCAGATAATTAAAAAGAAAATTAGAGACTCTCTCAGAATTTGAGAGAAAAAATAGGTATCAAAGGTTGTACGATGGAGTGGATTGAGCATTGTACTTGGAATCAGGAATACTTGAGTCTAAATCTCGTGTCAGATGATTGCTAGCTGTGTAACCATGTACAAATCCCTTAACTTGTCTGAGTCTGTTTCTTCATCTGTAAAATGAGGGGGGTAGGACTCCATGGCCTCTGAGGTATTTTCCAAATCTAAATATATAATTCTATGAATCACAGGATCTGAGTTGGAACAGACTTCAGAGGTCTTCTAATCTAAGCCATGCCTCAATAAGAGTCCTCTCTACAACATACTTGATAAATGGGCATCCACCCTCTGGATTGATGAGGAACCTACTACTTTCTCAGGTTTGATCCATTGCTCCTATTTCTGCCCTCTGGGATCAAGAAGTCTAATACCTTTTCTTTGTGACAATTCCTCAAATATTTCAAGAGAGTTATCATTCTACCATGCTCAAGTATTTTCTTCTGTAAGAAAAAAATTCCCAGTTCCTTCAGGGACATAATCTTTATATGGCATGATTTCTTGTCTTCTTACTCAGCTTAGCCACTCTCCAAATTTTTGCCAATGTGCTTTCTAAAATGTGGTGTCCAGAATTGAACTCAAAACTCTAGATATGATCTGACCAGGGTAGACGATAGATCCATCACTCCTTTTTTCTGAACATTTTGGTTGTTCAATGATTTTCAGTCATGTTCAACTCTTCATGACCCCATTTAGAGTTTTCTTGGCAAAGACACTGGAATGGTTTGCCATTTCCTTCTGGAACTCATTTTGCAGATGAAGAAACTGAAGCAAAAAGGGTTAAGTGACTTGCCCAGGGTCACACAGCTAGTAAGTGTCTGAGGTCAGATTTGAACTCAGGAAAATGAGTCTTCCTGACTCCAGATCTAGTTCTCCATCCATTACGCCACCTAGCTGACAGATCTAAACACTCCTCTTCTGTTAATACAGCTGAATATGGCACCATTGATTCACACTGAGCTTGCTCTCCACTTTCGATTGTTTTTTCATATGTATTGTTGTATAATCAACATTGCCATTTCTAGGCCACATACAACAACCCTACATACACCTTCATTACTTCTTGCCTAGATTACTTCAACAGCCTCCCAATTGGTCTCCATAGCTCAAGACTTCTGGCTCATCAATCCTTCACTCTGTTGCCAAAGTGATTTTTCTTAAATATAAATCTGACCGTGTCATTCCCCTACTCAATAACCTCTAGTGGCTCCCTATTGCTAATGAAAATAATGGTAGCAATATAATATTGCTGTTAGCAATAATGGTAGCAATATAATATCTGTTCAACTTTCCTCAACCCTTCACAACATGGCCCAATCTTTTTTTCCCAACCTCATTGTACATTATTCCCCTCTCCTGCATTCTTTGATCCAGCAAAACTTACCTACTCTATGGTCCTCACACGCGACAATCTTTTCCCATCTCCATTAGCTGTCCTGGATACCTGGAATGCGCTCTCTCTTCACCTCCACCTCATAGAGACCTTCTCTTCCTTCCAGACGCAGACTATTTACTGCTTTCTAAATAAAGTCTTTTGGGATCCCCTTGTCTACCAGTACCCCTCCCCTCACCCAAACTACCACGAATTTAGTTTCTTTGGTATTTATTCTGCACATAACAATATAGGTTTCAGTCTTCTCCTTCATCCAAATATGTCTTTGTGAGTGGAGATTGTTTTTTCTATCTTTTATGTATTTCCAGTTCTTAGGACAGGACTAACACAATGTAGGTACTTAATATTGGATTGAAATGAATTTTTAATTAATCAACAAATATTGATGCCTACTACACATCAGATACTGCCCTAGGCACTTGGGATACTGTCCTGAAGGAGTGTATATTCTATTGGAGGACAATTATATGTATAAACAGAAAGTCATTTGAAAGGGAATTAGAGTCAACAGCTGGGGAAACCAAAGAAGGTGTTTTTTAGGAGATGGCTCTTGCCCTCGAAAGGGAGCTAGTGGTTCTAAGTGTCATAGGCAGAGGGGATTCATTCTAGACATGAGAGACAGTGTACAAAAGCATGACGGCAGGATATGGAATGTGTGTGTGAGAACAACAAGGAGGCCAGCTTTACTGGAAGATGGAGCACGTGAGGAAAAGTCAGGTATAACAAACCTGGAAAGACTAGTTTGAGCTAGATTGTGAAATACAAATAAATTTCTATATAATAAATAAATAGATATAAAACATAGGCATTTGTACTATTTCATTCTAAGGTAATAGTGAACTATTGAGGCTTCATGAGTAGGGGAGTGCCACAGTCCAATTGTGCTTTGGGAATGTCCATTTGGTAGAGGTGAGAGATGGGTCAGAAAAAGGGGAAACTGGGTGCAGGGAAGCCAACTGGAGAACATTACAACGGTTCCTAAGAAAGGTGAGGGTTTGAATTATGGTGGTGACCAAGTAGAGAGATGGCCATGAGAGCTATCAGGGAGGTATAATCTATATGTTTCCCTTGCCCTATATTTGTATAGCTGACTCTTTGAACCCAAGTGTAGGATTTTACATATATCCCCATTAAATTCCATCTAATTTGGCCCATTCTAGCTGCAAGTATCCTTTCTTATAATGTATACCAAGAGAATAGAAGCTCCCTGAAGGCAAATGATTGATTATTTTTTTGCATAAGTCCATGCATACAGTAAGTACTGAATAAGTATTTATTTATTCTACCTCAGCATTCTATCCAAACTTCTATTTTTTGTCTTTGTACAACCAGCGTCTAGCACAGCCCCTGGCACAGAGTATAAGCTCATTAAGCGCTTGTTGATTGATCCAAGGAGGAAGAGGGCAGATCTGGGAAGGAGCAGTAAGAAGACTCTAAACTAATGATACAAAGTCATTTATTCAAAGTCACAAACAATGGTAGAGAAAGGACTAAAACTCATATGTCCTGGTCTTCAGTCCACAACACACAACTACCCTGGTAGGAATCTGCCTTCTAAAGACACACATACACACACACACACACACACACACACACACACACACACACACACACACACACACATAGAGAGATGATATTCAGAGTAGTGGGAAGAGCAGAACCATTCTGATTTATTAGGTGCAGAATACTGGCTCAGTTTATGGCAGCCCATGCTCTCTTACCCTTCTACCATCTCTTGTATCCTGGTTTTAATACATTTGATCACTAAGTCACCTAGATAGACACACACCATTGCCCCACCCCCAGTGCTCTTCAAGAAACCGCAAATCCAGGATAGGAGAAGTTCCATCAGGGATGTTTCTTTCATCCAGAAGGCCTTAGTACAACTGCGGGTCGCTTTGTCCACTGTGGGCGTCATCTAACTTATGGGAGCAGTCACTGTCAAGTTACTGCCACCTTCTTCATCCACTGCCTCTGCTCCTTTACCTGTGGAGGGCCCCACACCTTCCCCCCACCATCAAGATCCAGTGAAACTGAGGCACAGGTCCCGGGGGTATCCGTTTCCCTCCTCTACTTTCACCCTCCCACCCTGGAGATTCTTGTAATGATTATAAAAAGAAGAAGCTTCATGGAATAGAGCATAGAAAACCAGCCTCAAGAATTAGGAAGACCTGGGGTCAAGTCTTGTATCAAGCATATTCTGGATGCTAAGCACAGGCATCTAACCCTTTAGCATCTTCTAGTCTCCTAGACTACAGTCATATTAGGGGTTCCCCACACTGATTACATATTTGTTGTTGTGGTTGCTCAGTTGTGCCTGACCCTTCATGACCCCCTCTGGGGTTTTCTTGGCAAAGAGACTGGAGGGGTTTGCCATTTCCTTCTCCAGCTCATTTTATAGGTGAAGAAACTGAGGCAAACAGGGTTAAATGACTTTCCCAGGATCATGCAGCTAAGTAAGTGTCTGACGTCAGATTTGAACTCAGGGAGATGAGTTTTCCTGACTCCAGGAGAAGAACTCTATCCACTCCGCCATGTACATATTTGGTACAGCCAAAAACCAGCCAAACTACCAAACAACCAGTGGTAGTGGTAGCGGTAGTGGTAGTGGTAGTAATAGTGATGGAGGTAGTAGCAGGAGGAGGAGGAGGAATAGTAGTAGTAGTAGTGGTGGTGGTGGTGGTAGTAGTGGTAGTAGCAGTAGTAGCAGTAGTAGTAGTAGTAGTAGTAGTAGTAGTAATAGTGGTGGTGGTGGTGGTAGTGGTGGCACTAGTGGTAGTAGTAGTAGTAGCAGTAGCAGTAGTAGTAGTAGTAGTGGTGGTGGTAGTAGTAGTAGTAGTAGTAGTAGTAGTAGTAGTAATAGTAGTAGTAGTAGTAGTAGCAGCAGCAGCAGTAGCAGTAGTAATTTGAACTATTTGGGCTATTACAAGCATTTCATTTTATTTCCCCAATCACATCCATGAGATAAGCAAAGAAAGTGTTTTACCCTTATTTTGTAGATGAAGAAATTGATGCTCAGAGAATCATGCGATTTGATTGGTACTGTGGTTAATTGTTACTGTGAGCCCAGGATACCTAACTCCTGGTCCATTGCCTTTCCCTCATGTTTGGGGAAGGGGGGAGAGGTGGTGGAGAGAGAGGGGTGCCACATGAATTTAATTTTTTTTACTCCATGTAATCCAATTCTAGAAACATTATCCCCCTACCCACACCACCTCCACCTTAGTCAGGGATGTATTTCCCAGTTTCCTCCCCTGCCTCCAACAGATAATAGGCAGCCAGGTAAAGTTCCAAGGCTCCTAGGGGCCTTTAGAGGTCATCCTATCCCCCCCCCTTGTTTCCCCACTCACCCCCAATTTGATGGTGAATCCAGTCCAAGAACACAGCCACCTTGGTATAGACTCCTGGCCTGTTGCGTTTTCCACAATCCCAGCCCCAGCTCACCAGACCCACCAAGCGCCATATCCCTCGGTCGGGACACATCAGGGGACCTCCACTGTCTCCCTTAGAGACCCCAGGGACAGAGACAAAGAAAGGAGCAGTTGGTTGGCTCTTCTCAGGAGAAAGATACCACTAGTAGTCACTGCCACATGCCTAATTGCTAATGATCTGGAGCTCATAGCCCACCCCACTTCCCCTTCAGGGAGCAGCCCTTCATGACAGAGCCAACCCCGACCTCAGCCAAAGCCTCCTGCAGGGCAACCTCCCATTTACTGACTCCTTCAGAGGCTAGAATCAGTGGTGACTCCCTATGGATCACCTCTGTTCAGTCTAATCAAATTAAGGCTTCATATGCACCCATCACTTTACCTGCCCCTTTATAAAAAGTCTTCTTAATTCCTACCTCCACCCCCACCTCCTGTGCTGCCCAGAGCTGCCCCACCTGGGACCTTCTCCATAACACCCCCAAACCCAAACCTCCTCCCCTCTAGCACCTGGCATGCATCCGCGTGCCCATCCAGGTAGCCAGCACAGAGCATCTGGGGAGTGATCATGCCTTTGTACATGCAGGAGCTGTTGCAGAGCTGGGGGCTGATCAGAGGGACCAAGGCATTCTGGAGGGTGTCTGAGCCATACCCTGGAGGAGGCAGAGCCCCAGACAGCCATGGAAACAGAGGCAAAAACTGAAGCATCAGTCTTGTCAGATGGGGAGAGGGCAGGGAGGAGGAATGGAGGCCCTGGGGAGAGTATCATGAATGTGTCTGTGCCCTGGACTTCCACAAATGTCCTGTTATAAAGCCACAGGAGGTTGTGATATTTTATGGAAGCCCCAGTAAGAGGAACGAGTGAAGAATTAACACAGAACTATCTTCCCAACATGAATATGGCCTGCAAATCTGGCTAAAGAGGGCACCCAGGAAAAGGAGATCTGGGGTACAGTGATACTGGTAAAGGGGAATGAATGTGTCACAGCTAATCTACTCACAAGGGGGTAGAGGATTCCTCCCAATAGCCTGTAGTCCAGTACCAACCACCCACCTTTCTTGATCTCACTCACCTTGAAGAGAAGCTGTGGAGCCCCAGCCTGACACCCAGCATTTTGAGCCCTGTGGGAAATCCTGCTGCATTTCTGGCAGGCACACAGCCTGTACCGTTTCTGGAGGAGACATCCACAGCCCTCGTTTCCTACATTGTCCTGTTCAGTCCCAGCCCTAGGACATAAAGGGCACAACCCCGACCCTCTAGCAAACCTAGCCTCTACTCCTTGTGCTGAAGGTGTGGTCTGGTCTGAAGGGACAGGTCAGAGGGAAATATTACTGGGGGAAGGGTCCCCACAATTTTTCCTGGTGGGGTGCTACTTTTTATTTCCCACAAAGTCTTTTTTTTGTTTGTTTTTTGAAAAGGGGGAAGGCAGGGCAATTGGGGTTAAGTGACTTGCCCAAGGTCACGCGGCTAGTATGTGTTAAGTGTCTGAGGCCAGATTTGAACTTAGGTCCTCCTGACTCCCAGGGCAGTGCTCTATTCACTGGGCCAGCTAGTTGTCTCTACCACAAAGTCTTCTGACCACCAAAGTGAACCTTTGGGAGGAAGCATGGATGAGGGGGAGGCTAAGAATGAAAGTCACTCCTGGGGCAGGGTGAATGGCTCCATGAAAATCAGACAAGTTCAGCTTCTAGCTTTCTTGGCTGGGGAGCTCCATTTTAGGGTGATAAAGCAAGATCTACTCCATCTCTTCCTACCCCCCAAGTCAGGGTATTGATGCTGGAACTCATCCTACTCCGAAAATTACCTGCACTGTTGAAGCCAAGAAATAGGGGCTCATTCACATGTTAAAAGGCTTCTAAATGTGAAAACATGTTTAACAGGAATGCATATGTAGAGCCTATATCAGGGGGGAGGGAAGGGAGAGAAAGAAAATTTAAAAATTATGGAAGTGAATATTGAAAACTAAAAATAGAATAGAGCACTGGCCCTGGAGTCAGGAGGACCTGAGTTCAAATCCAACCTCAGACACTTAACATAAAAAATTAGCCATGTGACCTTGGGCAAGTCACTTAACCCCAATTGTCCTCCAAAAAGCAAAAAAGAAAAAAAAAGAAAAGAAAACTAAAAATAAATATATTAACTTTTAAAAAAGGTTTCTATTCCAACACTTGTTTATCAGGGAAAGTTATCCCAACTGGACCCCCCCAACCCAGACAAGGCAACCTTCTCTCTCCAAAGGGAGACCTCTCCCCATCTCACTTAATGGACCAGTGCCCATCACATCATGCCCTACTTACTGGAAAAGTTCAGTGGGGTCTGGAGCTTCAGCAGAGCAATGTCATAGTCATGTATCTGCTTGTGGATTCTAAAGTGTGGATGCAGGACAATCTTTTCCACCACGGCCCCCGTATGGAATACGATGTTACTGTGGTTGACAATCCCCACAAAGATCCTCCAGCTGGACGTGTTGGACAGCCTGCAGTTGGATAAAGAGATGATTCAAAGGTCTGAGCACAGGGTACAGATGTGGCAGAAGAACCACGACAAGCAACTGGACCGGAGGACATGAGTGGGTCCTCTTGGCAGCAAAGTCCAAGCTTTATACATGTCTGCGTCCCCACACCACTGGGCACAGGGAGCATTTCAGAGGTCATCTGGTCTGGTCTCATCTTACATATGGGAAAAAAGAACCAGGGAGATTAAATAACACAGGCAGTAAGCAGGCATCAATCAGAAGCAGGACCTGAACCTGGGTCTTTTGATTCCAGAATCTGGAAGGGAGATGGGGGAGGGGGGGGGGGGAGGAGATCCAGAACAAGCATCTAGTAAATGTTTTATGGTTGATTGATGAGTTAAATGCCAGAAGTTATTAGAGAACTCTAGTCCCTCAATTGGTTACTGCATCATCACTATTGTTGTCATCAGCTAAAAATGTACTAAGTCCCCAAAGAAGTGCTGTGGTATAGTAGAAAGAAGAGTCAGAAATCCTGGGTTCAAATTCTGACTCTGGGTTCAAGTTCTGACTCTGCCAGTGAGTAGTTGGCAAATTACCTAACCTCTCTGAGCCCTCTCTCTTGAGATCATTGAGAAGAAAATAAAGGAAAAAATGGGTTGACATTGCAAAACTCTAAAGAACTGAATAAATGGAAGGGATTTGTATTAGTGTTCCTAGCTCAGATGTCACCCACTTTTCTTAGCCTGTTTCTCTGTTCTGTCTTTGTGTTCTTCCCTCCTCTCCTTCTTAGCTCTCCCTCTCTCCTTCCCCCCTCTTCTCTCTCTGTTTCTCTCTCTCTCTGTCTTTCTCTCTCTCTGTCTTTCTCTCTGTCTCTCTGTCTTTCTCTGTCTCTCTCTGTCTCCCTCTCTCTTTCCTCCTTCTTCTCTCTCTCTCTCTCTCTCTCTCTCTCTCTCTCTCTCCCTCCCTCCCTCTCTGTCTCTGTCTCTCTCTCTGTCTCTGTCTCTGTCTGTCTGTCTCTCTCCTGTCCCCTGATCCCCTATTAAAATTGCTTTGTATATAATTTGTATTTTCTTACTGTATGCTTGTCCTATCCCCTCCCCACGACAAAACGGAGGCTCCT
>CM053588.1:115074048-115091974 GCA_028646515.1 Pseudochirops corinnae
GAGAGAGAGAGAGAGAGAGAGAGAGAGAAATTACACTTTGTTGAGCCTTGTCATCTTATGGAGGAAAGAGAGACCTGAAATGCCCACTGTCTCTGAATCAACTGTGGGGATGGGGTACACCTACTGGCCCACCACTGGCCCCTGAGTTGACTGGCTGCTGTCCTGCCCTGTCTCCCCTACTGAGAGTCTGTTACTGTGGGCAATAATATGGGCAGGGTACCAGTGGGTCAGGGCTGGAGTCTCCCTTACAACTCTAGAATGGGACAAAGCCTCTGCCCTCTCTCTCCCTTTGACAGGATTCTTGTGATTCAGTTGAACTACTTTTCCCTTCAGGACTCTAACAACTTGTCACCAATTCCTCTGGTCCATTGCCCTACTTAAGTTTTTCTTGGAGGAGTCAAGTACTGTCTATACCCATGCTCTTTATATTTCTGGCCCTGGGGCAAATTTCCCTTGTTGGGCATATTCCACCCTTCTAGGGCAAAGCCTTGTCAGCCAGCCCTTGTTATGCCTTTGGATTCACTGACAGCCAGTTGAAAATAAGAATGGGCCTCAGGATACATGGTGGGTATCCCCTTACTTCCTCTTTTCATTTTTTGTAATCTAGCTTCCAACCCTTTCATCGCTCAGTTGAAACTGTTCTCTACAAAGTTGCCAACAATCTCTCAGCTGCCAAATCTGATGGGCTTTTCTCAATCTGCTCTACCTCTATTGCATTTGGCACTCTTTCCTCCTGAATACTCTTTCTGGACTTTTGTGATATTGCCCT
Organism: Pseudochirops corinnae; assembly: GCA_028646515.1. Taxonomy (NCBI): domain Eukaryota; kingdom Metazoa; phylum Chordata; class Mammalia; order Diprotodontia; family Pseudocheiridae; genus Pseudochirops; species Pseudochirops corinnae. Next base: position 115,074,818 of record CM053588.1, read on the forward strand.
CTCCTGGTTTTCCTTCTAACTATCTGACCTCTCCTCAGTCTCCATTACGGCTTCATCCTCCATATCATGCCCTCTCACATGAGTGTTGTCCAAAGTGCTGTCCTGGGTGCTTGTTTCTTCTTGCTATGTCCTCTTTATGACTTCGTTGACTCATATGAGTTTGATTATTATTTTTATGCTGATGACTCACAGGCCTATATCTCTCCCTGATATGAGGTCCAGTCTCTCCCCTGAGCTTCAATTCTGTATCACCAACAGCCTCTTTTAGACATTTCAACTGGATGTCCTGAAGACCTCTCAAACTCAGTATGTCCGAAATTCATTATCTTTCCCTTACTCCCCTCCCCCAAATCCGCCCTTCTTCCTAACTTTCCTATTTTTGTCAGAAGAACTTCTAGTATCTCAGATTTGTAACTTTGGTATTATCCTCAATTCCTCTCTCTCATTCACTCATTGTTGTTGTTCTCAATCTTGTCTAACTTTTCATGACCCCATTTGGGGTTTCCTTGGGAAAGATAATGGAGTGGTTTGCTATTTTCTTCTCCAGCTCATTTTACAAATGAGGAAACTGAGGCTAACAGGGTTAAGTGACTTGTCCAGGGTCACACAGCTAGTAAGTGTCTCAGGCTGGATTTAAATTTAGGTCTCCTTGACTCCAGGATTGGTGTTCTAGTTCTAGTGGTCAAAGCCTCTGCCCCCTCTCTCCCTTTGACAGAGGATCATATACTCTATAGTCCAGCTAAATTGAACTTCTCTCTGTCCCTCACACATGGCACTCTACCTTTCTGTATGCTTTCACACTGGACACCCTTTGTGCCTGGAAGGGACTCTCTCTTTACTTTTGCCAAATGGAATCTCTCTTTTCCTTCAAGACACAGCAGAACCACATTCTACATTAAGGCTTTAAGGTTCCAAAGCTGCCAGTACCCTTCTTCCCTAACTACCTTGTTTTTGACTAGTATTTATTCTCTTTATATTTATTCTATATATAGTTGTGTATATACTTGTTTTGTAAGCTCCTTGAAGGGCAGGATCTATTTCATATTTCTGTTATGTTAGTAGGCTTCTAATAAATGCATAGAGATCCATTGAGAGGGGTGCTGATCTCAGAAGTGTTAGAGGACCAAAGGCATGCTCCTGACTTGACAGTTCTCCAAAGGCCCTGGTGAAGGTTGATGTGTGCGCCTTTCCTGCCTCGGCATCTGCATTTATCCCTCCCCTCTGAGCTTCTGAATGCAGACTGAGCCCAAATCACTTGGGACAGTGGAAGAGGTGGAAGGACTCTTTTTTTCTTAACAAACTGCAACTCCTTCCCCTCTGACTGCTATCTCTAAGAGCCTCTGTAGGCCATTCATTTATCTCCTTTTGTGTTGTGCCCTTTTCTACTTTTTCACTCTTTCCCCAAGACCTACATCTCTGCCCCTTGTGTTTTGGCTGCTGAATCATGACTTGCTTAAATATTCTGCAAATCGCTTTAATTATTTAAAAGAGGTGTCAGTTCTAATTGTCCCTAGAATTAATTTTTCTGTACAGCCTGCTTAATTGTAAGTATAAATATGCTTAATGACATTTATTCCCCTGAACTTGAAAAGCCTCCTTGGAGAGGAGCTGCTGTGGGGTGACTAAGAGGAGCTGAGTGAGTGTGTATGTGTGTGTGTGGTGGTGGTGGTGGTGGTAAAGGGCCAGGAGTGCAGGGTGGAAGGGGCTATACGGGCCCATTACCAGGAGTGACTTGTATTTGGCCCCTTGCTTACTAAAAAGTATTGGAACTTCATTAGCATGTCTGGTCCCAAGGGTCATCTCTGTGAATATTGTCATTTTCTTGACTCTGTAACAAGCTCAGGTCAAGTACGGCTCAGAGGAAGAGGCAGAAAGTGGAACACAGTGGAAAGAATGTTAGCCTGGAAGTCAGGAGACCCAACTTTGCCAGTGACTTCAGGTAAGAATGTCATCTTGGATTGCTTTAAGAGAGGCATGGCATCCAATGATAATGTGATAGTCCTCTGGTGCTCTTCCTTGGTTAGACCCTGTGTGGAATATTGCCTTTAGTGCTGGGTGCCACAGTTCAAGATGGACATCAGTAAGTGTGTGGAGAAAGCAGACTGGTGAAATCCTTTGAGTCTATGTAACATGAGGATTGGTTGAATGAACTGGGCATGTTTATCCTGGAGAAAAGAAGGCTTGGCAGAGGGAAAGGGGGTTGTGATAACTATCTTCAAGTATTAGAAGGACTGTCATGTGAAGGAGGGATTTAGGTTTGTTCTGTTTGACTCCAGAGAGGAAAGAAGCAAAATCAATGAATGGAAGTTGCTAACAGGCCAATTTGGGCTCAGGAAAAACTTCCCAGCAATTAGGCCTGGACAGAAGAAGGATGGGCTGACTCAAGAGGAGGGGGACTCCTCTTTGGAGGTCTTTAAGCAGGAGCTGGACAACCACTTGTTTGATGTATTGTAGTTGAGGTTACTTTTCTGGTATGGGTTCTACAAGATGGTTACTGATATTGTTTCCAACACTCCAATTCTTTTATGTGACACCAATCATTATCATATAATCAAAATTAAAAACTACATGGAAGGGTATGTGAAAGTGAGTCCTAGACCTTTAGGAAAGAAGAACATTAAGAAATACCAAACCAGTCTAGAGCCTCCTTCCCAGACTACTTGGCCTCTATCTAGCCCAGGACTCTTCCTATGACAAGGAAATCAGGGGACATGTGGAAAAGCCTGGTAACCATTCTTATAAGAATGACTCGCAAACTCACAAAAGGAGGTGTTCCTTAACTTCCCCTATAAAAAGTCACTCTCTGGTCATAAATTTATGTAAATCCTTGATCCTTGTAGGATTTATACCTTCTGCCTGTGGTCCCTCACTGAGCCAAATAAGAATCTGGGGGTGGCTAGGTGGCTCAGTGAATAGAGCACCGGCCCTGGAGTCAGGAGTTCAAATCTAGCCTCAGACACTTAACACAAAACTAGCTATGTGACCTATGTGACACTTAACCTCAATTGCCCTACCTTCCCCTCCAAAAAACAAAAAAACAAACAAGAATCTGTTGTTTTCCTATTAACTTCAATGGTTTTAGATGAATGGTTTGTCTCCCAAACCTAATTTTTGAAAACACTCCCATCCTTTAGATAGTGGACCCAAAGGAAAACACCAGAGCCATGAGTGGGGCATAAGTAGGATCAGAGTCCTAACCAGGGTATAGAGACAGGGCTTTTGCCCCATGCCTCCAAATTTAGAAGGTTTGAAAGTGTTGGTGGTCCTTCAGTAGAAATAAGAATGAATTAAAATAGATGGCTATAAGATATGAATTTTTTCCTGTACTCCCTGGTCTACTCCTTCCATCTTCCCCTCTCTGTCCTCTCCAGCAGTAGCTGCTCAGTGTTTGGGGTCTGTGCCCATACTCAAATTTTATGCAGTATCAGGTATAAAACTTGCTTGTTAATATGAATGGCTATGACAGATTGTCAACGATGACTTACATGTAAGAAATGATCTGAAAGACATTGGGGATATTTATGAGCACTGGGAGTGATAAATTGCCTGTTTACTGAACTGGTGTCCTGAAGACAATAAAAGAACCAGAGAATGGTCCTTTCAGTGTGTTGAGTGTCTCCTTTATGGAAGATCAATGGAAAGGCACATCCAAGAATCATACAGTGTCAGAAAGCATGAAGAGTGATGCCCATATCCATGGGATTGATGACTCAGGTTTGCAGTTGAATAGAGCTTCTCTTGAAGAAGCAGCTAGCTAGGACAGGGGACAGAGCAATGACCCTGGAGTCAGGAGGATCTGAGTTCAAATGTGGCCTCAGCCCCTTACCAGATGTGTGACCTTGGGCAAGTCATTTAACCCTGATTGCCTCAAAAAAAAAGGAGGGAAAGAAAGGCTGTGTTCACTGGTAGTTGGGGAAACCGAGAGCCATAGAGAAGAACATAGTAGAGATCTTGTTCAGATTGTACAGAGCAACTCCATAAGGCTTATTTTGTAAGTCACTGGTTCTGGTCTGCATGGGTAAAGGGAGTCATCAATGCCAGGAAATGAAAAAAATAATAGACCCATTGCATCTTCTCTGTTCCTGAAAATTCTTTTTTAAACTATCATTATTCTTCCTGGGTAAGTAAGGAGATTCTGTTTCTGAGGGATGGGAATGGGTGGGTGATTCTTCCAAAAGGGTACTAATTCTCCAAGAATTGGACTTGCAGAATATACTGAAGATGTGTGGAGCAGCCTAAGAAAGTTAATTTTGGGAGCTGCTAGATGGAGCAGTGGGTAGAGCACAAGTTGTAGAGAAAGGAGGACCTGAGTTCAAATATGACCTCAGACACTTGGTATGTACTAGCTATGTAACCCTCCAAGAGATCTGGCCTCATATCGGCAGCCCTTCCAACACCGACTTACCTTGTCAATTTTTTTCTCCTTAGACTTTCTCCACAGTCTCCTCTCTACCCCCTTCACTCTCCTCTTGTCTTTAAACTTCTTCATGGAGACTGTGCTCAAAGTTCTGCTGTGAGTCAGCTCAACCATTTATTTTGTCTGAAAAAGTTTCTTCCCAAACAACCCCCAAGGCCCTGGTTCCAGCTTCAGCTATTAAGCAGTCCATTCCCCGGACTGAGATACTGAGATAACAGAGGATGATTTCTCTTAGTATTTCACTTATCTCCTTACCAGCTACACAGAGCAGAGAGAGAAGTCTGAGGGATGAGGAAGACTATTTGAAATACAGCTGACCTTGGTTTTCTCTTGGCACGCAATCCATAATCATGAAGTTGGGAGTGTCTAGTTAGCTTCTTTTGGCAAAGTCTGGGATGTGCTGAGGACTAGTGATCTTGCAAGGGTGCCACAGGAAGTCTTGGTGGAGTTCTTGGCCTGGGAGTTGGGTTTACAAGGTGGCTATTTTCATGCCTTCCCTTGTCTTCGCAGGTTAGCAAGACAAAGAAACTGGTGCGGTTTGCCATTTCTTTCTCCATCTCATTTGTCAGATGAGGAAACATGACAAAAACAGAGTTAAGTGACTTGCCTAGGGTCACATAGCTACTAAGTGTCTGAGGCTAGATTTGAACTCAGGAAGATGAGTCTTCATGACTCCAGGCTCCACACTCTATCTGCTGGGCCATCTAGCAGCCTGAATAAAAATTAGAATGCAGTTAATTCCTTAGAGAGAGGCAGATAGAAGATTGGCCTAATTGTGTGACTCTAAGTAAGTCACCTAACCTCCTGATGCCTCAAGTAACTCTCAAAGACTCTGAGTTACCAGTGAGTTGCACTAGTGAACAGCCTTCATCCTGGGGGCTCCCTGTACCAATGAAATCGTACCTCTGAACCTCACCTCCCTAATTATGACTTTAAAGTACTATACAATCATGTAATAACAGAAATGTGACATAGGTCATTTCCAGTTAGGATGCTCAAGATCCCATACCCAGAAAGCTTTTAGCTTATACCATCTCTTCCTCACATCCCCTAGGCTTGAGTCCTACAGGAAACGTCTTGACTACTATAATCCCATCTGATTCCTTGTTCTAAGCCCTATGCTTTTCCTTGACATTCCTGTCCTTCATCTCTGTGGTCACCTTGATTTAATTCCCTCTTCCTGCTCTGTAGCTGTTTTATGTTTTCAAGAGAAAAGTCAAAGCCTGCATTATTCTTTTTCATGTAAAGAACCTAATGGTCTCATGGGATACCCATCTTTCTTTCAATCAAAATTCTCTTTGAAGAGAAGCCCTCTGATTCTTACCGTAATGTAAATTACTGATAATAGCTTAATGCTCAAACTCTACATGGAGGCCTTTCCATGTCAACCAGGACCAAGGTCTTAGGTTAAAGGAATAAAAGACTAAAGGTGGAATATCAAGAGTCGGCCTGAGGTAATATGATCTTTCTGGTGCCGCTAAAATCATATTATTGGTTCTTGGGGAAGGCTGATGCTAAAAGCCTGCTCAAGGAACATCTTCTACCTGCCACTTCCCCCAATCCCTTCTCCAGCTTGCCTCCATCAGCTCAGGCATCAGGAATCCAACAGGCTTTCTGCCACCATAGTGAAGGTTGATGAAACCCCCTTAGGATTAAAGGGAAAAGGAGGTGGAGACAGAGGAAAGGAGGTAGGAAATCTTAGTCTCAGATATGACTTCTTCTCCACCTCCTGGGAAGCTGTGTTGGCAGCTCAGTTAACCCACACTCTGGTCCTTCTCTCCTTTGCCAGAGTCTCTTGCAGACAGTATTTTAGAGGCTGCCTTTGATACACGGCCATTGTATCCTATTTGCCTTTATTCCCTCACCCTGTGAGGAGTAATTGGAAGATGACTCACATACAGAGAAATATAGAAAAACAACTTTATTTTACTCATTTTCCCCTTCTACAACTTGCTAAAAGCTTCAAGGGAAAAAAAAAATGTTTCTCCCAGAAAATTACACCCTGTATCTCCCTTTCTGCTACTCTTAGGAAGTCATTTAAAATGGAAATTAAAGCCCATTATTGCACATTTAATTACCCACCAAATGAATGGCATATTTAATGGAAATGGCAAAATGCTCCAACATGTAAGATTTCTAGTTCATGCATTTCCAGACATATTACAAAATAATTCATTAACGAGAGGCCCCCAGGAGACTTGCTTCCAAAGAGGAACGGGTCCTGGGAACAGGGCCAGGGAAAGTAGGAAAGAGCACTCTAATCCATCCATCAGTCACCAAGTACAGTACTTACAGTGTGCCAGTCACTGTGTTAAGTCCTGAGGATACAAAAAACAGTCTGCCCTTAGGAATCTTTCATTCTAATTGGCGAGCAAATATTTATAGGTTTATACAAGGTGCATACAAAGTAGATATGAGATAACCTTTGAAGTTACTAGCCACTGAAGTCCTTGAGAAAGGAGGGCAGCGAGGTGGCACAGTGGATAGAGTGCTGGGCCTGGAATCAAGAAGACTCACCTCTCTAAGTTCAAATCTGGTCTCAGACACTTATTAGCTATGTGACTTTGGAGAAGTCACTTAACTTTGTTTGCTCAGTTTCCTGATCTGTCAAATGAATTGGAGAAAGAAATGGTAAACTTTGCCAAGAAAATCCCAAATGGGGTCATGGAGAGTCAGACACAACTGAAAACAACTCAACAACAACAAATTTTAGCAGAGAAGTGTGTGGGTGAGAAACCTCACTTACCCAAATCAAAGGAATGTAGAAGAGAACTTCGAGCAGACAGGAGTTTTATTCTTAAAAAAAAAAAAATACCCTGGGGCGGGGAGAGACCTCTCCCCACCACATGTCCAAAGGAAAAGAGAGAGCCAGAGAGAGAGAGAGAGAGAGAGCACCCCTCCAGGCGCCCTTTTTTAAAACCCTGAGAGTCATAAAAAGTCATAAAAAGTACATTCTTTTAAGTTGTATTGGAAGAGAGAGAGGGTATGGATTCCACGCAGGTAAAGTCAAAGGGTCTCTGACTTCTCATTGGAGGAAGGGCGGAGTCCCGTTTTGGCGCAAATTTAAACAAAGAAAGATTCCCGCCCCCTTCCCCTCTCCCCCCCCTCACCTTTTGCTTGTGCAAAAGGTATGGGCGCACAGTCTTTAAGTAGACAAGCAACTCTCGTGGGATTCCTGTCCCCACCCTGAGCTCACAGCAAAAAAAGCTCCTGTCAGGTCTACTTCTAGCCCATCCTAAACAAAAGTTCTGATTTGCATTCTAATACTGCCTTTGGAGAATCTCAACTGTAAAGGCTTCCCATTCAGAAGGTACTAGCAACCACAGGTACCAGGAAAGGTCTCCTGTAGAATATAGAGTCTGAACTGAGTTTTGAAGGAAACTTCAGGGATTTTAAGAGACAGAGGTGAGGAAGGAGAGCATCCTAGGTATGAGGAATACCTAATACAAAGATTTTGAAATGGGAGACAGTGTCACACCTGAGGATTAGCAAATAAATCAGTAAAGTTGGTCTGTAAATTGACATTATTAGACGAGTTGGACAAGGGATTCACACTAGAGCAGAGAATACTGATTGGTTTCCCAACAGTGAGAAAGGAGGAGAATATATAGCAGAAATGAGATTATAGCCTATAAAGTACTGAGGAATGGAGGCATTGAAGATGATAATGAAGATGAAGAAAAAGTTAAAAAGTAGTAAAGCAGAAGGAGAGATGGAATGATAAGGTATGATCAGATAATAGGATTTTAGAATTCTTGAACATAGAGGAAGAGCAACTGTGGGTTAAGGCAACATTAAGGTTATGACTTGGGGTGTAGTGGAGGAACATGTTGTTCATAAGAGTTGAGTAAACTGAAGAACGAGGAAGTTAGTTCTGGTTGCTGTGCTTCATTCTTGAAGAGGACCAAAATGATATTACTATGTTAGAAATAAGTTACAGTGTGTATGACTGTGGCTGATCAGACCAAAACAAGCTCTGAAGGCCCTTCCACAGGTCAGGTCCAAATAATCCATGTGAACATTTGGGGTGGATTCTCTAAATTTGCCCAACTTGTGTTTCTTGCCTCTGGCAACTTTTTCTTAGGGAGTTCATGGATGACTTGTTCAATTTCTTTTTCTGAAATGGGGTTATTTAAGTATTTTATTTCCTCTTCTGTTAATCTGGGCAATTTACATTTTTTTGTAAATATTCATCCATTTCACTAAGATTGTCATATTTATTGGCATATGATTGTGCAAAATAGCTCCTAACTATTGTTTTGATTTCCTTTTCATTGGTGGTGAATTCACCCTTTTCATTTTTGATGCTGGCAACTTGGTTTTCTTCTTTCTTTTTTAAATCAAATTAGCCAAAGGTTTATCTGTTTTATTGGTTTTTCCCCCTCACAAAACCAGCTCTTAGTTTTATTTATTAGTTCAATAGTTTTCTTAATTTCAATTTTATTAATCCTTCCTTTGGTTTTCAGAATTTCTAATTTGGTATTTAGTTGGGAATTTTTAATTTATTCTTTTTCTAGTATTTTTAGTGGCAGGCCTAATTCATTCATCTCTTCTTTCTCTATTTTATTCATGTAAGCATTTAGAGATAAAAAACTTCCCCTAAGAACTGCTTTTGCTACATCCCATAAATTTTGGTATGTTGTCTCATTATTGTCATTCTCTTAGATGGAGTTATTGATTGTTTCTATGATTTGTTGCCGAGTATTAGGCAAGACTTGAACACAGATCTTTCTGACTCCAAGGCTGACCTTCTATCTATCCAGTCAAACTGCTTCTCTGCCCCAAATTTGTTGGTTATTGATTTGTTGAGTATGAGCTATATACTAAGTGCTCTACAACTACCAAAGGAGAGAAAGATAACAATAATGGAAGGCTTTAAGGAAAGAGGTGGTATTTGAACTAGGCCTTGAAGGATGGGAAGGAAGAAAGGAAACAAGCATTTATTATGTACCTACTATGTACTGGGTCCTGTGCTAAGCACTTTATAAGAATTATTTCATTTGATCCTTACAACAACCCTGGGAAGGAGGTAGTATTATTGTTCTTATTTTACAGTGAAGGAAACTGAGGGAAACAGACTTTCCCAGGGTCACATAGCTAGTAGGTATCTGAGACTGGATTTGAATACAAGTTTTTTGACTCTAGTCCTTGTTCTCTATCCACTGGACCATATAGCTCTCTAGGGATGGGAAGGATTTTTATAGTGGGAAGCTGGGAATTACAGGCAGAATGGGCAAAGATATAGAAGAGTAAAACATAGGGGATGTGGGTGGGGAGATGGTGATTAGAATTGAGTAGTTATAACATATGGAGTATGAATAAGAATAATGGGAGATGAGACCGAGTTTGAAGTAAGCAGGACATCCAGGTAGAATCGTTGAGTATGGAGTTGGATGTGTGAGTATGAAACTAAAGAAGCAGGTTACAGATATGGAGCACAGATGTAACCAGGAACATAAGTGGATGATAGCTGGTGGCACAGACAATATCTTAGGGTTCCATCATAAGGAATTTTCCCAATTTCATTCCTGTGAGAATTGGGTGGGAAAGTGAACTCCATGAGAGGAGTGCATAGCAGATTGAACCTGGGAGGGGTGGAGATCCCACAGAGGATGTGGAGAACCATGAGGCAAGATGAGGATGGAGAAGATGCATGTCTTTAGCCATGGCAGCACACTGAAGCAAAGCCCTATTCTCCCTATTGGTTGTAGTCGTGTCTGGGAGTTATCTATATAAAGGTGGTACTTAACACCTGAGAGTGAATGAGATCTCTGATGGCAGTAGTATAGATATAGAACTTCAGGCTGATAACTGAGCTTTGGAGAAAACTTCAGGTGAATGGGTAGAACTTCAACTCTCCTCTGAGGCAATTAGATGGTGCAGTGGATAGAGAGCTGGACCCGGAGTCGGGAAGACCTGAGTTCTAATCCTTCCTCAGATACTTAGTAACTGTGTGCCCCTGAATGTCATTTAACCTCTGTGCCTCAATTTCCTCATCTGTAAAATTTAGAACACACACACTACACCTACTTCAGAGTTGTTTTGAGGATCAGATGAGATAGCATGCACAGCACTTTGCAAATCTTAGAGCACTATATAAAAACTACCTGTAATTATTATTGTGGATAGGGGAGAATGTGTTGGGATTGGAGGAGTAAAGGCAACAGGAATCCCTGAAGACAGGGGTTATTATTATTGTTGTTGTTGGATGCCCCTACTCATATGTTGCTGAACAAAGGTGGAGAAAATCATAGAACCCTGAATGGATCAACTACAAGGTGATGTTACATAATCTCAACTGGACCCTCACTTTGGCAAGGCAATCCTTTTACATCAGGTTGCTATTTACTTACTACAAAAACTTCCAAACAATTTCATCCCTCTTCAGACTTCCCACAGATCCCCCTCATCAACCCTCTCAACTGAGAACCTTGCCTCATATTTCACTGAAAAAACTGAGACCTTCCACCAGGAGCTTCCCCTTCTTTCCTCCTCCTTTACTCATGTCACCCAGATGCCTCCTGCCCAGATCCTCTTCCTTCCTATTCATCTTGCACAATGAATTTTCATTGCCAAAGAAAACCCTTCTCTATGTGCAAGTGATCCCATTCCATCCTGACTTCTCCAGCAAATTTCCCCCTCCATCATCTCTCCTCTTTCACTAACCTTCAATCTCTCCCTGTCTACCAAATGTTTCTCTACTGCCTACAAATGTGCTCAAGTTGTTCCCTCGTTCTCAAAAATCTTCACTTGATCCATCCATCCCCACTACCTACCATCCTTCTTTATCTCTTCTCTCTTTTGCGGCTAAGCTCCTTGAGAAGATCATCTATAATAGATGCCTCCACTTCCTTTCCTCTCACTCTCTTAACTCTTTGACCTCTGGTTCCCAACCTCATCATTCAGCTGAAACTACTCTCTCCAAAATGACTAATAATCTCTTCTTTGATGAATCTGATGGCCCCTTCTCAATTCTCATCCTTCTTGACCACACTGTAGCCTTTGGCACTGGCAATTACCCTCTTTTCCTTCATGTTCTTCTATCTAGGTTTTTGTGACATTATTGATTTGATTCTCTTGGTTCTCTTCTGACCTGACAATTCCTTCTCTGTCTACTTTGAAAAAGAGAACTCTATTGCTTCCAGGATCAAATATAAAACCCTCTGTATGGCTTTTAAAGTCTTTTATAACTGCCTCCTCCCCTACTTTTCCAGTCTTCTTAGACTTTACTCCTCTCCACATAACACTGAGATCCATCCAGTGACTCTGGTCTCCTTAGTTGTTGCACAGGACATTCCATCTCTTGACTTAAGAGTTTTTTAAGTTTTTAAGTTTTCACTGGCTGTCCCCTATGGCTGGAAGGCTCTTCCTCCTCATCGCTCCCTCCTTGCTTCTCTGGCAAATCTTCCCTTCTGCAATCCTTAATCTTAATGCCCTCCCTCTGAGATTACCTCTAATTTGTCCTCTCTCAATCTTATTCATATACAGTTGTCTGTATGTTGTTTCCCCCATTGGATTGTGAGATCTTCAAGCACTGGGACTGTTTTTGCCTTCCTTGTTAGCACTTGAGCTTAGCCCAATGCCTGGTACACCGTAGGAACTTAATAAATGCTCATGACTGATAGACTGAGTGGGAAAACCAAGGGAAAAGAGCTCAAAGCCACAGAAGGAAAGGAACATTATGCCACAGACCCAGTAGACTTCCTGTTCTCTTTTTTAAATGGCTCTTTCTGCTACAGTCCCACACACTGATTGTTCCAAAGAGTCCCTAGTTAATGACTCAGCAGGACCCCCTCCCTCAGGTCCAACTGGAGAACTGACTAAAATAATGGTTTTCAGAATGTAATTTAACATAATGTACTGCTGTTCTGTTAATAACTGAATCTCATCCTCTTTGTATGTATGTGTGTGCATACATCCATGCCCCAGAGGCAGTAAATTATAGGAATTTAACAAAGGAAATGTATAAATCCAGAGAACACAAGGGGAATAGTTAAATTGAATTTCTGAGCCTCTGAGTAAATATATGTCAGGAAAGGCTCTATTGACTCTTCATTAGTGATACAATAAACAGATATTCAGAGTAAGGGTCCCTGAATCTTCTGGTCTTGCTACAGCAATATAGAGATTTCCACATTGGTATTTATGACTTACAGGCAGAGCCTTCTTTCCTCTGATGGGAGGCTCCAGTGGAAAGCAATGTCAACCAGATACTACGGAAAAAATAAGGAGATTGTGTAGTATAATGGAATGAAGACCAGCTCTGGAGGCAGAGGATTGGAAATGGAATCTTAACTCTGAGGTATGATTTTAGACATGTTTTACAACCTCTGCAGACCTTTGTCATCTCATGAATAAAATAAGAGGGCTAGATTAGAGGACTGCCAAGGTCCTTCTCCCCTTTAAATCTATGCTTCATGATTTCTGGAGCTGTCACTTGCAGCTTGGTGATCTTTGAACTTTACTTTTATTATCTGTAAAATGAGAATAATAATATTTAAACTACTTGCCTCACTTAACTCTCCTAACAGAGGAGTTGAAAATAAAATTGTTTATAAAATGTAAGGTCATTTATTATGATAATAAGTTGGGAAAATGATAAATTGAAATCAAATACCTAGAGATCAATGGCAATGACCAAAGGAATCAGTAGTGAGTGTGTGCAAAGAATTTCATTCTTCTTTCTCTGGTCCCCTATGATTTCATTGATGTAGAGAAGTCTCAGTGTAAAATCCTCTCCACTTATGCAGATGAACACTTCATGTGTCATTTATAGTCTTAGCAAAACAATATCTAACATTTATATAGAGCTGTAACATTACAAAATTACCACTGGAAGGAGGGGAGGGAGGGAGAGAGAAATAGAGATAGATAGATAGATAGATAGATAGAGACAGAGACAGAGAGAGAAAGAGAGACAGAGACATAGAGACAGACAGAAACAGAGAGAAAGAAAGAGAGGGAGACAGAGAGAAGACAGAGCAACAGAAAGAAGGAGCAACCTAGAAACATACAGACAGAGATAGAAAGACAAAGAGAGATGGAGACAGAGATAGAGAAAAAGAGAGACAAAGAAAGGAGAGAGAGGGAGAGAAGGAGAGAGGATGAGGGGTGAAGATACTGTGAAGTTTTGAGATATGAAGGAAGGAAATGGAAAGAATCCATGTCAAATGGCCTTAGACTTTTCAGTGAAGAATTAGGTTAGGTCACCTGCTGCTAATTGGGTATGTATACTGTGGGGTGTGTGTGTGTGTGTGTGTGTGTGTGTGTGTGTGTGTGTGTGTGTGTGTGTTTTGGTGGGGGAGGACTGATGAGAGATACTGCTGGAGGATTGAGAGAAAAGGCTTGGAATTGTTGCTTTGTGGGGAATAAGATAGTACAAATGAGGATAGTGTAAAAGATGGTCATATGGTGCTTGGCATATGGCAGGTATTTAATAAATTCTTGACTAATTGATTGATGAAGGCTCATTTGAGATTACATACCATGAATATATCCTGTAAATTTCTCTCAAGGTTAGCCATATGCTACATTCAGAGTGATTAAACCTACCATGTGTCTTTTCATTGCCTTTGGATCACCTGCCATTTTGATTTTCTGAGCTCATGGTATCCCACGGGTTTATATCCATAAAACATCATAAGAAACTTACTAGTATTAACAAGATGGGTTTTTTCAGCAATAAGTGACTCAGGATCATTAAAAACGCTATACATTTATCCAAATTCAATCTACTCTGATTTTCTTCTCGTTATCTCTGGACTAAATTACGTAAGCCACGTGCCAGTCCAAATGTGGGGACTGGCCTCCTGCTCCTCAAGAAATGAACTTCTGAGGACAGCAAGGTGGTACAGTGGGTACAGCACTGGCCCTGGAGTAACGAGAACCTGAGTTCAAATCCAGTCTCTGACACTTATTAGCTATGCGACCCTGGGCAAATCATTTAATCCCAATTGCCTCAAAAAAAAATTAGTTCCTGTTAATCAATTTCCTCAGTCTGCCACCAGGGTATCTGAGCTGAAGCTTGTTAACTAACCTGAGAGTCAAACACTGAATGCACACAACAGCCCTCTGAGATCGGTGCTGTTATCCTGATTTTACAGATGGGGATTAAGGAGGTTGAGAGACTTGCTCCAGGGTCCCTTAATCATTATGTGTTGGAGGAGGGACTTAAACTCAGGTCTTCTTGGCTCCAAGGTTAGTTTCTTCTCCACTAGGTTACACTAAATCCCAATGTATGGGGAGGACTTTGTTAATCAATAAGCATTATATAAACATCATTTATTATTATGATTATTGTAGTTACTATTATAATTACAATGTCTGAGCACCCAGACTCTTTGATATGATCTTGTGTGTGTTCAATCATTTGCATTTTCCAAGGAAGACAAAAGAGCCAGTACCTTTTGGAGGACAGCACTGAACTAGGAATCAGGAGAACTGGGTTCTGGACTAGACTTGATTCCTCACTCATTATGTGACCTTGGACAAGTCACTTCTCCTCTTGCAAGGGGTGGGGGGAGTGTCTTCATAACTCATCTGGCATATGAAGGGCTCAGACAAGATGACCTTTATGGCCCCTCTGAGATCCCATATCTGAAGACCGTATAACTTTCTTTTCTTTTAGAGAACAAAAAGATCAGCAGAGGACAGCAGTAGAAAAGATTTCACCTGCATTACTGGAGGGAACTCCGGAGTCTATCAGACCTCAGATCTATTTGAGTATTTTTGTTCAGAAGAGGATGACTCTTGCAAGGAAACATATTTCTCTGGTAGCAAAAGAAGGGTGCATTTGGGTTATATGGAAATAGAGAGGAGGCTGCCTGCTCAGGGATACAGGACAGAAGGATCCTGGTCTGGATGAATGAACTGGGCTTGGGGGTATAGATGGAGATATCCTAGCCAAAGGCCTCTCTAAGCACCATCTCCCTAGTTGGACCAAGTTGAACCATGTCTCTTAATTCCTAGACCTCTGATTGCTGCCTGGGTAGCCTCGTTTTTCTGCCTGTAATAAAGTAGCATGGCTTACTCTTTAGAAGAAAAGTCTGAGGATATGTTGTTGTCCTGAAGGTGCTAGGAGAGGGGTCTAGGAAAGAAGAGGCTGTCCAAGCCTGAAAGGAAGAGCCTCAGGCCCTAGGAGGGGCAGTGAAAGTGACAAGGAGAATGGGGCTGAGGAAATGGGAGGGGACAGGAGGTATCTTGAACTGAGGAAAGGGAGGTGGTGAGAAAGGACATAAGAGGGAAAGGTACAGGGCACTGCCTGGACAGGGTGCCACAGAGAGAATCTGGATACTGTAAGGGTATCGGGCACCTAGGGAGAAGGCACTAAGACCACAGTTCTCAACCAGTGGGTAGGGACCCCTTTGGGAGTCCAATGACCCTTTCACAGGGGTCGCCTAAGACCATCGGAAAACACATATTTCCAATGGTCTTAGGAACCAAGACACCACTCCTCTATCTGTCTCCAGGCAGGTCCGCCCACATATAAGTATTAAAGGGTTGAGGCATTAGTAAGGTTGAGAACCACTGTACTAAGAATAGGGAAATAAAGCAGCTGAGTGGTCCAGTGAATAGAACACTGGAAGTCAGGAAAGCCTGAGTTCACATCTGGCCTCAGGCATTTACTAGCTGGTGACCTTGGACAAATCACTTAACATTTCTAAGCCTCTGTTTCCTCATCTCTCAAATGGGGGTAATAATAAAAACTACCTCTCAGAGTTGTTGTGGAGATCAAATTGAGATAATATTTATAAAGCACTTTGTAAATCTTAAAGTGTTATATAAATGCCAGCTGTTATTAGATACTGTTATATGGGTAGGGAATGTGATGTGAAGAGCGGACCACAGAATAAGTGACCTGATGGGAGGGGTGCCAGAGGTTAGTTGTCCAAAGATATCTTACCCCTTGGCTTGCCACTTTATCCCTAATTCTACCATTCTGGTTATTCTGTTGCCTTAAATCATGGAAGCACCTCTTAAAATGTAAACAGCCAACAAGAATTTATTAAGTGGTAGTTATTTGTCCTTCATTCTTGAAGAGGATCATGACATCAGGAAGGTGATACCATGACTTGCAAGTGAATTGGATTTAAGTGAGGAAGGGCTATGCAAAGTCACCAGCTTCACTTTCACTTCTGGAACCATCTGGGTTCAGTGGCCGGACATAGATCAGGATGACTGGAGATGGCCCCCTATTAAGGTCTTACCATAGTGAGATATGTGTGGTGGCACATGTATGTAATCTGGGGCGGCTGAGCTGGCAGATCTCTCAAGCAGAAGAGTCTGAGCTACAGTGAACTATGCCAGTTGGGTGTTCACACTAAGTTCAGTATTAGTACAATGGGCCCCTGGGAGCGAGGGGCCACCAGGTTCTTAATAAGGAGTGGAAAACAAGCCAAGGTCAGAGAAAAAGAACAGATCAGAGTCTGGAGGTGATTAGTAAGTCCATTTAGCAGCCTCTGTACTTTTAGTTTGGATGAGATAGGAAGAATCAGTTTTAAAAAGAACTAATTTAATGGTTTATGATATGTCAGGCAATGTGCTAAAATGCTGGGCACATAAAGAAAAGGGAGAACCATCCCTGTTCTCAAGGAACTTATATATTATTTTTTTTTAATAATTTTTTTAAATTTTATTTTAGTTTGCATCATTCATTTCCACAAGATTTTGAGTTACATATTTTCTCCCCCTCTTTCCCCCACCCACCGCCCCAAAACAGCCATCCCAGTGTGTCCCCCCTT
>CM053588.1:115092474-115106794 GCA_028646515.1 Pseudochirops corinnae
CCAACTCTTCTATGTGGCAAGATGCCCAGTTTAGAGTTTATGTCATTCCTTCCCTAAGCCAAATTCTGTGAGAGTAAGGTTGACTCTTTCCCTTTTGCCTTCTTCTTTTCCCCTCTATTGTAACAATTATCTCTTGCCTCTTCCATGAGATGCTCAACCCCATTCTGACTCTCCCTGTCTCCTCTCAATCTAATCCTCTCTCTCCTCACAATTTCACCATTTGGAATATTATCCCTTCCTATTCAATTGAAATTGAATATACTCAGATATGTGCTTGTTTGCATATGTAAACCCTCTTATATAAATTTATGTGTATGTATATGTGAAAGAGAGAAAATGTTTTACCAGATTAAAAAAGCCTGAGAAGTTTAGGAATCTTCCTTCTCTGCCTAACTAAACTTAGAATGGAGAGAGAGAAGTTCAGATCCTTAGAAGATAATAGTTCAACTCCAGATAGGAGTATTGAAGGAGGCTGCCCAAGCTACCCAAGCCACCAACCGATGGTGCCAGATCCTGTAATATACAGGCATGAAGACATGAGAAAGAGTAAAGACCTTTTCTGACCTTAAAAAAAAATTCTCCTGGTTCTGCTCCCCTCACTCAGCATCAGTTCACATATGTCTTTCCAGGTTTTTCTAAAATCTGCCTACTCATCATTCTTATAGCACGGTAGTATTCCATTACATTCATATATCACAACTTGGCCAGCCGTATCCCAATTGATGGGCATGCCTTCAATGTCCAATTCTTTGCCAGCACAAAAAGAGCTGCAAAAAATATTTTTGTACATGTGAGTCCTTTTACCTTTTTAATGATCTCTTTGACATTACAGACCTAGTTGTTGGATCAAAGGATATGCACAGTTTTATAGCTCTTTGGGCATAGTTTCAAATTGCTCTCCAGAATGGTTGGATCACTTCATAGCTCTACCAACAATGCATTAGTGTTCCAATTTTCCCACATCTTCTTCAGCATTTATCATTTTTCTTTTTTGTCATTTTAGTAGATTGGATAGGTATGAGGTGGTACCTCAGAGTTGTTTTAATTTGCATTTCTCTAATCAGTAGTGATTTAGAGCATTTTATATGACTATAGATAACTTTAATTTCTACATCTGAAAACTGCCTGTTTAAATCCCTAAGGTACTTCTAAATCTGGAATTTTATAATTCTGTGATACTCTGATGACCATTAAAACTTCTGTATAGAGCAGGAAAGTTTTCTAGTTTGAGACCGATTCACCTTTAAGCATTCATTTCAGTTCAATAAATGTTAAATGACTACTATATGCTTACCACTGGGGATAAAAAAAGACAAAAATAATCCAGTTCTTGCCCTGAATTGAATCGAATTGAATATAACTCTGGTTTCAGATTGCGACCTCCAGAGCTGGGCAAGTGTTGAAGATTTTGACAGCCGAATCATCCTCAGGATTTAAAATCCCACCCTCCCCTTCTGGTTACCACTTTATATTTACATTTCCTAATGACAAGATTACAGTTTTAATTAGTATATAATTGCAAGTCCCATTACTAAAGGAAAAATGCTTGCAGTAATTACCAATTATTAAATACGATTTGAAAATGACATATAATTAAATTCAGGAAACGCTTCAAAAATTCTTCCTTCTATTCTCTCCTGAAATCCACCCCCTTCTCCCCACCCAATGCCAATCCCTCACCAACTACGAATGAATTATGTCTTTTTCTTACTCAGAGATGTGTGCTGCCTCTTATAGCCTAGCTTGTAGATTGGATTATCCCAGAGGGCAAGTGGACACTTGTCCAGTCTTTCCAACTGGGTCTTCTGGACCCAGTCAGTCATTAAACATTTATTAAGTGCCTACTATGTGCCAGGCACTGTTAAGCACAAGGGATACAAAGAAGGGCACAATCCAGTCTTTGTCCTCAAGAAGCTCACAGTCTAACAGGGGAGATGATATATAAATGACAATTTATAAAACAAGCTCTATACTGGAAAAATTGCAAGTAGTCAATGGAGAAGACATTGTATTAAGGGGGATTGGGAAATGTGGCTTTTTATCTGGGACTTGAAGGAAGCCAGGGATATTAAGAAGTGGTGATGAGAAGGGAGAGCATTCCAGACAAGGGGGACAGCCAGAGAAAACCTGTGAGTCAGGAGATGGAGTATAATATGTGAAGAACAGGGAAGAGGCCAGTGTCACTGGATTGTAGAGCATTCAGAGGGGTGTAAGGTGTAAGAAAACTGGAAATGTAGAGAGAGGTTGGTTATGAAGGGATGTGAAAGCCAAACAGGATTTTATAATTGATCCTGGAGGCAAAAGGGAGCCACTGGAGTTTATTGAGTAAAGGAATGACATGGTCAGACCTGTGTGTGAGGAAGATCACTTAGATGGCCCAGTAGATGGTGGAATGGAGTGGGGAGAGACTTAAGGAAGGCAGATCCACCAACAGGCTATTGCAAAAGTCCAGATGTGAGATGATGAAAATCAGCCCTAGAATGGTGGCAGTGCCAGAGACGAGAAGGAGGCATACATTATATAGAGATTTGTGAAGGTAAAATAGACAAGGCTGGGCAGAATATGAGCTGAGGGAGTGTGAGAAAAAGAGTGGGGAGTCAAAGATGGTGCTTTGGTTGTGAGCCTGGGAGAGGGTTTGTGGGGAAAGACAATGGATTCAGCTGAAGTTGAATTTAAGATGTCTTTCCAGTTGGAGGTGTCTGAAAAGCAGCTGGAGATATGAGACTGAAGGTCAATAGAGAGAATAAATAGATTTGAGAATCAGCAATATAGAGATGATAAATGAATCCATGGATTCCACTGATGAGATCAAGTGAAAAAGTATAGAGGAAGAAGAGAAGAGGGCACAGGGCAGAGACCTGTTGGACACTCATGGCTATAATGCAAACGAAGAATCAACAAGAAGACTTAGAAGCAACAGTTAGATAGGTCAAAGGGAGAAACTAGAAAGAAGAGAATACAAAAACTAAGAGGATGGGGAAGCTGGGTGGTGCACCGGTCCTGGACCTGAGGAGGACCTGAGTTCAAATCTAACTTCAGACACATTAGCTGTGTGACTCTGGGCAAGTCACTTAACCCCAATTGCCTCTGAAATCTTTTTTAAAAGAAAGATAAGAGGATGATCAACAGTGTTAAAGCCTGCAGAGTGGTCAAGAAGAATGAGGACTGAGGAAAGGTTGTTAGATTTGGCAACTAAGAGATTGTAACTTCGGACAAAGAACTGTTTCAGGTGAATGATGAAGTTGGAAGCCAGACTGCACAGTTAGGAGGAGAGTGAGAGGAAAGGAAGTGGAGGCACCTGTTATAGATACACTTCTCAAGGAGTTTAGCCACAACAGAGATGAGGAGATATGGGGTGACAGCTGGTGGGGTTGGACAGATAAAATGAGAGTTTGGGGGCTAGAGACATAGGCATCTTTGTAAGCAGTAGGGAAGCAATCAGGAGACAGGGAGAGATCAAAGATGAATAAGTGAGAGAGTTAGAAATGAAAGAGGTGGAAATCTGCTAGAGAAGATGGGATGGAATGGGACCACTTGTGTACGTAGCTGGGTTTGCTTTGTCAAGGAGAAGGGCCGCCCCATTATGTGAGACAGGGATGGAGATGGAGATGGTGGTAAAAGGCGTCTGGAAGATGGGAGATGAGGAGGGCAGAAGAGGGAGCTCTTGACAAAAGGTCTCGATTTTTTTTTTTCAGAGAAACATGATGAAAGATTTTCAGCTGAGAGGATGTGGGGAGGGAGAGCCATGGAAAGTCTGAGGAGGGATGAGAAGGTTTGGAAGTGTCTCCTCCTGGTGACCTGGTTTCATGGAAATTTTCCCAGCCTACCAAGGGGAGTTTCTTTTACTCTATAGTAACAGTAATAATGGCTTAAAACTGATAGAGAGTTTTACAAACATTCTCTCTTTGGATTTCCTTTCGACAACCTCTAAGGGTAGTGTAAGGGTTCATTATTATCCTCACATTATATATATAAGGAAATTGAAGCCCAGAGAAGTTAAGGGATTTGAGCAAGGTCACAAAGTAAGCAACAGAGCAATGATATATATTGTGTATAGGTCTTCTGAGTACAAATCTACTTCTCTTTCCATGATATTTCACGACTTACAACCCACACCCATGGAAACAAGAGAAACAGCATTGCATAGGATTCAGGGCTAAAACTTGGACTTCCAGACAGGAAAGACTGGGTTTGAATGTCATTTCAGAGCTTTACTAGTTATGCAATCCAGTGAAAGTCATTTAACCCTTATAAACCTCAGTTTTCCTCTCTACAAAATGGGGATAATAATAATCACCTACTTTATAGGGTTGTTACAAAGCTCAAGTGAGAAAATCATATAGAAAGTGCTTCATAAATCTCAAAAGCACCATATAAATGTAAGTTATTATTACGGGGGGAGAAAAAAGTATAGAAACAGCAATTATCATATACAAGCACAGAAATACTATTCTCATTCCTAGGCATGAGGCAAGCAGTTTTAGCAACATTTCTAAAATCTACAGTGCATTTTCCTGCCTTTTTGTATTTTATCTGCTCTAGGTTTTTGTGACACTACTATCTCTTGGTTCTTTCCTGTTTGATGGTTTCTTAGTCTCCTTTCTGGGTCACCTCCCACATCATGCCTCCTTACTGCTGTTGTACCTTAAATTTTTTTTGCTTTTTTTTGGAGGGCAGTTGGGGTTAAGTGACTTGGCCAAGGTCACAACGCTAGTAAGTGTTAAGTGTCTGAGGCCAGATTTGAACTCAGGTCCTCCTGACTCCAGGACCGGTGCTCTACTCACTGTACCACCTAGCCGCCCCCGTACCTTAAATTTTTATCCCAAGTCCTATTCAATTCTTCTTTATATTTTCTCTCTTGGTGATCTCATCCAGTCCCAAAGATTTATTTGTCAACTCTACTCAGATGATATAACTTCTCCTTTGTGAAGCATTATCCTTACAACCTTCTGAAGTAGATATCACAAGTATTATTATGCCCATTTTACAGATGAGGAAAATGGGACTGAGGGTGCTAAATAAAGCAACTACTCCATGGGCATTCAGCTAGTAAATGTCAAAGCCAAGCTGTGCCTGTAGGTCCACCTGACTCCAAGTCCAATGTTCTATCCTCAATACCATGTACCCTACCCATCATCAGGGAGTAGGACCCAGCTCTTCTTTATATCCAGGTTTGATTTTGAGACAACCTCTGAAAATATCGCTCTGGTTATTTCTGAAATCTATGCTAGATGCACCTTTATTTTAGGATCATAGGACTGGAAGTTTGACTTTAAAGGTAATCTAATTCACACGAAGTAAACTGCCCAAGGTCACAAAAGGAGCAACATCAGGATTCAAACCCAGGTCCTCTGACCCCTTTGTCTGGGAGTGTTTCTTGTGATTTCCTTGCCTGTTGAGCCTAACTGTTCCTTTTGCAAAGAGTCTTCTTTGGTATCTTTTTCTTTAGTCTAGAAGGTTTCTTTGTCATATTGCTCTATAACATTCATGGTCATGCACTCGCATCTTCTCAACCTTATACCCCTTTGTATCTCTTACCACTTGTATGAGGCTATAATTCAATAATGCCCTCTGGGGTAACAGAGGCAGGATGAGTTATCTGCCTCTATGCTAAATGACTTCAGGCTTCTGTGGTTCTCTGGTTCTCTAATTTTTCCCTCTGCTTTTGATACCTGCTTTGGTTTTCTCTTTCCCTTGAAATCTGTCGGTTTCAATCTTCCTTGCTGTCTTTGTCCTGCTGCTTCTAATTTATCGACTTGTCTTTCACTCAATTGTCTAGGAGGGAATTTCAGGTGGGGGTGGTGAGGAAATGTTTCTACAGGGAATAATGACAGCCTACGGGATGTACCCAGACAGGTTCCAGGAAGAGCCAGTAAGTTCCTCTTCTCTTTGGTATCTCTTTGACAGATGTGAGCTCCCTTCATTTAGAGACCCCTTGGAGCTGAGTAGGTTTTTATTATTAGTTTGCTCAAATTCACACGCTTGGGCAATGCCCTTGGGCAGACTGGAGGAAGAAGAAAGATCAGCTCAGCTGGGAGCCATTAGCAAAGGAGCAGCCTGGAACTATTCCTTCAATGGTACTGTGAGCCATATGGGCTTCGACTCTTTAGAGAGGCTTGGAGTTCTTTCTTCACATGAGGGTCTCCAATCCCGGATAATGCTGTACGTCCAGAAAATTTTTATGGAGAAGGTAGAAACCTACCAGAGCTGGGGGGGAGGGTGGGAGAGGAGGTGGTTATTTTGACTATTTATGAACTTTGGTACAAATCCTTGTGTTTTCTTTTATATTAATTAAAGTCTGTCCCATTTCTGCAGTCTTGTGAACCTGAGTACTTATTTACATGGGATCTAAAAGCCCTTTCCCATTTTTGTATGTAGATATCTAGACAGAAGCCCAAATCAGATGAGTGGAGAGGCAGTGAGGGGCTCTCAAGGTTGAATTTTGGATTTATGTAAACCCAGAACTTTATTAATGGATGGTGGGTTATAATAGCTATTCTTCTTGCTTTACAGGGCTCTTGGCTAACTCAAAAGACAACTCATGGAAAGCACTTTATAAACCTTAAAATGCTTTATAAATGTCAGTATGAAGCAAAGGAAAGGTTGTATGATGACTGTTTCTCTCTGTATTTCTTAAAGGATTTTTGTGATAATTTCTTAGTAGGAAGAAGTGTTCTATATATAACTATAGTTGATAGAAATCTGATCTCTGGATTAAGTGGATTTTACAATATATGCTTGGGCAGCTAAGTGGCACAGTGGATAGGGTGCTGGGCTTGGAATCTGGAAGACTTATCTTTATGAGTTCAAATCTAGTCTCAGACACTTATTAACTGGGTAACCTTGGGCAAGTCACTTAACTCTGTCTCCATTTCTTCATCTGTCAAATGAGCTGAAGAAGGAAATGGCAAACCACTCTAGCATTTGTCAAGAACACCCCAAATGGAGTTGTGAAGAGTCAGATCCAACTGAAACAAATACATAGAAAACAATATAAGATTAAGTACCAATTAAGAGGTAAATAGAGGAAATATTAGAAGAGATGATGGTTACTGTGGACTGGAGTGGTCCGAGGGTCTTCATGAAGGTAAGGATTGTTGTAGATGGGGAAGGGAGGCATTGGAAGTCAAAAGGAATCAATAACAATTCAGAGAAATAGTCATCAAGAGAAGGAGGAAGTTTTGTTGGGGGGAAGATGGTAATTTTGTGTTTGAACAAATTGAGCCTGAGGTAGAAATGGGACAGACATCCAGGGAGGCAGCTGGAAATTCATTGTTTTTACATGTAACTGGGGAAAAATTTATTTTTCCCTCTCAATGCCTCTCCACTCATCTGATTTGGGCTTCTGTCTAGATATCTATATACAAAATTGGGAAAGGGCTTTTAGATCCCATGTAAATAAAAAAATTTATTTATTAAATAAAAGCTTACAAAATGACTACATATGTATATCCTATATGGCCTTGTTTGCCTTCTCAACGAGGGGGGTAGAGATGGAGGACGGGAGACAATTTGGAACTCAAAGTTTTAAAAATGAGTGTTAAAAATTGTTTTTATAGTTGGAAATGTACCACCAGATCTCAGGAGAGAGGTCAGGACTGCAGAGAGAGATTTGGGGCTCATCCGAATATCAAATCTGTAACTGGCCTTTTCTCGTGCCCACGGAAGTATGGCCAGGGAGAGTTGTCCGTCAGGGACGCGAGCACTGCGGTGGCAAGAGGCAGGTTACAGATAAAATGAGACAATGTCGCAAAGTGGATCAAATTTTCATTTTGCATGCAAAGTCATTAGTTTAGGGAACTCTCCAGGAGGAAACTCCCTTTTACCATGATCAATTAATCAAGAGACCTACTATGTGCTGGTCACTATGGTAGATGCTAGAAATCCAAACACAAAAATGAAACAGTCCCTGTCCTTCTTCAGCACAGAATAAGAAGACT
Source organism: Pseudochirops corinnae (assembly GCA_028646515.1). NCBI lineage: Eukaryota > Metazoa > Chordata > Mammalia > Diprotodontia > Pseudocheiridae > Pseudochirops > Pseudochirops corinnae. Next base: position 115,100,415 of record CM053588.1, read on the forward strand.
CAAACAGCTGGGAGAGACCAGAAAAAGTCACTTTGCAAAAGGTAGAATTTGAGCTGAGACTTGAAAGAAGCTATTGATGTCACCAGACAGAGGTGATGAAGGAGAGCATTCTAGTCATGGTGGGCAATCAGTACAAAGGCTCCAAGTGGGAGGAGGAAAGGGACCAAGCATTTATAAAGTACCTACTGCATGCCAAGGCACTGTGCTGAGCACTTTACAAATATCATCTCACTTGATCATCACAACAACCCTGGGAGGTAGAGAGGTAGGTCTTATTATCCCCATTTTATAATTGAAGAAACAAATGGAGGCAAATGGAAGTTAAGTGACTTGCCTAGGGTCACTACTAAGAGTCTGAGGTTGGAATTGAATATAGATCTTCCCAATTCCAGGCCCAACCTCTATCCTCCGCACCGTTTAGCTGCCTAGGAGACCAGAAATGGAATATTGCATGTGAGGAATAGCAAGTAGGCTGGTATTACTGGTCTAGAACGGAATACAGTATAAGAAGACTGAAAGTAGGAAAGGGCAAGATTGTGAAGAACATTAAATGACAAACAGGATTTTTTATATTTGATTCTGGAGGCAATAAGGAACCCCTGGAGTTTACATGGGTTAGGGGAAGTGGAGAAGTAATACGTTGAGGAGTTTGAGGTAGGGAGACTTCATTTATAATTTGTCTACAGACATAGTCTCCTCATCTGTAAAATGGGAACAAGAATATGTGAGGAGGTTGGGCTATGTGATGTCTAGAGTCTCCAGGTCTGGATTCTGTGATCCTGTGACAAGATAACAAGATCCCAAAGAAAGAAAAATGGGATAGGATCAAGGCATAGGGTTAACCTTGGGAACAACAAGGTAGCCCATTTATTTCTCTAAGGCACATGGGAAGGAGGGGAAATGGAGATATGATGATCCACAAGGGTACTGCCGTGGATCAGAGGGAAGTTGAGGGAACGATGACTAAATAGCTTCAATTTTCTCAATACAATAAGGGATGAAATCACTGTTGACCCTTAAAAAAGGTAAGTTTTTACAGAATGTTGAATTTGGAATCAAAAACTCTTTTTCTTGCTGTTTGTTTTTGGAATTAAGAAAATTTTTATTTTGAATTCCAAATTCTTTCCCTCCTTCCATCCCTCTCCCACCTATTGAAAAAGTGAGAAATACTGTACCCATTATACATATGAAATCATACAAAACACATTTCCATATTAGCCCTGTGATTAAAAAAAAAAAGCAAGAAAAATGAAGAAAGAGAAAAATATGCTTCAATCCGCACTCAGAGTCTATCAATTCTCTCTCTGGAAGCGGATAGCATTTTTCATCAAGAAATTTTTTGTAACTGTCATGGATCATTATTGTATTGATCAGAGTTGCTAAGCCTTCTACAGTAGACTATCGTTATAATATGGCTATTACTATATACCGTTCTCCTGGTTTTGCTCATTTCACTTTGCAACAGTTCATACATCTTCCCAGGTTTTTCTGGATCTATCACCTCCTTCACTTCTTATAACACAATAGTATCACATCCTATTTATATACATACATATATACATATACATACATATATACACATACATACATATATACATATATACATATACATACATTTATATACCTATTTATATATATATAAAGTGTTCAACCATTTCCCAGTTGAGGGGTATCCCTTTAATTTCCAATTCTTTGCTACTATAAAGAGAGCTATTATATATATTGTACATATTGGTCCTTTTCCTTTTCCTTTGATCTCTTTGGGGTACAGAACCTTAGTGATATTGCTGGATTAAAAAGTATGTACGGTTTCATAGCTCTTTGGGCATACTTCCAAATTGTTCTCCAGAATGGTTGGACTAGTTCACAGCTCCACCAACAAGGTATTAGTGTCCCTATTTTCCCATATCTCCTCCAGTGTTTGTCATGTTCATTCTCTGTCATTTTAGCCAATCTGATGAATGTTAAGTACTATCTCAGAGTTGTTTTAATTTGCATTTCTCTAATCATTAGTGACTTAGAGAATTTTTTTCATATGGTTATTGATAACTTTGATTTTTTTTCTTCTGAAGATTGCCCTATGTGTTTTCCGATGGTCTTAGGGGACCCCTGTGACCCCGGTGAAAGGGTCGTTTGACCCCAAAAGGGTCATGACCCACAGGTCGAGAACCGCTGATCTACAACCACTGCATAAATGTAAGTTGTTTACATTCACAGTATGTAGAAGTTAGTCTGGGGCTAGGACACCAGTTGCAAGCCACCCTGCATGTTAAGTCTATTACCCCACACATCAAGAAGACCATGAGATCTCTCACCTTGAAAATTCTCTGGAGGGGAAGCTCATATTGAAACAGCCTCAGTATGAGGACTATGTCAAACCAATAGATGCTATGGAAAGTCTATTCCTGCTGCCAAAGATAAGCAATCAGAATCATGGAGTCATAAAATATTGGAGGTGGTAGGGATTTTAGAAATCAATATTCCAAATGCCTACTCAAAGTTGGAATCCCTTCCAAAATGCCCGTAGCAAAAAGTCACTCTACTTCTGCTAAGACATTTCCAGTATTGTGGCACTCATTGTTGTAAAAGGTGGCCCTTCCATTTTCATTAAACTCTAATTGTTGATTGGGTTTTTAAAAGTTGAGCTGCCCTGTAACTTCCACTCTTTGGAACAATGCAGGGAAGGTTCAATTTCTCTTCCATATGACAGCCTTCCAAGTATACAAAACCAGTGCCTAGCACATAGTAGGTGATTTAAAAAGGCTTGATCAATGGCAAACATGTATTTTCTATGTGTTCTCCACTGCAGGCTAAGCAACCTTCAGTTGTTCTTCACATAATATTGTTTTTAGTCCCTTCATCATCCAGGTCCCTTTCCTCTCTCCAGGGAGTAAAGTGGTTCTGAGCTATCCCAGGGTTTAACATTTCTTCAGAGAAGTCTAAGGGATCATAGGTCTGGATCTAGAAGGGACCGGCTAGTTGAACCTCTTCATTTATAGACATAGAAACTGAGGTCCAGGGAATTTAAATGACTTGCCTAAAGTCTCATAAGTAAACATCAGAGGTAGGATTTGAACCCGTGGCATCTGGTTCTAGACTAAGTGCTCTTGTCATTGGGTCATACCATTTCCTAGTAACTTACTATCTGTGTGACCTTGTGTAACGCCAATGTGATACCCATAGTAGCTGCTATGAATATACATACCTATTTCCAGGATTGGTTCACAGAATATAATAAATTCTCTTCATCCAAGATCAAACCAAAATATTTATTTGGAACATCACTATTGGGGTACCAGAAAGGGAGATTTAGCAAGGTACTCACCACCAATCCAGGGAGTGCCCAAAATCTTAAATGTTTCCTTGTCAAGCCTCCCCAAAAGCACGTTCCCCTAGGCAAGTTCCTCCCTCTCTTTGCTTCTCTCTCCACCCACACCTCTCCCTCTAAGCAATGCAACATATACTATTTCCAACCAAAGAAGAGAAGTGGCTTAGTGCCAAGAGGCTTGGAAATCAGCACTTAATTGGAAGGGTGTGGAAGTCTCTGTGGTCCAGAGCCTAATTGGTTCTGCATAATGGACAGGGAAGATCTTACATCCCATTAACCTTACACCTTGGTAAGTCACTTACCTCTCTGGGTCTCAGTTTCCTCATCTGTATACGTGATGGTGTTGGACTAACTTATTTTTAAGGTCCCTTCCAACTCTTGGTCTTATGAAACCTATAGGGAATGATATCCTTGTTTAGCAAGGTTGTACTTAAAGAAGATTAGAGACTTCAATCAGTTAAATACACTAGCCTGGACAGTGACCCAATCTGAGAGAAATCTATACTCTGGGAGGTGGAAACAGGCAGTTTGTCCAGCTCACCCTGTCTTGAGGGCCAGGAAGGGTCTTTTAGAGGTCAGCGTGCCTCCAGAGAAGGATGTTGGTGAGATCTTTCTTCTCATCTTCTATAGGCACAGAAACTCAAACCTGTTTGATTTGGATCAGTTGACTGGAAAATTAGTTAAAAAAGTAAAATAGACTTTATATAACAGTCTTTAGGCTGTTCACTGCCATTTACTGCCATAACCACTCCCCTCTAGAGGACTCTTATGGTCATAGACCCTTCCTCTTGCACAGGTTTAGGGATCCTGAAGGGGGAAGGTAGGACTCTATCTCTCAGTGACTTAGCACTATAGTGGTTTATTGGTTTGGTGGGATACTTATTACTAGCATTTCATTCCCAAGATCTCTTCTCTGCTAGTATGTCACTTTAGATGCCAGAGATGGAAATTGGTTTTTAGGCAAATTTTTCTCAGCCATTATCTTATTCTACTTGTATTTTTATTGTGCCTTGTATTCTATCTATCTGTCTATCTATTATCTATCTTTATGTCTATCTCCATTTCTTTCCCTCTCCAATCCTTCTCCTTGCTTCCTTGCTTCCTTCCTTCTTTTTTCCTTTTCTTTCCTTCTTCCTTTCTTTCCTTCCTTCTTTCTTTCCTTTTCTTTCCTTTTTTCCTTCCCTTCCTTCCTTCCTTTCTTCCTTCCTTCCTTTCTTTTTTCTTTCTTTCTTTCTTTCTTTCTTTCTTTCTTTCTTTCTTTCTTTCTTTCTTTCTTTCTTTCTTTCTTTCTTTCACTTATTTACAGATTGATCCAATATCATGGTTGTGACCTTGGAATGCTGTTGGGCAAAGAGGAAGAATAAGTGTGTGGAAGTGGGAGGTGGATTTGGGGAAGGGGTGGGCTGGAAGGGCATACTGGTTTCTGCCAGGTTATTTAAGAATGGCAGGAAATAGATTCAGGAGGTCAAGAAACTGGTCTGGGAGCAGAGATTGAGGGAAGATGGGAGGAGAGCAAGCAATTGTGTTGAGAGTGGCTCTGGTTATTGTAACAAGACAGACAATGAGAGAGATGCTGTTTGGAAGGTGAGTTCAATGTGAAGGTAATTTCAGTGACTGTGTTCTGGAGAGTCAGGCAGTCAGTCATGCTGAGATATGTGCAGAGTTTGGGAGGCCCCACAGTTTATTGGAACTTGGTGATAGAGAGACTGTCTGTAGGGTAGGGCAGTAGCTTGGTCTCTAGAGCCCCACTTAGGAGAAAAGGTCTGAAAAGGATGAAAGGGTCTGGATTGGGTTCTGTCATTAGACATAGATTTGTGGGAATGGTCAATGCAGGGATTTCCTTGGCTTGATCATGTATCGATGTATATTTGTTACAAACAATGATTGTTAATTGAGAAAATAATTAAATTAAAAATTTTAAAAGGCCATGTTCTGTCCTGTAAAGCACTGCTGAATGATAAGTTTTTGTGGGATTCCTGGTTCTTAGCTTGGGAAAAGAATTTCCCAGGGGGAAGTACGGGACATGAGAACAGTCACAATGGGGGCTGTGTTTTCCCAGGCAGCTCTACCTGCTCCCATCCCATAGACCAGCTTGTATTTGTCCCGTAAGTTGATCTTGGCAAAGATGGACTGCATGACCAGGAAGAAAGAACCATAAATGGGAAAGACTATGTTTGAACTATGAGAACATGACCTTAATGGGACTTGGAGCCTTGTCATCTACTTCTTTACATAGTCTGACAGCTCAATCAATACCACATTCTCTGGTTATTATCTTAATCCCATTTAATTTTATCATCTCCCACATTCTGGAGCATTGCAACAAGTGTGTAAATGTGCTTTCACAAAAACTGGAATCCAGACAGCCGGCAGATCAGTCACTTTGACAGGTCCCCCTGAAGATCATCAATTCTGAAGCTACTCCGCCTTGGCCGGACCTATGAGATATGATTCATGAGCCACAGAGAGAGGATGCTTACACATAGGCCCAGCTGTTTGCACTTCAAGGCACCATCCTACACTTCTGCTAGAACCTGTACATCTCACCTAGATGGGGCTGGTGCTCTCCCTCTCCTATTCTCCTCCCTCCTCCAGGGGGTCACATGCATTTGTTCAAAACCCTACATGTTGTTTTCCGTGAATTTTGGTGGCAGCGTGTGACTTTGTGGTAGTTAAAAAAAAGCTTTTCTAGGTTTTTATTTGAGGTCCCTAAAGGTCCTGTGGCAGCTTGTCTCTTCTCTAAATAGGTATTTCCTTTCTGCCTCACATCCTTGAATCATTTTTTGGAATACTACATCCTAGATTTTTCCTTAAGAGAAACTTCTAGTGCCATAGTTTTTTTTTCAAAAATCTGATTTGTTTATTTACTTTTAGTTTACAAGATTCAGTTCCACAATCCCTTGAGTTTCAAATTTTCTCACCTCTCTCTCCCCTCCACCCATGGTGTCATGCAATCAAGTATAGGATCTGCAAATACTTTCACATTGGACATCAGTCTGGTTGTATAGAAGAGTTGTAACCGATGGAATGAACAATGGGAAAGAGGAAACAA
>CM053588.1:115106894-115162352 GCA_028646515.1 Pseudochirops corinnae
CTGAGACTTGTAGAGTTGTCTTATAGCTGTGCGTTGCTGAGAAGAGTCCAGTTTATCAAGGTTGGTCGTCACACATACGATGTGTCTGTGATTGTGTACAAGTTTCTCCTGGTTCTGCTCTTCTTACTTAGCATCAGTTTATATAAGCCTCTTCAGGTAAATATGAAGTCCATATCCTCCTCATTTCTTATAGCCTAGTGCTACATTGTACTACACCAGACCACAATGATGAGTTTTCTGAGGTCTAGAGAAGTTAGTTAAGTTCCCCATCTGCTTGCCTTTGGGGTCAGAGATGACTAACCAATCAATTACACCTGTGCAACCTCCATTCATCCCTATGAAACCCAGGGCCCCAACTTATGTCATGGAACTGTACTGTTATGAAGGATGCAAACAAGGCATCCCTATATTTAACTAGAAGCAATGATGAGAGCTTAGCATTCTGGGATTGCTAAATATCGAAGGCATCTTCTTGTAGCATGATACCCTTTTGGGAAAGTGATGGATTTGGAGGCAGAGATACTGAGTTCAAATCTTAACTCTGCCATTTTCTATTTGTGTAGCCTTGGGCCAGTCATTTAGCCAATATTCATCTCAGTTTCCTTATCTATAAAACAGAGGGACTGGACTAGATGACCTCCAAGGTCCCTTTCAGCTCTAAGTCCATGTATCTATGATTCTGTGATCCTCATGATATGACCTGAAAATCATCGCACCTAAGGCCTAATGACCCTTACCCTACCACTGGTGAAAGAGACTCAACGGTGTCCTTCCCCCTCTCTGGACATGTAGCTGATTAGGTAAATGACTGGGGAATAAAATGAAGCATGGCTGGGGCCAGTCTGATATAGGGATCTATGGGAATGCAGCACTCATCAGTCAGAGCAGAGAATATAGGATGGGAGTTGCAGAGCAGAAAGGGTTAAGTCCTCAGGACAGGATCTTGGGTCTGGTGACAAACCAGTTGGTGAGAGAATGACTTTGGGCCCAGTTCAATGTCCATTTTCATCATTTATCCAAGATGTATATGCTGATGAATGAGCTCTATAAGTCATCTATCTAAATGCATGCCATTTTATGGAAAACAAAGATTCTTCATTCATTTAGTTTCTCCATTGTGAGTAGTTAGACTGCCAGATCCTTTTGGTTGGTTGTGAATTTTATCTAGGAAATTCTTCCCTGTTCTGGGGTTGGATGCTACCAGCACAATATTGTTTACAAGTTAGCTAGGTGGTGGAATGGAGAGCATGCAATACTTGGAGTCAGGAAGACCTATGTTCAATATTTTCTCAGGCACTCACTAGTTGTTTTACCCTGATCAAATACTAGCTGTGTTACCCTGGGCAAGTCACTTAATCAGTCTGTGTCTCAATTTCCTTGACTGTAAAATGAGAATAACAATAGCACCTACCTTACCAGGTTGTGAGGTTCAATGAATCAACACATGTAAAGAACTTTGCAAACCTTCAAGTGCTATATAAATGCCAGCTATTAGTATTTTTCTACTGTGAAATAGAAATAATCATAGCACCTCCCTCCTAGTTATTGTTGAGTACAAAATGAGATAATATTTTGTAAAGTACTTAGTACATTGCCTGGTATACACTAGGTGCTTAATAAATACTGCTTTAATTCTTCCCTCCCTCCCTGTCTTCCTTCCTTCTCTTTCCTTCTTTCCTTTCTTCCTTCCTTCCTTTCCTTCCTTCCCTTCCTTCCCTTCCTTTCCCTCCTTTCCTTCCTTCCTTCCTTCTTTCCTTCCTTCCTTCCTTCCTTCCTTCCTTCCTTCCTTCCTTCCTTCCTTCCTTCCTCTCTCCTCTTTCCCTTTCTATTTTCTTTCTTCAACATGGGCATCAAATGGGCCCCATCAATTTATAGGGAGTCCCACCTCAACTTGAACTCTACATTAATCTTCTCTGTGACAATGGTGATTACCTTTGCAGAGCATAGGTTTTCTATTTAATGTCTTGACTGATACTGATGATCAGAGGATTGTTGAATGATGTTACTTCTGTTGCTACTGCTTTCAAAGAACCTTAAATGATTTTGCTGGAAAAGATCCTACAGAACAATGTTTTGCTCTACTGAATCAAACACTTGAAGAAAAATAGTCAACAGAGAGTGAGCACAATGGGACCCTATATCCTCTATATCTTTCAGCCAAATGTGTGAATACTCCTGTGGAATATCCCTTAGGAAAGCTCTCCAGTTCCTTTAGTGCTTCCCTCATCATGCAGTGGATTCTTTTCATTAAAAAATTATAGAATTGGTAAAATAAGCATGTAGATAGATAGTTATTGATGTTTTCTTGGTTGCTTTTGGGGGATGATAATAAGGTCTGAGAATTTTTTCATGTCTTTGTTATATTCTCTTTTGTATGAATCAGCTCCTCAATGATTTCATACTTATATGGCCTCCAGCATGGATATTCTCTATGTATATTTGGTCTTATTCAACTACTTTTTCTATCTTTGTTTTCTTTACTGTTATTTCAACCTCTTCTATAAATATATTAGGATTATGGGGTGCTTTTTTTGTTCTTTCTTCTCTTTTTATTATTTTATTTTAGCATTTTATTTTATCCAGTTATATGTAAAACAATTTTTAACTTTCATTTTTTTAATGAAAACTCTCCCCTCCCTGAGGTAGTAAGCAATTTGATATAGGTTTTACATGTGCAATGATGCAAAATGTATTTCCATTTTAAGGACTGTGACGTTAAAGTCTAAGCCACTTAAATACATTCATGGATCTTTTCCATCTTCTTTTCTTTGTTGTTCTCTTTCCAGTTGCATCTTTAAGTGTGCACAGAATAACTTGCTTAGTTGAGCATCTTAACACTCCAGTATCTTTGCCAAGAAAACCCTATGAACAGTATGGTCCATGGGATGGATTATAAAGGGTTGGGCATGACTAAAAACAACAAATGTGCTAGATTCTATGTTGATTTCTTAAGTATCTATTATCTTATTTGATCTCATAACAACCCAGTGAAGTAGGTGGTATTATTGACCCATTTTACAGTTGGGGAAACTGAGGCAGACAGATGTTAAATGACTTGCTCAATGGCACACAATGAGTAAATGCCTGAGGCTGCATTTAAACTTGTGTCTTTCTGACTCCAGGTCCACTGTGCCACCTCTTGAAGTCCACATCTAATGGGGAGACCACATGCAAACAACTATGTACAAAAAATACATATACTGAATAAATTGAAGATAATCTCAAAGAGAAGACCCTAAGATTAAGGGGGATGGGAAAGGTTTCTTGTGGGAGGAGGAACTTGATTTGAGATTTGAAAGGAGAGTGATCAGTCTCGGATCCATTGTGTTTTCCCCACTCCATGATTTTCCCCTTTCTTTGCTCCCTGGAACATCTAGCTTTGACCCACTTTATATTGAGACTTGGTTCATGCTTTCTGCCTGGGTTACTTTTGTGAATCCCTGGCTTTGACCTTAGCCCAGCTTTTTGTTTGCTGGTTTGGATCATGTTCTTCCTCCCTTTCTTCCATTCTTTCCATCACCTCGTCCTTATAAGCATAGCTCTCTTTGGGCTTCTCCATAGCTGCCAATCTTTGTTAAGAATTAATCCCCACTCCTTTACTCCCCATCATAAGAGGACAACAAGTGTTCTGTCTCCTTCATAGAAGATGCAGCATCTTAAAAAGCAGATTCTGCTATTTTACATACCATTTTCACCCTGACAGCTGCGTGTGTTTGTATCTGTTGAATATCATGTGCCACAAACCCAATATGTAAAAACATATGAGAAGGTCCCACCTGTCTGCCATCTTCCAGTATCGTTGTGAGGCTCCAATTGAGAGCATGTTTGCACACTGTACCTCCTTCATGTGTTCCATGAAACTCTATCACTGTCTCCCTCCTTTACTAGCCTCTTAGTCTTGGCTCTCTTGTTGGCAAAGCAAAGACAGCTGTTATGCTGGGTACTTAAGGCCCCATGAAAACATAACAAAACTAGGGTTTTCTTGCCTGCTGCCAAAGGCTCTCAACACTCTCAAGAGTGTTTTTACTTGGTCCCTCAGCATTTATGTAAGAGATGCCTAGACTGGCCCTGCTGCCTAGACAGAGAAAATAAGGTGCTAGGGTAATGATTTTAAGAGAGCTCCCCACCTGGTTACTACAAGGTATTTCATTTCCTTTCTTCCACAGCATATCCAATATTTCAGTCATTGTAGCAAAAGCTACCAAATTATATGACAACCCTTCAATTTTCTATCACAAAGACTCCTAGGGAGGAGGAGACTACAGCTTCCCCAAGGAGTATTCCAGAAGGCCAGATAGGGAGGGTATCTCTTTATCTCTCTTTTTTGGCCGATTGATAGTATTTTATTTTTTCTAATTACATGTAAAGATAATTTTCAACATTAATTTTTAAAATAAATGTTGAGTTTCAAGTTTTCTCTTTCCCTGCCTTCCTTTTTCTCTCCCTAAGATGGTAAGAAATTTGATAAAGGTTATAAATGTGCAATCATGTAAAATCTATTTCCATATTAGTCACATTGTCAAATTAAAAAAAAGCATGGAAAGAATAAAGAAAGTGAAAATAGTATGCTTCAATTAGCATTCAGGCTCTATAATTCTTTCTCTGGATGAGGGTAGTATTTTCCATCATGAGTCTTTTGGAAATGTCTTGGATCATTGTGTTGCTGAGAAGAGCTAAGTCTAACAAAATCAGTCATCGTATGATGTTACTGTTACTATGTTCTCTTGATTCTGCACACTTCACTTAGCATCAGTTCATGTAAGTCTTCCCAGGTTTTTCTGAAATCTGCCTGCTCATCATTTCTTATAGCACAATAATATTCCATTACAATCATATACCATAACTTGTTCAGCCATTCTCCAGTTGATGGGCATCCCCTCAATTTCCAATTCTTTGCCACCACAAAAAGAGCTGCTACAAATATTTTTATACATGCAGATCCTTTTTAGAGAGGGTATTCTCTGCCAAATCCACAGTTGCTCTAGAGATACAGCTCACATATTTCATACTTTCACAGAGCCAAGCTGTTCTGGCTTGCTTACCTGCTATTGGATTTAATTCCTGACCTGTCTCAAGTCCACTCACATGATTTTACCTGGTTCCCTCAACTTAGCTGTCACCTGTTCTTCCCTTCTTCAGTGATCCCCACCTGCCTTCTTGGTATTAGGCCCCTACCTTGATTTTAAGCAAGATTTTGTTGAAAAGGGAAGAGAGAAGGTATATAATCCATCCATGTAATAAGATTACTTTTTGTTGAATTATTTTTTATTTACTACATAACTGGAAAAATCAACAAGCTTAATAAACACACCATGATTTCATTACTTCACCAGTTTCCTTTCATGTGACCTGGATATGGTGTATGGTGTTAGCCACATTTCCCAGGACCTCAGGAGTTCCCCTCCACTGTTCTGGGCCCTGCCTCAGATGGGTTTAGCATCTTGTGCCCTGGCTTGGTGTTTAGCCTATTGATGTTTAAAGATCTGTATTAATAATGATAGCAGTTGACATTTAAAGGGCACTGAGGTTAACTAAGAGCTTTAGGCACTTTATGTCTTTTGGACCTCACAGCAAGTCTGTGAGATAGGTAGGTATCACAAGCATTATTATCCCTACTTTACAGAAAGAGACAGATTCAGAGAGGCTAAGTGATTTCAGTCTATTAACACACATTAACTTCTATCATGTGCCAAAAACAGGAATCAAACAGTTTCTACCCTCAAGGAGCTTACATTCTATCAAGGAAGACAACGTGTACATCGGTATGTACAAATTATATGTTTTTGTATTTATACAATACAAATTTCTTTGAGTGAGGTGAAGTGACTAGAAAGAGAGAGGAACAGAAAAGGCTTCCTACAAGAGGTAGCAATTGGGCTGACCTTTATTTTAAATTTAATTTTATTAATTTTTCAATTAAAAAGCATTTATATTCTCTTCCTCCCTTACAAATTAAGTAAAAAGAAAAAAAAAGCATGAGAAGATTCTTATAACAAATGAGTATAGTCAGCAGAGCATATTGGCCAGATACAAAAGTGTATACCTTATGCAGGATTTTTGCAGAAGCATGCTTCGTTTTTGGTCCTCCGTAATTCTGGATTTTTGTTTGTCATTGTCAAAGAGTTTTTAAGTCTTTCAAAGTTGTTTTTTCTTTACAATTTTTAAAAAAATGTCTAAGTTGTTTTCCTGATTCTGCTCACTTCACTCAGTATCAGTTCATAGTTTTTCCAGTTTCTTTGAAATTGTTCATTTTATAATTTCTCATGGTATAATATTCAAATATACGCATACGCCATAATTTGTTTGGTCATTCCCCATTAGATGGACACCTAATTCAATCCAATCAACATTTATTAAGTATCTGCATGCCAGGCACTGTGCTAAGCACTGGGAATACAAATCTACTAAAAGAAAGATGGCCCCTGCCCTCAAGGAGCTTACAATCTAATGAAAAAAAGAACATAGGCAAGAAAGCCAGAAAGAGTGGGGTAGGGGGAGTAGTGGGGGCTTCTTGTTCCATGGAGTTGAAACCAGGCAGAAGAGCAAAGGCAAAGAGCTGAGAGTCTAGTTAATGCCCTCCATAAAGGAAGGCATTCGGAGGAGTTTGGTACCCAGCCCTCCAATCAGAGGATAGAGGAGGCTAAAGAAGGTGGTGTCAATTAAGGCTTGAGTTAGCAGCTTGGTGGTGAGATTAGAAGTAATGAGCTTAACCTGGGAGGGTTTTCTTGTTTCCTGGAGTTGAAACCAGTCAGAGCACCAAATACAAAGTGGAGTAATCTTTAGTTCCTAATTCTTTGCTGTGACAAAAAGAGCTGCTACTGATATTTTTGTACGTATGAGTCCTTTTCCTCTTTCTTTGATCTCTTTGGCATTTAAGCCTAGTGGTGGTATCTCTGGATCAAAGGGTATGAAGTTTAGTTACTTTGGGGGTCATTCCAAATTGTTTTCCTGGACTGAGCTTGGAAGGAAACTAGGGTGTCAACCGAGAATGGATAGGAAGAGGTAGGGTGGGGATAACAATCTGGGATGTTTGGGAGGATATCCACCTCCCAAAAGACAGGATTTCTTAGTAGGGAGTAAGAGTGTCAGAGAGAGATGCTCAGAAGGTGAACAGGTCTTCAGAGAAAAGACAAATGAGCATCAAGGGATGAAACGATCAAGTTGCAGGCTTGTGTACTTCTCGAGGTGAGAGACCTGGGGTTCCATCGGCATTGCTAGCAGGGCCCATTGGAAATCTGTAGCAGCAGCCCTGAACAGCAAAGGCTCCTTGGCAACCTCTGCTTTGCGAAACACACCCAGCATAAATTAGATAGCTTGAGAAAGGCAGTTTAAGGATGCTGCAAAGAGACTGCCCCCTCAGAGCCTGGCAGAGAGCTGGACCTAAGAGGGAATTCATGAAGACTTCAGAAAGGGAGAAGAAGCCTTCCAGTCACCAGGAGCTAGGTTGAGTTTTTGACCACATGGGCTAAATCTGAACCCACTTTTCCCAGAGGCCTTGACTGTATAAGAAGAGAGTTTATCATAGTTTGGGGCATTGTTTCTGTAAGAACTGACCTTGTTATATCTGCTTAGTAAAAATCCTTTCTAAAAGAATCTGGATACTAATTAACAGGGAAGCATGCCAGTGTGTATGGGGAAAGTGGAAGATCAAGAGCCAGGGGAGAGAAGTAGTCAACTGCCCTCTGAAACCTGGCTTGCTGATACAAATGGTGGGGGGGAGAGAGAGAGAGAGAGAGAGAGAGAAGCCCAATACCCTTAGAAATAAAAAGTGTGAGCAGATGAAGACCCTAGGCTTCATGCAGGACAAGTCTGGACATTTTCTTTTCCCTTCCTTTTGTTCCCCTTGGCAACAATCATTTGATGGTTGAGGTTTGAAAGAAAGTTGATCCTCTGTGAAGGGAGGGGGACTGAGTTGCTTAGAAAGAAAAAGTCATGCACCTGAGAGAAGAATAAGCTGAAATAAAGCTCAATTCCTCCTCTACTCCCTGCCAAAGTGTTGGAGGGGAGGGGAAGAGGGAAAACTAGTTGTCTGACCATGATTGAATGGAAACTCAACCTGCCTTGGTATCCAGCACCATTTGGTGGTTTACATGTGCTCCCCTGGAAGGGATCTTGGTGATCATTTAATCTACCCCCTTATAGGAGGAAGATCAGAGAGGTCAGGTGATTTATCCATGGTTACATAAGGTCATAGATTTAGAGTTGGATATCTAATTCCCTAATAAGAAAACTAAATGAGATTAAAGCATTTGACCAAAGTGATAAAGTCCGGACCTCTGACTTGCAAAGCCAGCACTCTTTCTACTGTCCCATAGAGCAGGGTGGAGCCTGGGTTTGCTCTGTGAACCTGGTAAGACATAAATGCAGATACAGAGACACACAGACACAGACACACCACACACACAGACACACACACACACACACAGACACACACACACACACATACACACACTACTGAGATAAGTCCTAGATAATTGTCTTCTAAACTTGGCACAGTGCAAAGATTTGACTGTATTTGGAGTCGGAGTACCTGGTTGCAGATTCTGCCTCTGTTGCTTGCTACCTGTATGACCTTGGACAAGTCACTTAACCTTCATAGGCCTCAGTTACCTTATCAGTAAAATGAGAAGGCTGTATAAGATGACCTCTAAGGTCCCTTCCAACTTTAAATCTGTGATCCTATGATCTGATTCCCAAACTAGATTCAAGGTGGGCAAAAAGCAAATATACCAAGGAGATGCCGAATGTTCATAGTACCATGGGAACATAGACTTAGGGGCTGTAGGGAACTTAGAAGCCATCAAATCTGTGTTCCTGTGTTCCTATGAACATTAATTCTCTATCCAATAGCTCCCCATTACCTGCAGGTTAAAAGAAGAATGTTCTCCCCAAACCCATCCACAGTCTGGGTTTAAACTAGCTTTCCAGCCTTTTCCCATACTTCTCCACCCTCCTGCATAAACTCTGTATAGGCCAGGCTGGCCTTACTGTTCTTCTACACTTTCTATCCCTCTTTCTGCCCCTACAGCCTATTTTCTTCCTGTTTAGAATGCCCCTTTCCTTTTCATCTATGGGGGAAGTCCTGCTACTAGAAGGAATGGTCCCCTACTGGTTCCATGTAATGGTAATGGAATTTAAAGATCCCCTTGTACTGGCTTGGTTTTTGGGTTGAGGATTAAAATCCAGAGCTTGTGTATCCCCTTTGTGGGATGGACTTGTTGATGTGAAGAGAGAGAGCTAAACTGGGAGGAGCTGGTGTTGTGGATTTAAAGATAAGCCCAAGCAGAGAGAAGCCAGAAGAATTTCTGGAGAGTAATATTGTGGAGGCAGAGAGAGAGGAGAATTGCCAGGGGCCAGAGTTGCTGAGAGACTGCTGAGGGCCAGTTGGAGCTGCCCAGGACTTTTGAGAACTGCCACCTGGAGCTGCTGAAGACTAAGGAGGCATAGCTGTGATGCCAGTATTTTGTCTGTTTTGATGTTGTTTTACCAGATTTGTCTGCTGGTGGAGGACAGTGCTGTTGTTGCAGAGGTCCTTGAACCTTGCTGTTGGTTTAGAAGCCCTGAAGAAGGATTTTCTTGTTGTATGTATACAGAAATCCTAGAAGAGGGTCTTGCTGATGTTTTCAGGTGTCCTGGGACTGTTCTGCAGGCAGAGAGTGACTTGATGAGGGTACTGGCAATGTATATTGTAGCTTTCTTAAGCTTTGTCTCCCCAGGAACAGAGATTGCTGAGAACTTGCCTAGAGTCAAGATGAGGAAAAGACTTCTCCTTGGATATTAAATGCTGTGATGATAACCTTGTTGTGGCTTGGGGTAGATGGCCTTTGTGCTCTTCACTGCCCCTTTGAGAAAGTGCTTGGTGGTAATGGATGGTATTGTAATTCATTTGTGATTCAGGGGTGGGAAACTTTTGATTTTTTTGTGCTCTGTGACTCACCAAATGAATGTACTTTGTTTATGATTGGAAACTAATCTCCATTTGAGAAGAGGGACTTTGTGACTGGCTAAGTGAATGTATTGGCCAGGGGTGAGGTACTTGGACCTTTGTATTTTGTAATTGAATTGAGAATTTGCTAAATGACTGAGTTATACTGTATTTTGATTTTCTCTGTTCTGTGATTATTTTGCCTTAATTTGTCACTGAATA
The DNA here is from genome assembly GCA_028646515.1 of Pseudochirops corinnae. Classification (NCBI taxonomy): domain Eukaryota; kingdom Metazoa; phylum Chordata; class Mammalia; order Diprotodontia; family Pseudocheiridae; genus Pseudochirops; species Pseudochirops corinnae. The sequence continues at coordinate 115,117,042 of CM053588.1, forward strand.
AAATAGAGAGTTACTATGCTGGTATTCTGAACCTTGGAAGTTGCCTTTACTTGGTATTACACTCTAGTACTCAATGAGCTCTCCCTCCCTCCTGTGAGAAGCATTTATGGCCTGTACCACTCATTTTACACTTTTCTCATGACATCAATCAATTAATAATAATTTTTTGAATGCTCACTTTTTGCTACGTACCAGGACCTCTTTATGTATGTTGGTGCTTCAAGGATCTGTGATTTTGTTGGTGAGGATATGAAGGAAAGCATTCTTGTACTCAGAGCTAGAACTCTGGCCACTGAGATTTTGCCAAGAAATAAAGAAGGTGTTGACAAAATTTCTCTGGGCCTCAGTTTCCTCATCTGTAAAATGAAGGTATTGGACTCGAACAGGGATAGGGAACCTACACTCTTGAGGCCACATGTGCCCTTCTAGGTTCTTAAGTACAGCCTTTTGACTGAGTTCAAGTTTTACAGAACAAATTCTAATATTAAGGGGATTTGTTCTGTGAAGTTGGGTTCAGTCAAAGGGCTGCACTTGAGGTCCTAGAGGGTCCATGTAGTCTCAAGGTCACAGGTTCCCCTAGAATTAGCACTTCTTAAAACTGTGGGTTGTGACCCCATATGGTGCTGAAGGGGTCACAAGTGGAAAAAGTTTGAGAAGTCCTGGCCTCAATAACCACTGAGTTCTCTTACAGTTAAATCTGTGGTCCTATGATTTTTTGTATGTGTGCCCAGTCTCAAAGTCACAGCAATGGGGTGGTCCAAATGTTCAAGATAGAGTTAGGGTCCAAAACCCTGTCAAGCCCCCATCAGGTCACCAATGGGAGTCACTTCACATCTCAGCATAAGGTAGTTCCTCTGAAATCTGGGTCCTCTCTGCTCCTCAACAATCCTTTTATTCAGAAAAACCTGCACTCAAATCTCTATTTTGATTCTAACTCGGTATCTGACCAAAAGTAAAGTCACTTAACCTCTCTGGGTCTTAGTTTCTTCATCTGTAAAATGGGAGTAATGGTACCTGTAGTACACACTTCATTCATTTGTTGTGAGACTCAAATAACATCACGTAGGCAAAGCATTTTGTAAATTTTTTCTCACTGTCATAGTCTTACATATGAAAGTCTTCATGATGTAGTTTGAAGACTGGCCTTGAAGTCAGGAGCATCTGGGTTCAAATTCCTTCTCTTAGGTATAGTGCTATGTGACCATGGGCATTGTCCCCTAACCACTCAGGACCCCAAGTAGGTCTCTAAAGCTCTTAACTCTAAAGCTCTTAAGTTACAGAGGAATTGCTTGTCAGCACTAATGGAGAGAGTCTGCATGAATAAAAGGAATGACAAAGCAGTTAAGTGTTTACTAAGTACTAAATACTGAAGATCAGATAGAGAAAAGTGGGAGAAAATCCTTACTTTCAAGATCATACTCTAATTGGGGGAAATAACCATAAAATAAAGTTCAGCTGTGGTGTAGATGCATAGGCCTGAAAGTCCTAAAGGTTCAGTGTGGTCCTTAGGCTACATGAGTGGATCATAGGAGACTGTTAGGGGTCGGTAAGGGCAAAGATGCAGCACAGATGGTAAGGCCTTAGGAGGCAGTTCCAGAGCAGATGGTAAGGCCTGGTGGCTCCCTATCTCATCTAATTGAGCAATTAAGCATCCTTGATGGTTTCTGGGCAGTCCTCACCATGGGAGGAGTTGAGGGGGAAAGGAAGAGGGGAGGGTGCCCCTGGTTAGGGTAGGTAGTCTTCTGTGAAAGATAGGGCAGCTTATAATTTCTTGGGTTTCTTTCAACTTTAAATCTAATAACCTTATATTTCTCCTGCTTCTGCCTGAGAAGGTCTTTTTAGGCCCCAAATGACCCAGGCTTATTAGGACACACTGTTTCCCCTCATTCACCACCAAATCATCTTATTCCTAGAGGAACATAGTGTTACATCTTCTGTGTAGACTATGGTTGGGATGTGGTGGTGGGGTCAGGAGATATTTGAGGTAAAAGCTGTGTCCCCCTGCTTTTTGGAATCTTTTTTTCTTTCACCATCCATTGGGAGAGAGTCCTAAAAACTGAATTCTTATAGAATGAAAGAGAAAATGAATCAATAGGCCACCAATTAAATAAATGGAATTGGGAATTCATTACTAATTCTTCCAGATTATCCCCCCTGAACCTAACACAACAGGGCCATAGGAGTATTTCTGTACATGTTGACCTTATATGGACAGCATGTAAATTAAATGCAAATAAGCCCAGTAGCCAGCATTCCCCCTTGCCCATGAATGACTTCTCTCTCTTTATGCCATCTGTCTTCCTTGCTTCCAGACTGCATTATAATGAATAGAATAATGAATAGCCTTTTACACCTCTCCTCGACCCTGCCCCTCCTTCTGTACATATAATTAAATTAAATTAAATTCAGTTCAATTCCCATTCAACAAACACTTGTTAAATGCTTACCACGTCCAAGGCCTGTGCTAAACAATGGATAAACAATGACAAAAACCACCTGCTGCAACAGGTCCTGCCTCATTCATTCAGTGATGTTCTGTGATTTCATCGAAGCTGGATGGGGGATGGGTTCACGCAGCTCGGGCCTCAGGAAGAAAGAGATATTGACTCAGGGTAGATGGATCACTGGAGACCCAGTGTAGTGCAGAAACTAAAAGGGTCAAGTGGAAGCTGCTGTCTTCCAGGCAGGTGCCTTCTCCTTTCTCCTCCCCACCGTCCCTCACCCATTTTTCCTATTTGTTTACCTCTGGCCTAGGACTTGCATGGCACCTCCCTCACAACAGCCCGGGGTGAAAAAGGATTCAGAATGGGAAGGGACCTCACAGGGCATCTGGTCCCACCCTTTCATTTTACAGATGACTAAGTGACTTGTCAGAGCAGATCATGGGGAGCCAAGTAATTGAGTCAGGATTCTAACCCAGACCCTCTGGCTCCAGATCCAAGCATCTTTCTAATATACTAGTCTCCCCGTTCTACAAACGAAGCAATCAAGGCACAGAGTGGCTTGCTCACAATTGCATTGAAGCCATGTCTTGGTAATGGACACTTTCTTTTTTTGTCTCCTTCCTTATCCCTCAAGAATCTAAGTGGCCGATGGCTGAGAAGTAGATGTGGCCCCAGAGGTGGGGCTAGTGGTAACCAGTCCAATTCCCATTCCTCATCTCCTACTACCAGCCTCAAGCCCTGGCTCTTCCTGAGAGAAGCAAAAGGGACTCAAGAGATTTTCAGCTCTCCATCCCTTAGTTCCTGGGCTGTGATTCCCACAGTTCTGCTGATTAGCAGGACACTTCTAAGTCAGTCTGTCAGTCCTGAGGATGTCACAGATAAACTTCCACTAGGGAATTTGGGAGGAAATTTGGCAATGAGGGTTTAAACTAGAAGTGACCTGGAGAAGTTATTAAGTCCATCCTTCTGCCTCAAGCAAGAACCTGTGGAGGTTCCCTACAATTCCTAAATTGCCTTTCCTCCCAAGTCCCTTTCCTTTTCATAGTCAATTATGCTCTTTCTGACCCTAGGGAGGTTAGCCTGAGATTCTTCAATTTTTCTTTGTCAGAAGGGGAAATCCAGGCTTAATCTTTCCAGAAAGAAATTCCAGCATCTTGGAACTTCTCTGCTTTGGCTCTCTGTCAAGACCCTTCTATGGGCTGTCAAGGGTGCTCTTGACATGACCACCCATATTTAGGGGAAGGACCTGATGGGAAAGTGTCTAAACTCCATCCCCAGGCACCAAACTGCAGATGGAGTTTCTATTTTTATCCCCTGGTACCACTGCTCTGTTTGTGAGTCAATGACCTGGAAGAGACAAGCTCTCCCTCCCACTGGGACCCTCCTCCCACCTTCTCTCTTTCCTTCCCTCCCTCCCTCCCTCTCTCTCTCTCTCTCTCTCTGTCTTTGTCTCTGTCTCTCTCTCTCTCTGTCCATGTGTCTCTCCTTCACCCCCATGCCAATTCCAGGTCACTTACACATTTTCCCTTACTCTGTTACATGAACATGCTTTTGTGTCACACATAGTCCCTCTCTGAGATCTAAGCTGGAATAACCAGGAGCAAGTTCAGCTGGACCCTGGTCTGAGGATATAGATCCTGGCCTCTCACATGTCCATTCCAGACTTTGGTTGACAATCTGAGAAAATGGATACCTACACAATAATTCATGGAAGAGAAGGTTCCCAAAGTAACTCTATAGCAGAGGTTCTTAACTTGGGCTCCACAGATACCTAAGGGATCTGTATAGATGAAAAAAATTACATTTTTATTTCAATATAATTGGTTTCTTTTATAATTGTATGTATTTTGCTTTATACATTTAAAAACATTCTACAGATTGAAGCATGGTTTTTTTACTTTATTTTTCTTGGGTTTTTATTTTACAACATGGCTGATATGGAAACATGTTTTGCATGACTACACATGTATAACCTATATCAAATTGCTTGCCTTCTCAATGAAGGAAGGCAGAGAAGGAGGGAGAGAATTTGGAACTCAGTTTTAAAAAATGAATGTTCAAAATTGGTTTTACATATAATTGGGAAATAATTAACTACTAAATAAAAAATTGAAATAAAAACATTATTCTGAATAAGGGTCCATAAATTTCCAAAGGGGTCCATCACATGAATGCTCAAGTGCATGTGCAAGCATGTGCACACACACACACACACAGCTCTATAGAGATCAATTTCCTGGAGCTCAGCATTATTTTTTCACTACTTTCTTTTTCCATGCAAATACTTCTGAGAAGGATAGTAACAGTAATTGCCTAGAGACTCTATGTGAATGAGGCCATTAATTTTCCTCAGAAAAAAGGGAAATATCCATTAGACCGTGTGCCTTCACATAGTAGTATTGTGATGACTTATGTATTATACGTATACAAATGACTACAATAAAAATTTGAGCGTGTTAGAAAGATGGAAACAAATTACTATGTGAGGTTTGAGGAAAGGAAGATCATTTGTGAGGCAAGAGTTTATTTGAGGGGAATTGTTTGAGCCAGATGAGTATAGATTTTGACAAGTAGAGATGGGGAAAGATTAATAGACTGACCCTGTTGGCCAGATAAAAATTGTTCTCTTTTCTTAGGGTTTTGTAGCGTTTCTTTTTATCCCCCATTCTCTCCCACCCATTCATTTCTTCTTCCTTGAGACTTTGTTTCCTTGGACTTTATCCTGGGTCACTTCATCTAAGATGGAACATGGGTCCTTGTTCCCTATCACTTTCCTCTTCCTGAATGCTATGCCCTTCTTAATGTAGCCCAAGATTGTATAAGTTTTTTTGGTTGTCACATCATACTGATGCCTCATATTGAATTTACAGATGCTAAAACATCCAAACCATTTTTTCCCTTTTAAATAGCATTTTTAAAATTACATTACATGTAATTATCTTCACAAGATAATTTTTAACATTCTTCTTTTTAATTTTGAGTTCCAAATTTTCTTCTTCTCTCTCTCTCCCCTTCCCCTTCACTTAGGTGGCAAGCAATTTATATAGGTTATATATGCTCAATCATGTAAAACATATTCCCATTAGTCATGTTGTGAAAGAAGAAACAGAACAAAAGGGAAAAAAAAAAACCATGAAAAAAGTGAAAATAGTATGCTTCAATCTGCATTCAGACTCTATCAGTTGCTTCTCTGGATGTGGATAGCAAACCCAAATCATTTTCAAACACTGATGCCTAATGATGCTTTACTGTTAATAAATTTGTGAAAATGATTTTTTTGGTATCCAAGTACAAGACTTTATGTTTAACCCTAGTAAATTTCATTTGACTAGATCAGTGGTTCTCAACCTTCCTAATGCTGTGACCCTTTAATACTCGTATGTGGGGGTATCTGCATGTGGGTGGACTTGTCTGGAGACGGATAGAGGAGCAATGTCTCGGTTCCTAAGACCATCAAAAATATGTGTTTTCCCATGGTCTTAGGCGACCCCTGTGAAAGGGTCGTTCTACCCTCAATGGGGTTGCGACCAACAAGTTGAAAACCGTTGGACTAGATCCATCCCAATCAGTCAGCCCATCAAGATCTTTTTGACTTCTTATACTTTCATCCAGTGTGTTAGCTGCCCCTCCTAGTTTTTTGCCCTACCATACATGCTTGGACACTTGGAAAGTTCTCTACCTAGATGGCTCTTAAACATAATAAATCAATCTCAGTTTAATTAGTTTCCCAGGGTCCTTTAGCATGGCTCTCCATGAGGTCACACTGTACTTGGCAAGCTCTAATCCTTAATTTTGAACCAGGTGCAATGCTCCTCCTTCATGACACCAACCGCCTAACAATGACTAGCCTTCCTAAGACCTTGTGGCTTAACTCAGTTTCTAGTTCCCTGGGTTTAGCTTTAGCTTTTCGCCTTTATAAATCCTCTAGACAAGATCCTGAACCAGATTAAAATGTAATTGAGAAATATTTAAAAGAATAAATAGAATAGAGGAAAGAACAGATCAAGTGATAGAATAAAGATAATGTTAACATGTGGTTTTCAAAGTCAATATGCTGCTATTGGGGATCCTTATACATAGTTTAATGACCCCATTTCTATTTGAGTTTTATTCCACAGATCTATCCTATTAGCTTATTATCAGTACCCCACATGGGGCCAATTATATTATCACATTGAGGCCTTGAGGGGCTCTGGAATTTTCCTAACCACAAATCTGCCCTTTATACAGTGCATAGGAGGTGGCTATGTTTAGACACAGAGGGATCTTCAGAGTGCCTGGAAATCATGTTTCTGAGGAAAATGGTGAGCAAATTCCCTCATTGGGCAAGGATGTAATGAGGTGCATTCCTTTTATATACTCAGTGCTAATCGGTGCTTTCGTTGGAGTCCCAGGTCTGGGCCTCAGCTTCAGAACTAAAAAATACAGTGAGAGATTTGAAAGAAACATCAGCAGATATAACAAGATCATTAAAAAGTCAGAAAATAAGCCTATGAATAAAGTAAGGAAGGAGAATCACCCACCTCAGAGATGAGAAGAGCGAGGTACAACTATAATAAAACATCAGAACAGGAAGGGACTTGGGGGACCATCTAGTACAACTCCCTCATTTTAAAGATGATGAAACTGAGTCTCAAAGACTTTCTCAATCGCTTATTATATACTTTCTCAATTGCTTACGTGCTTATTAATGTCACCTAGTGGCAGGGGCAACTAAGTGGTGCAGTGGATGGAGTGCTGGGCCTGGAGTCAAGGAAGACTCGCCTTCCTGAGTTCAAATCCAGCTGCAGACACTTCCTAACTGGGCAACACTGGGCAAGTCACTTAACCCTGTGTAAGACAAATAAACACAGCACACAGGAGGGCTGCTAGCACAGGTTTATTCTTTATCTGGTCAGACAGGAAAGGGATTAATAATCTTACTTTATTCTAGTCTAGTTTTCTCAGAAGAGGGTTGCTGACAATGGGAGGACCAACTTCTACAGCATTCCCTAATCACCTTTCTCTCAGGGGCCAGTGAGAAGGGGGACAACTACTCCTACATCTTGATGGGGTCAGTCGAGATAGGGACAGCTTGTGCATCCCCTAAATCCCCTCAAGCCTCAATGGGGGCCAGTTGAGGCAAACACAGATTCCCTCCAACCTTGATGGGGGGTGATCAAGGCACACACAGCATTCATGCATTCAAACCTAAGGTTCCCCATTCATTGACCAAAGCCCACCTGCTTTATAGGCGCAACAGACAAAAAAGGCATATTGCCAGCAATAGCCTCACAAATTTAAGTCACCCCATCCCTGTATCTCACTGTGTAGTCGCAGTAGATGTTTAGATTATTTATCGTTATATAATGGTGCACAAGCATGGTGGAAATGTTTTGAACCATAATTGTGGGGAGTCATATCTAATACCTGGGAACAAGAGATTGTTATGGCTATGGATCCTGGGAAACTGGACTCTAAGAAATAATAACCAAAATCTACTATACACACACTAAAATCCACCTTACTTATACCCTGTTTGCCTCAGTTCCTCATCTGTAAAATGAGCTGGAGAAGGAAATGCAAACCACTTCATTATCTTTCAAAGAAAACCCCAAATGGGATCATGAAGAGTTAGTCTGACATGACTGAAAACCACTGAACAACAAATTGTTTAATGTCACAATCAAGTCTATTGACTCCCCACTCAATGCTCCTTCTACCATACCTTGCTGTCTCTAAATGTCCCAGAAATCACAGAATCTCAGAATTGACTGAGAACTTAGGGGCCATCTACTCTAACCCACTCCAACAACTGACCAGGAATCACCATAAATAGACACTAGTCTACGTAGACATGTGATGTTATATATGCTGTAGATTATATATATGTAGTCAATATTCCAGTTCTCTAATATCTACGCCATAAATGGTAGCTATTATAGATATTACAGTAGATATTTAGTAATAATATTATATATATAGTAAATATATTAGTTTTGCTGAACTACCCCCCTGATTTCTTTTTTAATCATTGTTACAAATTATAATTTGCTGGGTGGAGGAAGTAGGGAAGGCTTTAGTTAGAAAGGAATGTGATGTAAAGAAATTCATCAATTCAAAATATAAAAACATAATATACTACATAAAATTGCATATGCATATATGATAAAATCACATGTAAATTTAATATATCATATAAACATACATACATACACACGTAAATATGTATGTATAAATATATTTCTGTATACACACATATTATTTATCTATATATATACACAGGCATGCCCCCTACCCTATGCTAATTAGCTTCTTAGCCTGAGGCCTCATGGATAGCCTTTTCCATCATGATCGGGCTGTATCCCAAAGAGATCATACAAATGGGAAAAAGGACCCACACAAAAATATTTATATCTGATTTTTTTGTGGTGGCCAAGAATTGTAAATTGAGGGGATATCCATCAATTGAGGCATGGCTGAATAAGTTGTGGCATATGAATGTAATGGAATACTATTGTTCCATAAGAAATGAGAAGCAGACAGACTTCATAATAACCTGGAGAGAATTACATAAACTGATGCTGAGTGAGAAGAGCAGAACCAGGAGAACATGGTACCCAGTTAAAGACACATTGTATCTGTGATAACTAACTTTGATAGACCAGGCTTCTCTCAGGAATGCAAGATTAGAAGACAACTCCAAAAGACTATCTACATCCAGAGAAAGAACTGGAGTCTGAATGCAGATTGAAGCAAATTACTTGATCTTTCTCTTTTTTTGTTTTGTTTTGTTTTGTTCTCTTTCTTGTGGTTCGTTCCATTGGTTATAACTCTTCTTTACAACTTGACTATTGTGAAAATATTTTTAATGCGAAGGTGTATGTAGAACCTATATCGGATTACATGCCATCTTCGGGAGGTGTAGGGGGGAGGAGAGGGAGAAGGAGAAAATTTGGAACTCAAAAACTTGTGGAACTGATTGTTGTAATCTAAAAATAAATAAATTTAAAAGAAAAAAAGGAAAGAAAGAACCTCTTAGGATCTGAAGCTTTGGGGCTCAGGGCCATCTTCTGGGAGAAGCCAAGAGGCAAGAGGAAAGGGTTAACCTCTTCTCCACTCTGAGGGACCCTTCTTTTCCAGTGAATAATTTTTAATTAAACAAAAATTATAGATTCAATTAAGATTTGATTTCTGCATCAGAGGTGATCCAATTAGCTGTGATTAGTGAGCTAGTGAGGGAGGGCCAAATTTGGTCTGTCCAGCTTCTCCCTTTCCCCATCTCATACTCCCTGAGAACAGACCACAGCCTCCCTTGGGATTGTACTAGAGAGATTCTGCCCAATGGCATCCCAAAGCACATGTGCCTCCCAGGCTTCAAGAATGCTGCAGGTCTAATTCCCTTTCTGCAGATGTTTCCTTCCGCCTGGCACCTCCTTCAGACTTTTTGCAAAGACCCATGCCTGTGGCTCTTTGTATTTTGAAATGGAGCTGGGCTGAATAAATGCTCCTCAGTTTTGAGAGCTTTGCCTCCTCTAGAACAGGCACCAGTTACATTCAAAGGAGCTTATCCTAATAACTCATCTCAGGACCGAGTTTCAGGAAGGACTTTGTTAGAACTCCTGGAGAACCTCTTCCTGGTCAAGAGATCCTAAGCCAGGTCCCACCCTCTTCCTTCTCTCTGCTGTCTCTCCAGCTTTTCTACCTGCTTCAATCCTTGGTGAGACTCCAGTCCATGCTTGGAGCTCCCTCCCAGTGTTTAGAGCCTATCCCCCCAGCTCATTTAGTTTCACTTGTGAGCCTTCCTAGAACACCATTCCCTCTTTCCCTCTGCCAAACCACTTCAGAACTCTACCTCAAAATCTAATTCCTAACTCACCTCCTTCAAGAAGCCTGCCCAAATGTATGATGAGAGGATTTAGAGTTATTGGAAATGTTTTCTGCCTCTCACCCCAGCATAACCCTGCAAATAATATTCTCATTTTAAAAAAGAAACCTGAGTGAGATCATCTTTATACTTTTATCCCCAGTGCCTGGCACAGAGTAGTCCCTTTATAAAGATTTGTTAATTGATTAACATAGCTGGTAGATATCAGAGCTATTTGGGATGAAAAATATCCTTCATCCTTAATTTAGTGAAAAGAAATAAACACAGAGATCTCTTAGGATAAGAACAAGACTTTATTCTCTTCCCCAGGAGAAGAGGGTGGTCTTCTCCATGACTCATGGAGAAGAGGCCAGTTACAAAAGATAGTACTGGAATTTATAACCTAACTTAGTCAAGACCCCTCCCCGACTGTTTCCCCTCTCATTGGTGGAGAGGCATACTTCACCAAATACTTCCCCAACTGGAACAGCAAGGAAAGATAAGGGGAGGGTTCCACCAAGGCGAGAAAACAGACAAAGAAATATAAAAGTGATTGACAGAAGCAATTTGAAAAGTTAGCCACACCAAATTGAGAAGTTTTCACTCATCCCATACAGAGCCAAGATCCAAAGCCATAAATTTTGACTCCAAGAGTAGTCTTCTTTTCACTCTTCCTCCTGCCCAAGAACTATAGCTACTACTTAGTGTACCTCACAAAATTCAATACTTAAATTATCTCATTTAATATTATCCCCATTTTACAGATGAAGATGTTAAGACTCAGTTTTCTAAGGCCACATAGATAGAAAGTGGTAAATTTGTGACTTAAGTCAAAACCTTTTATTATACTAACCTAGTGCTTTTTGCCCTATAATGTGCTGATTGACAAGCTGTAACCAGGATAGGGAGGTTAGTGCTTTACTGCAAGGTATGAGCTCCCTGGGAGTTGTGTCTTGGGAACCTATGCCATATCCTTCATGGGGGATATGTGTGGCAATCCTCCCGCTTACCAAGAGGCAGCCTGAGCTCTATCAGCCTCACCACAGGGTGGTTATCTTGCCTGGGGTCTGTTCTTCTGACTGAATTTATCCAGTGTGCCCTAAGTGTCATTACAACTCTGCTGAGTGCTTTTATACAGCTCTGTCCTTATCAATCTTTTTAGCAATATCTCAGCTCTCATGTACCTACGTAAATTTCACTTTAAAACAGATATCTCCTCTCCCTATATGGCATTTTTTATACTTTTCCAATGTATTTTGAGGTCCTCCATTCCTCACTAGACTGTGAATCTCCCCCTCCTCCCCCCCCATAGAATGCAAATTCCTTGAGGGACAGAATTGCTTCACTTTTTGTCTTGGAATCTTTAGGCTTGGCACTTATATCATTCTTCCCCAATCCACTTTCCTTACTACTCACTCTTTTTTCTTTTTAAATAAAAAGCTTGCTTTTCTCCCCACCATTCTTCCCCACATATGCCTATCATTTTAGGCAGATTGGTGAAGGTGAGGAAGAAAGTTGGCTCATTTCACACTACAGAAATTAACTGGTTCTTGTCTCAAACTTAATTTTGTAGTGAATTTCTGTTTCTGATGAAGACCTAGTCATTCTCCATACTGGGCCTTGTTTTACTCATGTCTCAACTTTTGTCTCAATTCTTACCTAGCCCTTAGTCATTAAAGGGGTGTGACCTCAGACAAAGTGAGACCAGGGAAAGACCTTAATTTAGAAAGGCCAAGATCATCAGTTGCATTCTGGGCCATCACCAGTTGTCTTGATCTTTTTCTTGCCACTGGTCTTGGATGACTCTGGAGGAGGGGAGCTCAGCCTTACTCGAATCAAACTCATGAGCAAGTCAAGATCCCACTCTTACAATGTCATTGGTCCTCTTTGAGAGTGAGGGATGAAAAACAACAACCCAGCCCCAGGCATTCTTCAGTCTTGTCTGGCTCCTCATGACCCCTTTCCGGGTTTTTTCTTGGCAGAGATACCGGAGTGGTTTGCCATTTCCTTCTCCAGCTCATTTTACAGATGAGGAAACTGAGGGAAAGAGTTAAGTGACCTGCCTAAGGTCACACAGCTGGTAAATATGAGGCTGAATTTGAACTCAGGTCTTGCTGAACTTCTGAAGGTGAGTCTTCTTGATTCCAGTCCCAGCACTATATCCACTACACCACCTCTCTACTCCAGTCTATCAATCAACCTATATATTGCACATTGCTACCCTTCATTCACTCCACATTCTCCTCAAACTGGTCTCCTTGCTGTTTTCTAAACTTGACATTTGATCTCCTTCCCCCTGTGCTTAGAGTATATTCCTTCCTTATTTGCTTCTAGTTTCCTTCTGGGCTAACCTCAGCTAATATTCCTATGGAAGATTTTTACTGATCCCCTTAGGTGTTTGCTTATTCCCACCTCAAATTATCATGTATATATTTATCTACTCAGTGTCCTAGCCTCCTGGTAGGATATAAGGTCCTTGAGGTTAGGGACCACTTTTCATTTTATGTTTGCATCTCTAGCTCCTAGAACAGTGACTTAAACAATTTTATTGTTGTTGATTGGTTGTGTCTGACTCATTGTAACACCATTTGGAGCTTTCTTGGCAAAGATACTAGAGTGGTTTTCCATTTCCTGTTCCAATTTATTTTACAGATGAGGAAACTGAGGCAAACAGAGTTAAGTGACTTGCCCAGGGTCACATAGCTAGTAAGTGTCTGAGGCTGGATTTGAACTTAGGTTTTCCTGATTCCAGGCCTGGATCTCAATTCACTGTACCACCTAGATGCCCTTGATTTCCACAAAGTAGGTGCCAAATAAATGCTTGATGGATTGGTTAAGATTAGATTGGATTTTAACTCTGAGACTCTGTGATTCTGTGACCTTGAGTAAATCACTTAATCTAGTTGAGCTGGTTTCTCCTCTTTTAAATGAGGGGGTTGGATAAGATAATCTCAAAGGTCCTTTCTAGCTTTTAATCCTATGATCCTATTGACCCCCATCCCAGAGGCCTCCAGTAACACGCAGTTTTTGACCAGCCGTGAGACTGCTAGTCAACCTGACATTCTTCAGGATGACAGATGGTATTGAATCAGAAACTCCTGGGGAGACTAACGGTTGGGGAGGAGAGAGCATAAGCCAGCTCCCCAGCTTGATCCCAGCTAGTCAGGTCATTTTGCTTCTAGTTGGGATACAACTGTGCAAAACTACAGTTCAAGAATGATGTCACAGAGGTAGAGAAGGGTGTGAGAGGGGCATCTGAAATCATTGGACAGACATAGCACCATTCACAGGAGTACAGACTAAAAAGCTTTGGACCTTTCAGTTTGAAAAGACAGAAACCAGAAGGAGACATGATCAAAGCCTATGAAATCACGAAAGGTATTTTGTTCGCCAAATCTCAAAATAACAGAACTACAGGGCACCTTTTGAAGCTTAGAAGAGATAACAACTTTACACAGCAGGGAGTAAATATGGGAAACTTGTTACCCCCAAGAGGTTATTAGGGCTGTAAATATAGCCAGAGTCAGAGACTGTTAGTGCTCACAGATAGGAGCAAGATTGGTTTAGAGACATTATAAGTAGGAGGCAGCTCGGTTAAATAATAATAAAATGGATAACTGACAATTATACAGCACTTTAAGGTTTGCAAAGTGTTTAATAGACAATAATAATGACTAATGTTTATATAATGTCTATTATGTGCCAGGTGCTATGTTAAGCACTTTATAAATATTATCTCATTTGATCCTCACAACAACACTGGGAGTCAGGGGCTATTATTATCCCCTTTTGGCTGTTGAGGAAGCTGTGGTTAGATGACTTACCCAAGATCACAAAGCTAGTGAATGTCTGAGGCTGGTTGTGAACTCAGGTCTTGGTGAGGTCTCTGTAAGATCTAGAAAACGTAAGGAGGGGGAGAGGATAAGATTTAAGATGAATGCAAGTTTGTTAACTACAGAGCAGGCATTCCAGAGGACACATTGGAAGAGATGGGCAGATCTAGAGTGGGGCATTTGGGGAATAAGGTTGAAGGGTATGAGAGAAATAAAGGAACAGGTAGGGGATGGGGAATAGAGTTTGTACCATGACAGCTAGAGGTTCAAAGTCACTGGGATGGCGGACAGGATGATGAGGTTCCTGGAATGAATTCAAGCAAAATATCAGTGTCTAGAGAGGGGATCATAGAGGGAGGCAGGTGATTAGATTGTTCAAGAATCTCTGTTGAGGCCCCATGTCCTAGTGAGTGGAGATGTTGAGTCCTGGGAGTTCCAAGAGGGTTGCCTCATAACACACTCCCCTCTCCCCTCACACACACTGTGATTATCACAGCACAGGACAACCTATTTCCTTTTCCTTTAGGGAAGTGGGTAATGACATAATGGACATAACCTCCTCTTGCCATATAACTGGGAAGATTCCAGTCAGCTTTTGTATGAGCAGTGGAGCCCCTGCCTTGTAAATTTCGGCTGGAATAGAATTAGAACCAAGCACTTTGCCAAATGAGAGGAATCTAATGGCATTCAAAACCTCTTCAATTGTAGGTTTGGCTAGAGAGGGATTGACTTCAACCTGAGATATATGGTCAATGGCTTTAGCATTGGTGGGTGGTAGTCTGTTGAGAACACTATGAAATTTTCAACCCCTCTCTCTGGGATCATGTCCTTATCACTGATCAATGTGACTAAATCAGCACTAAGTAGTTGAGATTTACCCATAAATAGCTTTCAGGGCATCATAAAAGTGCTTTGGATTGTTGCGATAGACATAAAACTGAATTTCAACTGCCTTCTTACTGAGCCAAGATTCCTGTATCTTTTTAAGCTTTGCTTTCACCTTACTTTTGGTGGAATAAAGCACTGCCTTCTTACATATGGACAAATTTTCCTGCTGCTAAGCCCTGTGGAGTTCTCATTTTTTGATTTCTGAATTTCCCCATCCTTCTTGTCAAACTGATCTTGATGTTTGTGAGTGAGTGTTCTGGCCCAGATGTGCAAATGCAATTCTGTATATCAAATCTCTGAAAACTGCCCACTTTTTTTCTGCCCCACTGTTGCCAACCATGTGTTGACCCAGCTTTTCTTCCAAGTTAGCAAAAAATTGTTCATGCTCAGAGAAGCACTTTAATCTTTTGACTTTAGATTTGCTGGTAGCCATCTTGACTTGGGGCCACTGCTTTTGTTGAATGCAAATGTTTATCTTGGAGAGGCTAAGCTTATGATTTATCTAGCACTCTGCACCACATATCGCCTTTGTGACTCTCACGTCCTGCCTCTCTTTTCTTTACAGTGACATAGTCTATTAAAAGCCAAAGTTTGCTGAGAGGGTATATCCATGAAATATTATTACATTTAGGCAAACAGAAGACAGTGTTGGTGATGAGAAGATAATGAGATGAATAAGTGACAATTGTTATTGTTTCTGACTCCATTCCACCCAAAGGACTCCCTGTCATACCTGATAGTCTGTGCCTACTCTGGCATCAAAATCACCCAGAATTATAAGCTTATCCTCTTTTGGCACATTGATGAGGAGGGTCTCAAGTTCTACAAAAATTTTTCTTTGACCTCATTGGGATTTGTCATGTTGGGAGTACACGTACTGACAACGGTGGCATGGTACTTTGTGGTAGTCATGTTGTCCCAAGCTCGTCATTCACTCCTCTTGGGAGGCATACAAACTTGTTGACTAGATTAGTTTTGATTTCAAAACCTGTGCCAGCTTCATGGTGTTCCCTTTCACTGCAGTCTCTCTAGAAACACATGCATCCAGTTCCGACTTGGGTAAGCTGGCCTTCGTTTGCCAGCCTTGTTTCACTTGGGGCTATTTGGATGTGATACCTGCTGAGTTCTCTTGCAATGCGAGTTCTTTGTCTTTCAGGTCTACTGAATTTCTTATTGTCCATAAGCATGTACACATTCCATGTACCAATGTTGAGTGGAATCATCTTTGCAAAAGTTTTTGTTCATTTTTTTGACATACATACTTTTGACATCCTTTTTTTGACATATATTTTGACCACAGGGTAGGATCCTTGCCTGCTGTGGTAAGGCAGACCAGGATTAGGTTAGATAAAGCAAACAATTTTTTCTTGCCCCTTCCTCACAGCAGGAGAAGAGCAATGTGGTCCTTAAAAAAGGTGGGGGGAGGGGGGCCTACTTAGACACCTGGGAGCTGCCAAATCACATTAATGCTTCAGCCCAGTGAGATGACCCTATGCTCTGGACTGCCTATGTGCAGGCTTTGACTATGGTTCCCAGTGTATCTATACCTGCTGCTTTTTCACTTACCCATCACAATAGGACTTTGAGGTGGGTAAAAATGGGAGAATCATATGGATTATGTCTTTTGACTTGTATATAAATTGGATAGAGAGACAGAATTGCACAGAATCATTGGCCTCACTCTCTCTTCCAGGTCCAGCCGCAAGTGAAAGCCAAGACAACTGGCAATGACTTGGGATGCAGCGGAGGACCTTGGTGTCTTCAATGCCTGACCAAGCTCTAAGAACTCCACAGACCTGTTTCTACCACTTTCATGGCCATTGGAACAAATTGTTTGTATCTGTCCATTCTGCCAGGATAAGTTTTCACAAACTTGGGGTAGATACCCCCCTGACTCATTTAACCTGCCTACTAAAATGGTTTGCCAGGGTGTGACTACATTTTACAGATGGAGAAATCGAGGCCAATAGAGGTTAGGTGCCTTAGGTCATTCAAGTAAGCGTCTGAGCTGGGATTCAAACTCAGTTCTTCCTGACTTTGGATTCACTCCATCCACCTACTTGACCATACAAAAACAAGACCTAGGGTCTCACATGAAGTAAAGGTTAACATTTCCAATTCATCAAGCTAGGAGTGACTCCTGCTAGTCATTAAGAGGCAAGGATTTGGCAGGAAATTCAGTGGGGATATCACTCAAATATGGTATTTGTGACATACTTAGCGCAGTGTCTAGCACATAATAGGCATGTAATAAATGCTTGTTCCCCTTCCCCTTTGTCCCATAGTGGTGGAACTGGAAAGCTACTTGGAGATCATCCTGCCCAGTTATTGCTGTCATTTTGCAAAGGAAGAAGCTGAATGAAACCCAAAGCGAGGAAAGGGACTTGCCTAAGGTTGTACAGATACAAAATGGAAGTTAATAGCTGAGCTGGTATGGAAAGTCTGGCTACCTGATTCTTTGTCCAGTACTCCTTGCCCTCTTCCATGGGGGGTGGGGTGAGGAGGAGAACTTTAAATGCAGATAGGATAGGATGGTTAACCCTTTATTCCTTGGCATGTCCTTTCTTTCTCCTCACCCTACATCCCACCTACATCCTAGGCTAAATGACACCCTGAACCTGGTGGCTCTCACAGAGCAGGATAGAGATTTGACTAATTAAGGGGATATTAAAATTCTGAGCAGAGATACTCATTCACAGGCCGAAAAGTTTCACTATTCATGCAAATAAATCCATGAAGAGATTGAAGTGTAATTACTTTTTTTAAACAGCAATATTTATTAAGATCTATTATTCCTTAGCTGAGTTACATTTAATTCAAATGGCTTCAAAGCAGTAGCCCGAAAATATTAAATGCTCTGACTAATTAAATAATACAGCTAATTCCAATTACACAATTGACACCAACCGAGAGACAGGCGATGTCTGCAGAAACCCAATTAATATGGTAAATGCCACTGCCATTCCTGATTTAATAAGACTGGACTATTTGTAAAGAGTGCTCAAATCACAGTAATAGTAAGTGATCCTCTTGTCTGAGGGGGGACCAACTTTGAAGACATGATTAGCTGTGGCTACTACTATATCTAGAAGAGACAAGCCACAGGAAAAGGGGAAAAAATTGGGGGAATGTGATATGAAGAATTCTTAAGACAGTCTCTGGTTCAGGATCCATGTGCATACATATTATTTAAAATTGAGAATCTACTCTGGTGGGTGGTGGTGTAGTATTAGGACATAACAAAGTCATGCAACCCAGCCCAGACTCACTGGCTCAGTGCCTGATAGAAACTAGGCCAGAGCTAAAAGCAATCAGATCATCATCAAACCTGCTCTTCTCTGAGAGCTGAAAACGTGCATCCCAATCAATGTCCTGCCAATTGTTGCAGCCTTGGTTTTCCCAGTGGTCAGGTGCATTCCCTCTTACACAGGGAAGTATGGGTCTGGGGGGAGGGGGTGGTATTTGGGCCAGATCTGCATAGATCTGATGAAGTTCAAATAAAATAACATACTTAAATTACTTTGTAGACCACAACATACTACATACAAGTGAACTAACAGGATTATTTTTATTACAATTGCATGAGATAACCATTTGCAAGTGAATCTGACCATTGACCCAGAGGCAAACTCATGGATTGGCTCCAGAAAACCAAAATGAAACTGCATGAGTAATCTCATAAAATCTGGGGAGTCTAAGGCAGGGAGAGAATAAGCATTTATATAGAGCCTACTATGTGCCAGGCCCTGCACTGATCACTTTACAAATATTGTCCCTTTTATCTTCACAATAACACTGTGAGGTAGGTGCCATCATTGTCTTCATTTTATAGATGAGGCAACTAAGGCAGACAGAATTTCAGTAACTTGCCAGGATCATACAACTAGTAAATGTCTGTGGCTGGATTTGAATTTAGGTCTTCCTGACTCTAGGCCCAGCCTCCATCCACTGCACTTTCTACCTGCCCAAGATGGGGAAAACAAATGAAGGAACAAACAAAAATTTACCTTGGCCTAGAATATCCATTGAATTCAATAAGAATTTACTAAGGCTTAGAGAAGTTTGCATGGGGTGTTCTGGACAAGGAGGGCAAAAATACAAGAGGAGATTAAAAAAGGATACTGGCACCAGTTGATGGAGGGCCTTGATGTCATGCAAAGTAGTTTAAATGTTTTTCAGGAGGCAACAGAGAGTCATTGAAGATTTTAAAGGAAAGTAGTAACATGTTCAGATCAATGCATACATAAAGCAAGACTATTCTGTAATGGTAGGAAGGATGTATTGGAGAAGAGCTAGAATGGCATTGAGAAGGCCTCTTAGTAGTCTGTTCCAAAAGTCCAGAGGAGTCCTGTGTCACAGTGGATGGGGAATTGATTTAAGCATTAGGAAAACCTGGATTAGAATCCCATGTCTGACCTGGTTTTATGACCCTGGGCAAGGTACCTAATCTTTCAATGCCTCAGGAGATTTTCTAAGACTATAATTTCCAAAATCACTTCTTATCTGCTTGGGCAAAGGGTTCCCAGCTCCCATTATCAATGAAATCATAGTTCTTCTAGAGCAAGGATGAAAATACTGAATGTGGGAATAGAAAGAAGCTATAGGTATGAAAGATAATGGGGAAAGAACTTGGTCACAGATTGTAGATGAAAGAACTTTGGTTCATTCCCCCAACTCACAGGTTGAGGGCAGAAAATGAAATTCCAGCTCATTTTCTTTTTTTTTTTCCTATTTTTAAAATATTTTAAATTTTTTTTTAAAATTGATTTGTTTATTTACTTTTAGTTTACAAGATTCGGTTCCAGAGTCCCTTGAGTTTCAAATTTTCTCCCCTCCCACCCACGGCGGCATGCAGTCAAGTATAGAATCTCTAGCTCATTTTCTATCTGAATGTCTGCTTGGTTTCAACTCCATAGAAAAGATGCCCTCTAGAGTCCCCTTCCTCGCCTCCCCTATTCCAACTTCTTTTTGCGTTGTCTTCTCCCATTAGATTGTTAGCTCCTTGAGGGTAGACACTGACTTTCTTTTTCTTATTTGTAGCCCCAGTACTTAGCACAGTGCCTGGAACATAGCAGAGGCTTAATGCATATTTATTGAATTCAATTGAATTACCCTCTTGCTCCCCATTGACACTTTCAGGCTCCTGTGCTCACTCTCTCTACTGTCATCATTCAGTAACCTCTTTTCCTTTGAGAGCCACTCAATCCACATCTACCACTCAATCAAAAGTCTGGTAACTGTTGTCTACCAACTTCAGAACACTCCCCTTCTTTGGTCAATGAGTTCAGTGCCTAACCCAAAGTCTTTCTCTCCTCCCCAACTGCTGCCCTCCTACAAGAGGACTTCACCATATGTAGATACTCTCTCAAATACCCTAAGCTCCCAGTTCCTCAAATCGCTTATTTCACATTACCAACCCCTTCACTCCACTTCAGCTACACCCACAGAGATGATCATCCTCTTGATATTGCCATCACCTATAAATATTCCACATCCATGTTTAAGAACACTAAAATTTCCTTATCTGACCACAATCTGTTGTTATTTTCACTTCTCCCTATGTTTTACAATCCCAGACTCTATTCTTAGTCCTCATCATGACCTCCAATCCCATGAACTCTTAGTTTCTTCCCAAGCCATTAACCCTGAACTGGCTATACTCTTCTTCTTCCTCCATTTTGACTTATTAGTGAACCAGTTTAACCCTGTATAATCCTCTTCTCTTGCATCCCTTGCCCCTTTATCTTGTTGCCACTGATCTTGCCCTGCTGACATTCAGCCTTGAATCACTCTCACTATTCGATGCCTTTGCTCCTCCTACTCACCTGCTGCTAAATGAAACTAGAGAAAGTCATTGAAACTATGCTGACTGGAGCCACTACAAATTTATGTTACATAATCTCAACTGGGCAAGAAATGCATCAAGATAATCCTTGTACACCTCCCTAATTGACTCACTATTCCCCCTCTCCATAGCAGTTCATTCAAACCATTTCATCTCTCCTCAAGCTTTCCATGGCTCCTCTCCCCTATCCTCTCTGTTGAGAACTGAACCTTACATTTTGCCAGAAAAATTGAGGTCATTTCCTGAGAGCTTCCACTTCTACAATATGCTTTGACAAACATCCCTCAGATGTCTTTTGCCACTCTCTTGGCCTTCACTCCTCTCATGCAATAAGGTGGCCCTTCTCCTTGTCAACAATACCCTTTATATGCATGTGACCCCATCCCATCATCTTCCCCAGAAGACTGCCCCTTCTCTTCCTTCTGCTCTCACTTATCTTCAGTCTTGTCTACTGGCTGCTTCCTACTCTTTACAAACATGCCCCTGTGTCTCTAATCCAAAAAAAACTGTTCTTGGCCCATCCATTCCCACTAGCTACATATGGTTCTATATCTCTCATGCCTTTTGTGGATCAATTCTTTGAAAAAGCTATCTATAATAATAGCCCTTCCTCTTCCTTTTCTCTTACTATCTTCTTAATTCTCTACCATCTAGCTTCCAACCTCATCATACAACTGAAACGACTCTCTTTAAAGTTATTAATGATCTCTTGATTGCCAAATCTGATGTCCTTTTCTCAATTCTCATCCTTCTTGACCTCTCTGCAGCCTTTGATAGTGTCAATTGCTCTCTTCTTCTTGGTACTCTTTTCTCTCTAGGTTTTCGTGACACTCCTCTCTCCTGCTTCTTCTCCTCCTACTCTCTATTTGACTGTTTCTTCTCCAGTCTCCATTGCTGGATTTTCACACAAGTGACACCTGCTAACTGTGGGTTTCCCACAGAGCTATGTCTTAGGTCCTCTTCTCTTTTTATATTATTTGTATTGGCATGCCCAGACCACCTAACATGGAGGCACTCTGCATCCTATAATTCTTACCAATGGGTGAAAGAAGCCTCCTTTGATCGGCTAATTAGCCAGAACATGTGATAATCTTTAAGACTAGCTAGAGGCCAGCGGTTCTCAACCTGTGGGTTATGTTCAATTTGTAACAATGAAAATACATCCTGCATATCAGATATTTACATTATGATTCATAACAGTAGCAAAATTACAGTTATGAAGTAGCAAAGAAAATGATTTTATGGTTGGGAGTCACCACAACATGAAGAACTGTATTAAAGGGTTGCAGCATTAGGAAGATTGAGAACCATTGAGCTCGATTGAGACAATCTCTCTTTTCTGCATGTTTTTTGTTTCTATATTTAGAGGGTAAAGGTCACAGTTTACTCAAAATGCAGACACCATGAACTGAACTGAGAGGGAGGCTAATTCTCTCTTTCCCTTCCAAGAAAATGACTTGGGATCTCTGTTCTGTTGTTTGTCTTTCTTAGTTTCAAGTGTCAGTGGTGATTCCCCCACTGAATCTAGGAGTTAGAGTCATGGAGACCTTGGAGCCAGGATTATAAGTGGAATGGTCTAGGAAGCCTGGAAAAACCAGGGTACCTGGGACTCAAGCCCACAGGTGACCCAGGGTTGGACTTGGAAATGGGATTATGTGCTCTATAGGAACTGAGCTAATATATGAACCTTCCTCATCCCAGAGAATGAAGTGATGCAAAAGGGGAAGGATAGTTAAGCCCCATGTCTTGGGGAATAAATTTGTGTATTTGTGATTATGCCTTTTGAAATAAATATTCCTTCATAAAAGAGAATCTGACTATTAGTGGTTAAACAGAATTGAGGCATAAGGAATTATCCCAGCACTTGAGGGGACACTGTCTGTAGGGGTTGGAGACATTTATAGAGAGTTTAGACACCACCAAGCAAGCCCCTTAAAAGAACTATGAGTGAAAGATGAAGTGTGGCCTACCTGACCTTCAGGCAGTGAGGACTGACATAGTCAGTGTTATAACTTTTTACTTACTCATCAACTCCCATAGATTTAATTATCATCTCTATGCTAATGGTTCTTAAATCTCTTTATATGGCTAGCTAGGTGGTACAGTGGATAGAGTACTGGGCTTTGAGGGAGAAAGACCCAAGTTCAAATATGACCTTAGACACTTACTAGCTGTGTGACCCTGGGCAAGTCACTTAACACTGTTTACCTCAGTTTCCTCATCTGTAAAATGAACTGGAGAAAGAATTGGCAAACCACTCCAGTACCTTTGCCAAGAAAACCCCAAACGGGGTCACAAAGTTAGACACAGCTGAACAACAACAATCATCTCTCTCTTGAAGTCTGGTCTCATATCTCCAACTTCCTACTGTGTATCTTGAATTATGTGTCCCGTAGACATCTTGAACATATCCAAAATGAAATTTATTATCTGTCCTCCTAAACCAGAGAAACCAGCCTTTGACAGAACAAAGGGCCACACTAGAGGGCCTTGAGGCCACAGGTTCCCCACCCCTGTGACCTAAACCTTCCCCTCTTCCTCACTTCCATATAGGATACCATCATCCCTATAGTCATCCACACTTAAAACCTAAGTGTTATCTCTACACCCTCACTCTTTCATCCACCATATCATTCTGTGGCCAAATGCTACTGTGGTTACCTTTATAACATCTCTGGTGCGGGTCTCCTTCTCTCCTCTAACATGGCCACTTCCCTAGTACAGACCCTTATCACCTCATGCAGACTGTTGCAATAGTCTGCTACTTGGTCTTCTTGCCACAAGACTCTCCTTACTCTAGTCTACACTCCACTCAGCAGTCAAATAGATACTCCTGAAGTATAGGTCTGACCATATCAATCTCATCCGGATTCAATACACTTCAGTGTCCATCACCTCCTGCGTGAAATATAAAATCCCACGTCTGGCATTCAAAGCCCTTCATAACACGGCCCATCCTTCACATTTTCAGTCTTATTGTATTTTATAGTCCCTCACATAGCCTTTAATCCAGAGTCACTAGTCACTTTCTTCTGTTCCTCATACAAGACATCCCATCTCCTGACTGGGACATCTTTACTGGCTGTCCCCATTGCCTAGAATTCTCTCCTTCTTCATCATCTTTGCCTCCTCACTTTCCTGGCTTCCTTCAAATACCCACAAAACTTTACCTTCTAGAAGAAGCCTTTCCCAATCCTCCTTAAAGCTGGTGCCTTCCCTCTGTCAATTATCTCCAATTTATCCTATATATAAACTATTCATTTCCCTACACATCAGGAATCCTTAACCTTTTTCTGAGTCGTGTACTCTGTTGGAAGTCTGATAAAATCTATGGACTCCTCAGAGTAACATTTTTAAACATATCAATTAAAAGACACTGGATGACAAAGGAAATAGTTATCAAAGCATATATTTTTAAAAAGCCCAGGTTTACAGATCACGGGTTAAAACTCCCTGCTTTATGTAGACATTTATATGTCTCTATCTCTATCTGTATCTAGATCTATAATTATATATCTATATTTATAAATAAAGACATTTGTATCTAGATACAAATATCTTTACATAGTTAGACAGTAAGAGATTTATTAAGGGTCTCTATGTGTGCTAAAGGCTGAGGATTGAAAGAAAGGCCAAAGATTGTCCCTGTTCTCAAGGAACCAACAATCTAATACAGTGGTTCTCAACCTTCCTAATGCTGTGACTCTTTAATACTCATATGTGGGTGTATCTGCATGTGGGCTGACCTGCCTGGAGACGGATAGAGGAGAACTGTCTCGGTTCCTAAGACCATTGGTTCCTAAGACCATATGTTTTCCAATGGTTTTAGGCAACCCCTGTGAAAGGATCATTCTACCCTCAAAGGGGTCGTGACCCACAGGTTGAGAACCACTGATATAATAGGAAGAAAACATGCAAACAAGATAGAGGATAAATTGGAGATGATTAACACAAATATTTATAAATCTATATCTTTATATTGCAGAGCTTCTTAACCTGGGCTTTGTGAACTTGGTTTTAAAAATATTTTGACTATGTTTCAATTTAGATACCAATATAGAATATAAGTATCTATAGCTACAACTCTATCTTTCCCATCTATCGTCTATGTATCTATGTATCTATCTATCATCTATGTATCTAATTACTTCATCTATCTATCCCATCTATTATCTATTATCTCTATCTACCCTATCTACTTATCTATCCATTCATCCATCCTATTATCTATCATCTATCTATCTATCTATCTATCTATCTATCTATCTATCTATCTATCTAATATCCATCTGATCTATCATCTCTCTAATCCATCCCATTCATCTATCTATCTATCTATCTATCTATCTATCTATCTATCTCTCCATCTATCTCTCCATCATCTATCTATCTATCCATCCATCCATCCATCCATCCATCTAGTTAGTGATAACAGACATTCAATATAATAAAATAGTAACTGACATTTCTATAGCACCTGAAGATTTACAAAATGCTTTCCTTACAATGATTCTGATGTAGGTAATTACTAGTTTGATTATCCTAATTTTATCGATTTTCTACATGAGGTAACTCAGAAAGTTAAAGAGTCTTGACTGCTCATGAAGCCAGTAAGGAGCAGAGGCAGGACTTATTACCCCCTTACCCTCAGGTCCAGTCCTTTACCCCGTCCTTTTCAATGACCTGTTAAACTGAGTTTGTATATTTCCAGTTGTTCACTTAGCAGGCTCAGATTTTATGAACTGGTAGATTTAGGAGCAATTGTCTTTCCTGATCTGAAATATTTCCATGGAAGTAAAGATTCCATAGCCCACCCCTGGAGCCCACTCCAGAATTACTGCCCTTTTTGGAATTAAGTTTTCCTTCGTATCTAACCCAAGTTTCTCTTACTCTGGACTATGCCACTACGGTTGGCAGAGGAAGTCTGCATTGTCCTAGGGTGAGAGGTTAGGTTCATCTGTACCTCCATCTTTACCTTCCAAGTCCCAGGTATCACTGCATACCCTCTTTGGGAGGGGGCCTCTCCATGGTAACTGCTGAGGCTGTAATGTGAGTGAACTTAAAAATTTGCTTTGGAAAAAAGAACATGAATTTGCTTTCAGAAACTCTGAACCCAGGCCTTGAGCAGAGCACCCCTCCCTGAGGCTGGATGTGGAGTTAGGAAAGATAAGAACAGAGCCGTCATTCTTCAGGAGCCTGGGATGATAATAGGTTTTTTGCCACCCCATAATTGGAAAGGTGTCTAGTGACTCATGAGCCCCAAATAAAAAAGAAAAACAGCTGAAAATGAAACTACATTATATTTTCTGGTTTCTCTATGAAGCTTAGCAGAGTCTTTTAGTTTGGGTGGGAATATTCAGACTTTAACTAGATGGATCTGGGGGCAGCTAGGTGGAGCAGTGGATAGTGCAGGGCATGGAATCAAGAAGACTCATCTTCCTGAGTTCAAATCTAGTCTCAGACACTTACTGGCTATGTGACCCTGGGCAAGTCACTTAACCCATTGGCCTCAGTTTCCTCATCTCTAGAATGAGCTAGAAAAAGGGAGATGGCCAACCACTTCAGTATCTTTGCCAAGAAAACCCCAAATGGGGTCATGAAGTGTCAGACAGGACTGAATAACAACAAACAGCAACAAAAGGTGAAGCTAAGCTTTCTTTAACTCTGAAAATTAGAGATGCAATCTGAAAATGCAGCCCTCTTCGGATGAGCCCCGCCACCCTCAAGCCAAACCTTTACTACCCAGCTTTCCAGTACATAGTCAAAAGTGAATTAATCTTAGCTCTCATCTCAAGGGAAAACTGTGATAGACATTGAGAGACAACCAGGACTGAAGGGAACTTACTATATGTCAATAGGCTTGTGAGTATACCTGCGTTTAAACATGTAGGTGGATGAGAGTTCATGTTGGTTCCTTTTCTAATCCTCCCTTTCCTGGTTGGTATCTTCTATCAGTCTTATGTGCACATGACCCTGTGAGTGGGGGAATGCAGTGTATTCACTCCTACCTCCTGCCTCCCCATTGCCCTTTACGTCACCCACAATTTAGAGATTCCTTGGCGATTGTGATGTCTCATTATTTGCTGTCATCTAGTATCACCCGTAGAATATTGGTGCTAAAAAGATTGTGTGTGTGTGTGTGTGTGTGTATGTGTGTGTGTGTGTGTTGAGATGCAGCTTGGGATTGTTAAAAACAAACAAAGAAAACAACAACAGTCGCATTTCCCCAATGAAAGAGCCTGCACAAATATGTCTGTGTGCACCTGCAAGCACACAGGTGTGCTAAATGAGTCTGTCCATGTGCACCTGGGATGAGAGTCTGCATCCATCACTGTCTGAGAATTTCAGGCAGACCGAAAGCCTCTTGGTTTCTTGGTTTCTCCATTTCCTTTGAGACCTTTACAGATTCCAGCTTTATTTCATCAGCTTTGCATCCTTAGCACAACACAGGTCTAAGACTGTGTCATCTGTTCTGAGCCAGATGGCTATTTCTGGAGTGCGACTCAACAACATCCTTCTCTGAACCTCTGAGACAGCCTGATGTTGGTATACCTTCCCTAATTCCCTGAAAAGGAATGAGGCAAGCGGGTACCTCTGTCTGCCTAGATGGAAGGTGTAGAGTAGATGCTAGCCCAGAGGCAGGCCAGACCCATAATCCATTTCTCTTTGGCCTCTGCCAGTGAGTTAAGGCAAGCGTGCTTTGATAAGCAGCCCTGGATTGCTTTGGGTGATCCATTCAGATAAAAGATCAGATTGTCCTGGGGTGGGTGGCAAGGCCTCAATAGCCCAGCTTGCCCCCCAAAACTGTTGCTTTTGGCTTAGGGAAAGGGGAAAATATGCCTAAGATATTCATTCCTCACCCCAAAGTAAAAACTACCTAAATCCATAGGTGCCTGGAGCACTTGGATGTCCTTGTAATGGTCTCCCTGGGTCAGAAGGGGTGCAGGGAGTCCTGGAAGCAGTTTTTCCTCTGCTCTGGCAGTACTTATTCTGAATCACAGTCCTTGAAGTCTCCCTCCTCCCCTCCCCTGTGATCTCCACTAGTTTCCTTAAGGCTCATAATCCTGCAGGCAATTTCATGTCTCTCTTAATTCTAATTTCCTTTTGTCCCAAGGGACAAATCAGCGGATCTAAAATAAAGAAGTGGCGGCAGGGCCTACAATATATTAATTAGGGTAGTACTAAGGAGGTGATAAAAACATCCTTTTATTGCCAAGGCCTTTTAAAAACCCTCCGGTCCTTCCCACCCACCTATTTTCTATTTTTTCCACCCTTTTCTACTCCTCCCTAATGGTTGCCAGTTGGAGGGGCAGGAGGAAGCCTGAAGCCTTCCCTCTTGATTTTGGGAAATGAATGGAGCTGTGATCTCAGGGAAATGGGAACTCTATCACTCGTACAGACTACACCCTATCCTTCTTATTCTGTGCAATGTCTTCTTGCACATGTCTTCTAGCAAATTCTCCATAGAGAACCTACCCAGCTTGCTAGAGGATTTCCTCTTCCTTCTTTCTTTCCTTCCTTCCTTCCTTCCTTCCTTCCTTCCTTCCTTCCTTCCTCCCTTCCTTCCTCCCTTCCTCTCTTCCTCCTCCTCCTCCTCCTCCTCCTCTTTCTCCTTCTCCTTCTGCTTCTGCTGCTTCCTCTCTCTCTCTGTTTCTCTCTCTCTGTCTCTCTCTGTCTCTGTCTCTTTCTCTCTCTCTCACACACACACACACACACACACACACACACACACACACACACTGCAGTATTTATTACAGGATCATGGATTCCAAGGGACAGCTAGGTGGCACAGTGAATAGAGTACTCGTTCTGGAGTCAGGAAGACTCATGTTCCCGAGTTCAAATGTAGCCTCAGACACTTATTTCCTGTGTCACCCTGGGCAAGTCACTTAACCTTGTTTGTCTCAGTTTCCTCATCTGTCGAATGAGCTGGAGAAGAAAATGTCAAACTACTCCAAGTCTCTTTGCCAAGAAAACCACAAATGGGGTCACAAAGAGTCAGGTAAGACTAAAAAAAAGACCAAACAACATAGATTCAGAGGTGGAAGGGACTTTAGAGATCAGCCACATTTTATAATTTTAAGGCACAGAGTGCCTTAAAGTGGGTAAGTCACTTGCCTAGAAGCACATAGCTAATAAGTATCTGAGGAGGGATTTGAATGTATGTCTTCCTAGTCCAGTGCCTTATCCACTATACTTATGCTACCTTAAAATACACACTATTCTGCATCCTGGGCTGCCCCTCACTCCATCCACCACTTCCTCTCCATGCAAGGTATATTTCTTTTCAGATTACAAACAATTATTGCACAATTATTGATGTTGTCTTTTATTCATTATTGGTCATAAGCTACTTCCTTATTATATAACTTTTTATTATCCTTTTTTGTTGTTCACAGAGCTGGTAAATGTCTGAGGCCAGATTTGAACTCAGGAAGATGAGTTTCTGGACTCCAGGACTTTATTTACTGCTCCACCTAGCTGCCCTTCTGTCATCCTTTGGATTACCTGAAACCTTGATTCCTCTAAGGTCATGGTGATCTAGGATCTCCAGGCAACTTGAATCACCAATTAAATACTAATGTTATATTTTTTTTTGGTAGCAAGGATCACTTTAGCATTATTGAAAATGTTGTGCAGGGTCCCACATGAGATCCAGCCCAGTTTCTTCATCCTATCATTTTGGAGCCTAGTTTTTTATTTATCTGTAGTGCTTGCCCAAGATGCCATCTGACTGCATGTTGCGATCTAGGCAACATGCCTTCTTTACCTATTTTATTTTTCTTGTGTGGGTAGCTAGATCAATCTGTTTTAAGTCACTGTAGAGGTCATTAAAAGTTGCATTCTGGGGCTTATGCATGCAGCACAATGTCATCCCAAAACAGTATCATTTGGAGAACTTCATCAATAGGGAATCTGGCATCTTCACAACAGCCCCGTGAGCCAGGGGGTATCAATACTTTTATTCCCATTTTACAGATAGTGAAAGTGAGACTCAGAGAAATTAAGTTCCTTTCCCCTAGTCATCTATGTTCTGATAGTGTGGGACTTGGTAGCCTGATAGACAGGAGATACATTTGTTCCCTGTTCATGCCTGAGAAGCAAGAGGTACCTCTTGTATGGATATTTTCATATCATTCTTTCATTCAAATTCCTTTAATGGTTCTTCTTTGCCTGCCAAATGAGTTGGAAGGCAGTATGCACAGTGAAATGAAAGCTGAACTTTGAGTCAAGGGATTTGGAGTCCAAATCTCAACTCTGTCACTTACCTCTTTGGATCTGTAAAATAAGTGAGTTGGGTAGAGTGACCTTTAAGGAAACTTGCCACTTAAAAATCTATGATCTTAATGCTTATTGAAGAAATTGAATCAACTGCCACCATAGCTGAGATAGGTAGGGCAGAATTATCATTGTTTTCTTTGCTCCCTTTCATGAATTTCTAAGGGAAGTGGCAGGAGCTGTTGACAAGAGCAGAAGGCTGACTCTGGAGTCAGTCATTAGTTCTCCAAAGGAAAGCATCTCTGCAGGAGGGATGGAGCCAAAGTTGGGTCATCAAGGGATGGCAATGAGACTAGCAGACCCACCTGCTGTTCCAACCCAGCTGTTGTGAACAGCAGCCATTACCAGAAGGAGCTCTCCCTCCTTCTGGCTCACCCATTCAGATCGATACTGCAGAGTCAGGCTGTTCTTTGCCAAGTACTGTTTCTTGGAACAGGGCTAGGAGGCTAAGTTTCTCTAACCTTCAGATAGTTACTTGTAATAATCCAATTCTGTGCCTTTCTACTGAGAGCTGAAGGGGATGAGCGAAGAAGGAGAGGATGAGGAAAAAGAAGAAAGTTGTATGAAGTGCCAAGTCCTTAACTCACTTGTAGATCTGTTATTTGGAAGCCTGGGTTGGAGATTTTTTTTCTCTGTGGTTTTTCCCATTGGGTGGGTCTAGGGCATTGTCTGAGCTCTATGGCTGAGGCTGGCTTTCTATGCCTGTGGTCCTATGGCAGAACAATAATGGAAATGACTTATCTCTGTAGGCTGGAACCTAGAAAGTCAGTTGATGTGGCCTCTACTTTTGGGGCTCTAGGAACCACATGAGCAGGATATAATAGTGGCTCTTTCTAGCATTTTTCCTCTAAATGAGTCATCACTCTAGCAACACACATATTCATGTCAGTTTAACTGAGTTTGGTGACAGTAATGATAATGCTGTTATTTTGACAACATTTTTTGGTTTGCAACAATCCTGTGGTGTTGATAGTCCTTGTATTAATATCCCCATTTTGTGGTTGAGAAAACTGAGGCTGAATGAGATTAAGTGACTTGATACAGGGCAAAGAACATTTGGATTCTCATCTTGACACTCACTGGCCAAGTATGTAACCTTAGGCAAATCACTTAACTTTCCTGGACCTCAGTTCCTTTATCCATAAAACGAGTGGGTTGGACTAGATGAAATTTGGATTCATTTCCACTTCTAGATCTAGAATCCTATGAGTCTATGAAATAGGGTGGAGGCAAAGGACCTAGGTTCAAATCTTGCCTTTAAATCCTAGCTTATTAACTAAGCTTCCCTTGGTCTCAATTTCCTTATTTCTTAAAGAAAGTATGTGTGTGGGTGGCTAGGTAGTGCAGTGAATAGAGCAGCAGCCTTGGAATCAGGAGGACCTGAATTCAAATCTGGCCTCAGACACTTAAACACTTACTAGCTGTGTGACCTTGGGCAAGTCACTTAACTCTAATTGCCCTGCCTTCCCCCTCCAAAAAGAAAAAAAAAGTGTGTGTGTGT
This sequence comes from Pseudochirops corinnae, assembly GCA_028646515.1. Lineage (NCBI taxonomy): Eukaryota > Metazoa > Chordata > Mammalia > Diprotodontia > Pseudocheiridae > Pseudochirops > Pseudochirops corinnae. The sequence continues at coordinate 115,148,678 of CM053588.1, forward strand.
GTATGTGTGTGTGTATGTGTGTGTTGGATGATATGCTTTCTAATGTGCCTTTCAGCCATAGTTCTATGATCCTCTTACTTGTCTAACATCACTTAGGAAGGAAGTAATCATTTAGGTAGAGACAGGAATGAACCAAATCTGACTTCAGACTGAGTACACTTACCCCACACAACTACCTTATTACAGACAATGGTGATTATAGCACACAAATAGTTACAAGGTAGGCTATCAACATGCACAGTTTTGGGGGATAAAGCTTTGGAGATAGTTCTCAACAGTTTCTTCATTGATCATATAAAATTATCTCCTTCCTAGTCCAAAATCTAGCCCCATCTTGGTCTTGGACTCTACCCAAGCTTCCCAAGAAGTCTAGCCCTTATCTCCGTGTGGGCCATCTCCTGGGTCTTGAAGCAATGTCCTTACCTCTCTTTCTTATCCCAATCTTCTGCTTTTAGCTCTCTTCTTATCTGCCTTCTCCTTTCTTCCAGCTTTGGTTCCCCTTGCTAGAAACGGTTGCTATTATCCTCTAGTTAAAGAGAGCCATCTAGTGTTACTGGGTCACTTGGGATAAGGGGAAGAGATATTTCTTTTCAGACTTGGCGCCTCCATGTATCTTGGGATGATTGGATGCATTCTTACAACATCATAGTCACATCTGAAATATCTCACCCTCATGTACACAGAGTGTGTGGGGACACTGTGTTACAAGCACGTGAAGTCTAGAGGTGCAGGAAATGACTACCAGGAATACTCACAATTGTACTTTTGATCCATTGCAAGAGTACACAGAATCAGCCCATGATCATGGTAGAGTCGCTCCTGGCTACAGGATTTCCATCTCTGGGGCATGCAACTGACTGAGTCAGTGGGAGATGCTTTGTACCATGGGGATCATTACTCAGAGCCTGATAAACATTGGTATCCTTTTAATAGAAACTTTTGAAGTGGAGGTGCCAGAGGAAGTGCTAAAACTTTTTCTAGTTTGAAGAAGTGGCACTTACTTATATAAGGTACTACCCCTTTATCAGGGGCAACAAGGTGACACAGTGTTTGGAGTGCCAGATCTGGAGTCAGGGTTCTCATGTTCATGAATTCAAATCTGGCCTCAGACATTTACCAGCTGTGTGACCCTGGGTAAGTCACTTAACCCTGTTTGTCTCAGTTTCCTCATCTGTCAAATGAGCTGGAGAAGAAAATGGCAAACCACTCTAGTATCTCTGCTAAGAAAACCCCAAATGGGGTCACAAAGAGTCACATGTGGCCGAATAACAACATTATATGGACATGTGGTTGCTGAAAGGGTAAATAAAGAAACTATTTGCATATGGAAAACTAATTAAAATCAACCTAAGAAGAAACAAATTTTTCTCAGATAAGATGCTGAGAGACACAGACTGTTCTGAGGACCTGAAAGAACTACTCCTTGGGTAAACATACTGAGAGGACCTATAAAAAGGCAGAACAGTGACTGAAGAGATGGTAGCACAGGGCATTGTGGTCCATTGTCTCGCTGCAAGTAATTATTTTCAGAGTTTTCAAGGTTATGACTAAGAAATTATAAATCAAATAACTCTGGGGAACTATGGAAAGATTGTATAAGGACTATTAGGGTTATGCTTGATAGGTGGAATTTTTGAACTTCATGTCATAATTTAGATGGGACACTGTTTTTGTGGAGGTCCTCATCTTATGCATTGGCAGCCAGTAGGACATAAGGAGATGAAAAGTAGGGAAGAAGAAGAAAAAAAACAAGAAGAAGAAGAAGGAGGAGGAAGAGGAGGAGGAGGAGGAGGAGGAGGAGGAGGAGGAGGAGGAAAGGAAAAGGAGGAGGAGAAGAAAAAGAAGAAAAAGAAGAAGAAGAAGCAGCTGGGCATAGGAGGCAATGAGAAAGGCAGAAACGTACAGAAAACAACGTAGAAATTGGAAGACATGCTGATTGAAATAGAGATAGAGACATTCCTTTGCATTAAGCTGATTGCCTGGGTAGAAGAGAGCTGAATTCTCTGACTGTGAAGGGAGCTGTCCAGGCTTACCACTCACTAGAGCCAGCTACAGTGTGAGAAAGGGGAAACCTCTCTGGAGGGTCTGGATTGGCCTCTTCAGCCCTCTCTTGACAGAAGAGAAACAAGAGAAAGACAAGCTTTGTGTCTGCTTTGCTGTGAAAGGGGCTTAGCTTTGCTGAGAGCTGCGTAGATAGAGCAGAATCAGCAGCTATTTGAAAAGCTGGATGGGAAGAAGTTAAATAGTTCTATTGCTATATGCAGTTTTAGAGGGAGAAACTCCTCAGAACCCTACAGCAGATCTGAGGAGTCTGGCAGTACTTTAGCTTAATGGAATTGCTTATCACAGAAAGAACCTAACCCTTTCCCAGCACCCTGCCTAGAGTGGTTTGTGGGTTAAAAGTTGTCATTGCTTCCTTAGCCCAACAGTAGCAGAGGGGTGGCTTAGTCCACCAGGAGATTTGTGAGGACCAGAAGGGGAATAAATAGCAGAGAATGTGTTTTACTTATTTATGTATTTATTTTTACACAGCAGAACATAAGAGAGGATGTGTTTGCCCAGCAACTAACACATGGTGTGGTCTGTGCTCTAAAGAGACCCAGGATATCAAGGCCTGTAGTCCAGTGTTAAGTCCCACCCATGTGCCTCCCTGCTAGATTTCCCTAAGCATGTGCCCACTTTCTCTCTCTCTGACTCTGACCAAGTTCAGAAAGGGGATACAGGTGTCATGCCTATGGGCTACACTACCTCTGTGAGTGAACCAATGGCAGTGCTCTTCTGAAATTTTCTAGAAACAAAGTGGTAATGGAGATGAGGTAGTACATGCCTGCCACACTGATGGCTGAGAAACCAATGAAGACTACTATTCTCTACAGAGAGAAGGAATCTTGAAACAGGACCCAACTCCCCTTCCTCTATTTCTCTTCCCTCAGTCCTTCTGCCTTCCCCAGGGCTACTCTTTCACAGACCTCCTAACTATGCCTACCCACATCTTCCTGTTATTAGGTCACTTCTCTAAGCACTCACCAAGATCAAGATCTTCATTGAATTCCTACAATGGATCCTCTCAAGCACTGAGGCCCATGAGAACAAAGGCTAGAAAACCAAAGCATAGAAAACCAAAGCATAGCTGATCAAATCTTTTTGGGTTTAGTTGTCCATTTTCTTTTTTCAGCCCCCAGTCTGATTTCTCTAGCTTTTATAACAACAGCCAAAGAAACTGGCTATTCCAATCTTTTTCAATCGCAGATTGCAAGGAGCTAATCGCTCACAAGAGGAGGTAAGGAAAGAGAGAAGCAGATTGGATTGGATCACCTAATCAATGCACCAGCCCTGAATGTGACAGACAGCCTGGCCACTTTACTGTTCCTTCCTGTCTTTCATTGGGCTGGAAAGGAATGGAAATTGTCCTATTACCTAACATCCTACCCACCTCCCACTCCTTTTCTGTCTGAAGAGTAGCTGCTCATGGGTTTGGGGCCTAGCCACCAGTCATTGTGGGAGGGGCTCAACTATGGGGCTTAATCAATACCAGCTGCTCAGAGGCTTTTAGGAGGCTCTTAATGTGCAATTTACAAAATGGCTTCATCGACCTGGTAGTATAACTGTGTGCTAATAATGCCCTCTCTGACACCCTCTTCTCTTCTTTGTCAGTGGCTGGAAAGATGAAGACAGTATGGTCTCCTGTTCCTGGATTTGTCTGCCAACCAATTCTTGGGGCCTGGGAAAAGGGTGTGACTCAAGGACAAGGTGACCTTTGAGGTCATCTTGGAGGTTAAATGTATGGTTGGACCTACCTTCCCTACTTGGTCATTGTCGACAAGACCACAGCTTCAGGAAGGAACAGATCTTAACTTTCCTCCTGCTAAGTTTGAAGGAATCTGAGTAGGAAGCAGGGGCTTGGACAGTGGTGACCGGTGGGCAACAATGGGAGAACAGGAGCTGATGGGAGGAGACAGTGGGATAACCCATCAGAAACTATATTTTGTAATGGAAATATCACAAACAGAGTTCTGAGAAATGGGAGGGGATGGTGAGGAAGGTTCCAGGCCTGTCCTAATTAATTCTAATTAACACGGGTTCACTGATCCTAGAAAGTAGATTCCTTAAGACAGAGATAGGATTAATAGTAGAAGGAGTGCTAGATTTCAATTCAGGAGACCTACATTCCAGTCTCAGGAATGATCCTCAATATCATATCATTGTGTGACTATAGGCAACTTACCTTATGATTCTCAGTCTCTTCATCTGTAAAATGGAGACAAAACTTATTATTATATGACACCCTCCCCCACCTCCTCCACCCCCAGGAAACTGCGATGCAAACTGTTGGTTTTAACAAAAGTGAGGGGCTTTATAATATAGTAGCAAGAATACCAGAGTCCAATCTGCATACTGTCACATGTTGGCTCTATTACCTTGGACCCTGTGCATGTCACTTCTCCTCTTTGTGACTCAGTCTCTTGATCTATAGAATGAGGATGTTAGACTATATGATCTCTAATGTCCCTTCTCACTCTGTTTCTTGAATTCTCTGAGTTTATGAACTGGGATGAAATGTATCTGAGTCTTCAATCAAGTATAGGACTTGAGAGTTGGAAGGAATCTTACAGGTCAACTAGTCCAATGATTTCATTTTACATTTAAGAAGTAAAATGATTTGCCCATAGGAAATGGGCCAGATATTAAGTCTCCTTCAGTCTATGAAGTAACTAGATGCTGTGACTTTCATATAGCCCCAATTAATTTCCAGATAGCATTTTTATCCCATTTGCTATATGGCTCTTGGGTAAATGAAACTCCTCTGGAGCTGAGCCAGATCCTGCTGAAGGAAGGCTCTTTGGAGGAACAGAGAGAAATCTTGAATTATTGGGTTAGCTCTTCAATTGTTTGCACTGACCTCAGCCTTGGCACCAAACTTTCCATATGACTAAATAAAGCCCTACATTGGTAAGTCAACTTTTACGCTACCTCTCTCTCTCTCTGGCCCTATTGCTACTGTGAACTCCTTAAATGACTAAAACTTGATGATTCTAGAAGCAAGGATCCACTACCTCCATGGAAGTCTTCAGAAAGAGAAAAGTGATTTTACTACATTAAATGGGAATTCAAGACAGAAGAGGTTCCTGATTGTAAGGGAGGAAAGAGTAATTTACCAGTGGGGACTGAAGCATATGGAGTACAAAGGGTGATTGTAGGAAGGAAGAATTATTTATAAATCTCATAGAATTGTAGTGACAGAATTGGAAGAGACCTTGGAGTTGAGATCCCTAATTTTATAGATAAAGAAACTGAGCCTTGGAGAAGATGAGTGATTTACCCAAGGTTGTACAACTAGTTCATGACAGACAGAAGTCTAGAAATCAGGACTCAGGAATCTCAGTGCTCTTTTAGTTATATTACTACTTCAAGGGAGAGAAATTCCTTAGAGACCCAGAACAGATCTTAGGAGTTTAGCAGTGTTCTGGCTTGTTACTGAAAGAACATAACATCTTCTCAGCACCTTGCCAAGGGTGGCTGTGGGCTAAAAGAGTTTGTCATTGTTTCCTTGGTCCAATGGTAGTAGAGGAAGGGCTTACCTTCTAGGAGAGCTGTGAGGACCAGAAGGGAAGCAGACAAAGAAGTATTTTACCCAGAAAACAATACGTGGTACAGATTATTCTTTAAAAAGATCCAGGATATCAAGGTCTGCAGTCCAGAGTCATGTATCAACGAGGGCCCATGCATGTTCACACTCATATTCTTTCCAACTGCATTTCTGAGTATGTAGCCATTCTTCCTTATTGCCACCACATTGCCTCTAATGGACACAGAAAAAATGGATGTACCGTGATTCAAAGCCTAGGAGACTTGTTTTTGGCCAAGTATGCACAACAAAAATAGCAATTTGGAGCAAAAGCTTGAGATGTTACTAGAAGTGGTCTCAAAGACAGATTAGATGTCTGGAGGCTTTATTAGCTTGCTTGTTATATTTTCTAAAGGGGGTAGGCCCGTGGAAATGAATATGCTTCTTCTGCAGAGAGAAGTTGAATATAACCAAGACTCTGAGAATGAACAGATTCTTTTCCTTAGGAAGAGAAAGTAACTGAGAGGTTTTTCCCAGTCAGATCTTAGGTACAGATGGGCCTCCTTCTAAAAGAGATGGAGCTTAAGCCTTTGGGATCTAAGCTAAAGGAGACATAACGTAACCTCTACCTTTTTCTCCTGTGGGGAAGAAGTAGCATCCTCAGATGAGAACCAGTTAAAACCCAAAGTTGAAAGCAAAGAAAATCTCCATAATTATGAGACCAGTAAAGGCTTGTCCAGCAAAGACTATAGACTGTGTGGAACCAGTAGCAAAAGTGTAATGGTATCACCTGAAGATTTAAAGTCTTATAGAACTGGGCATGAGAGTTGCTTTTCCATTCAATTAACCATGAGAGTTCCCTACATGGCTACCCTCTACATTTTGTCCTGGCCACACACATCCTTCATAGAAATAAGCCCCTCCAGGTGTGTTCCCTACTTTTCCCACCAATGGCATGGGCATTTGTGGGAGGATGTACCTCAGGTTCCATATAAGCTTAAATAGAAATGACAGGGAGCTCTTAGATGGACACAGGGTAAGGCTCCTAGACCATAAAGATGAACTGAATTCATCATTTCTCATTCAAAATCCACCCCTTCCTCCCAAATTTCTCATTTTTGTTAATGGCATGGCCACCCCTTTAGACTCAAAACTTTTCTTCTTCCTCATTGCCACATCCAATCAGCTGTTAAGCTCCATGGATATGATTTCTGAAACATTTCTCTTACCCCCACTTCCATTCTTCCTTTTACCACCGCTGTTCAGACTTTCATCACTTAGGATCATGGATCTAGAGCTGGAAGGAAACTTACAGCTAATCGAGCTCAACTCTGACATTTCATAGATGACGAAACTGAGGCCCAGAGATATTTAGCATCTGGCCCAAGGTCAACAACTAGTGTAGAGACAGGCTGTGATTTGAACTCAGATCCTTTGACTTAAAGTCATCTAGCCCCCTTCATACTAGGTCATACTGCTTCCTTCTCTCTCCTGGATCCTGGTAATTGCCTTCTAACTTGCTTCTGAATGGAAAACACCCATATTCATATGGATTAAGCTCTTACCCTGAAATTTCATTAATGACTTTCTGATCTCCCTGCATCTAGCCCCTTCCCTCCCTAATCCAGCCTTCACAATGCTGCCAATGTAATTTCCTTATGCACAGGTTTGACCACTCACTCAAAAAATGCCAGTGACTCTTCTGTTGCTGAATTATAAAATATAAACCCTTTGACCTGGCATTGAAGGTTACATCCCATTTTCCCAGTGTTATTTTTTTAATTAAATTTTATCTGATTTTGAAACAAAGATTTATTTTCTCTCCTTCCCCTCCCCTCCCCTTCCCCCAATGGGAAAACACCCAGCCTTATTTCATTCTTCCCCTTCATAAATTCAACAACCCAGATAAGCTGGACTACCAGCTGCTGCTTCATCTCAGCCCGTGCATATGCTGAGTCTATCCTCCATGCCTGGAATATATTCTTTCCACCTCTCCACTTATTGAAATCCTCCTTGTCTAGGAAATCTTCTCTGATCTCTCTAGCTAAAAGTCAAAGGGGTTACTTTGGACTCTTCCCTTCCACTTAACTCTCATATCTCTTCAATTACAAAGTCCAGTGGATTCTGCTTCTGCAGCAGGGAGCTGGCCTTGAAGTCAAGATGATCTGAGATTAAGCCCTGCTCCTAACACACAGTTGCCTTGGGTTCCTGGACAAGTCCTTTATTCTCTGAGGGCCTCCAGATAACTCTCTAAGCCTGTGTGTTATGAAGGAGTTACCAAACCCCATTGGTATCAGTGGAGGGATTTTTCATACTGGAAGTTTTCCATACCAATGGGATCCCAGGTGACAGCCAAAAACAAAGCCAAAAATTTTTCTTAAACTTATCCCTCTTACTGTATACCTAATATCACCAACCTAATTCAGGACTCATAACCACTCAGACTATTGCAATAATTTTCTAACAGGTCTTCCTGGGTTCAAATTCTGCCTCTGGGGCTTACTGCTTGGGTGACCTTGAGTTAGTAACTTAATGACCCTGAGCCTCCCAGTTCCTCATCTTCAAAATGAAAGCGTTGGTCTAGATGGCCTCTGAGCACCCTTCTAGCCCTAGATCTATGATACTGTCTCTCCTTTCTACCCTCTCAGTCTGTCCTGCCTACCACTGTCAGAATCATCTTTCTCGTGCAGAGATCCAAGCATGTCTCAGTTATCCTCAGTGGGTTGCTTATTTCCTACAGTTAAAATCAAACTTCTTTGTCTGACATAAACACAATCTACAGTCTGGCATTGCCTGTCTTCAGTCTTCTCCCCTGTTTCTTCCTTTGTAGGTTCCAGTCAAGCCAGTCTATCTTCTGGCTTCTGTATATACTCTCTTGCTCTATTACCTCGATTTCAGTCTTCTTACCCCTGAAATACTTTTTCCCCATTGAGTTCCTATGCTGACTTTCCTATGAAGTCCCCCCTAATTTCCTGATTAGTAAAACTTTCTTTCTTCCCCACCCCCAATAATATAAATAACAAAATAATCACATATTATTTTGCATTTCTCTAAGTGCATTTATTACGTAATATGTAAATAGATGTTTGGATCTTTGTAAGCTCGATAAAAAAAGAGGCCTTTTCTTATTTAAATGTTGTACCTGGCCTGCTGATTAGCACACAATCAGGGGTGGGGAGCCTTTGGCCTCAAGGCCACAGGTGGCCCTCTAGGTCCTCAAGCACAGAACAGCATGTGGCCTGGAGGCTGCAGGCTCCTCAGCCCTCCTAGGTGCTTACTAAATGTCTGTGGATGGATAACCAAATGAACTTATTCTTTTTCAAATGTCATATAACATTCTGTGCAACTTTCTTCTTTGTCTTAATTATCTTTTGCTTTGCATCATTCACGTTTATTCGCCTGTCTTAGCTCCTGAGAATGAGGGAAGCAGTTGTTCACCTGGGAATCCCCAGAAGATGGCTTCGTGTCTCGTGAGTAGTTAATACATGCTTATTGAGTTGAATTATGGGACCCAGGGCAAGCCACTTAACCTCGGTTGGCTTCTGTTTGCTCATCTATAAAATGAGAGGATTGCCTTCGGGGTGGGACAGAAAAAAGAACTGGATTTGGAGGCCCAGGAATTGAGTTTTTATGCTGGCTTTGCTCCTGACTATCCCTGTGCACCTGGGTAAACCTTCTCTCTAGGCTTTGGTTTCCTCATTTGCAAAAGGAAGGCACTGGACTACTTGGTTTCTAAGCTTCCATTCTGGTTCTAAACCCTGGCATCTGCAATGTAAAAACTGGACTCACCAGGACATGGCTTGCCTGGAAAACACGGGGGACTAGATTTTCTGACCTTGACCACAGGATGCCTAGGGTAGGGCTTTCACACTGCCTGCCCAGATCCCATTGTCTGGATCTAGAAATTGCTCTGTATGCACCTCTGTCCCTAGCCACAGATCTTACAAAGAGGAGGAGGGAGGTATAGTGAAGAAAGAGAAACAGGGAGCCTCTGGGATCCTGGCTCTGGTTTAATCATGTCAAGGTTTGTGTATTCCTTCTTCCTGCTTAATCTGAACCATATTAAAAGCAAGGGCCTCCTGGGTTACTGTCAATAATATAGTTCATAATAATCGGATTATGCTATTGCTCAGGTCTGAGATGGGATGGGGGCAGGGAATCTGTGAGTCTTTCCCTACGCCCCATCCCTACATTCATTCCACCTCTCATTCCAGTCATCCTGATCTATATCTCACCACTGGACTCAGATGGTTCCAGAGGAGAAAGTGAGGGTGCTGACTTTGCACAGTCCTGCCTCACTTAAAACCAATTCACTTGCAAGTCATGGCATCACCTCCTTGATGTCATGGTCTTCTTTGAGAATGACAAACAGCAACAACATTAGGATGTAGATGTGTAAGAATGAAAGTAGGCAGCAAAGAGACAAGGAAAAGTGGGATTGTTTCCCTTAAAGGGCCATAGCCCGATTTGATTTCTTTTATACCTTCTGTGCCGTTTTTCCTAATCTGTCTCCCAGTAGTGTTTTTCTGCCTCAGATCCCGGAGGAAGAGTATTTTCAGGCATTATGTAATGTCCTTGATACCGAGACACAGGACATCACAGTCTGTCCCTCTGACTGCAGGGGAGCGCAGTCTGGTGCATGCACACATTCCCTTCAGAAGGAATTTTCTTCTATAATTCTGGGTCCTTGGAAACTGAACTCCATGGTAAAACTCGGACAACCAGATCTGCCTTTATTTCTACTCAGTGGTGGGGAGGCCCATTGAAGCATAGGCTGGGGGCAGGGAGGACCTTAGAGACCCATCTAGTCTGCCTCTTCATTTTATAGATGCTCAGAGAGGCTGTGACTTGTGTAGGGTCACATAGCTGGTAAGGGCTTGAGCCAAGTCTAGCACCCCGGGATGTGACTACCCAAGCTTGGGGGGTGGGGGAGGAGTGCTCCTGGGTTTGCCTGGGAGGGCCAGGCGGGGATCAGGGGCTGCTCAGGAGCAGAATCCCTGGCCCTCTGCCTCCCATAGCTCCGAGATGAGTAGCACCAGCTGTCTGCAATTGTCTGGGAGGTGAGAGCCTTCCTGCTGTGTCTGGTACATAAGCCCAGATCCCCCTTTCCCCTTCTTCCCCCCAAAGTAAAAACAAGTGGATTTGTCTAGGCAAAACCCTTTATTGAGCTCACTGGTTGAGATGCAAATGAAAATACTAAAAGCTGAGAAAGAGAGCTCCTGGAAGGCCAAATGTTTATTCAGAAGCAAAAACAACCCGTGCCCCAGGGCCTCCCTGATCCCCTGTCCCCTTACTCCCAGTGGCCCAGTAGTGGTCAGGCTCCCTGCCTCAGCTGTCAATCACTAAGGCAGTTAATTACAAAACACACTCAGGTTAGTGGAACACAGAGACACTCCAGGAAATTTGCCTCTGCAGCCTCCCTTAGCAGACAAAGGGGGATTAAAGCTGGAATGGAAAGATCCCACCTCAGTGATCGACCCTTTCCTCCTGTGGTCTCAACTATTTACTGCCTCTGGAGAACGCCTACCCCTGGGCTTCCAGCTGGGCTGTTTACTGTCTTTGGGAAATGGCTTCCATTCTCATACCACCCTCCCTCCCACCTCTTACCCCCCCCCCCCCCAACTCATAACAACCATAGAATTCTGGGGTTAGGGAGGGGCATTTGAAGAGGTCATCTCTTCCAGTCCCCTGCTCCAAGTTGAGAGAGACTCCAGTTTGACCATTCCCAGCTGGGTTTGAGGAGGGACAAACCTTAGCAACTCCAGAATAGAAATGCCACATTCAAAAGGGTTAAACTGCAGTCTGAGCTTTCCTTAGATTCATTCTCAGCTCAAACCTGTTATTTCTTTTCTTTTATTCACAATGCACTGAGATCTGAGAGTGTTTTCCAGAACTCCCTCAACCTCTCATCAGAAGTCAATCACTTTAGAAACATGATAAATACCTCTGTGAGCCTGACACAGATTTGGGCTCCTGAAGTGCTGAACTTTCCCTTGGTTGATTAGAAGGATGTGATGAGGGCAGTTAACCCAGAGGAGGAGCAGGTTGTTAATATTTCAGAGAACCGCTCCTCCTCCCAGCAGTGCATCCCTTAATTACAAGCTGGAGCTTTTACCAGGCCCTCCCACTTATCCCCTAAGTGGTCACTTCTCCAAAGGTGGTGGAGCAGATGGGCACAGATGTCTGAGAAATTAAGGCATTCTTTGCCCCTGGCAAGGACAAGGTGAGAGACAAGTGAAGCCTCAGCAGAGGGCTGCCTGTCTGGACCGGTGCTACTGGCTGGTGATAGGAAATTAGGTGGAATGCAGTCAGTTTGAGAAGCAGTGATGTGACATACAGAGGGCTGGACTGGATGACAGAAAGATCTGGGTTCAAATTCCACTCCTGACACTTAATAGTTGCATGAGTTGGGGAAAATGATGATACCTTTGGAGCACTGGGCAACTGTCCGGTTACAGAGTTTCAGGGGTGGGGAACCTGCAGCCTTGAGGCCACATGTAGCCCTCTCTAGAGGTTGAAGTGTCCCCACCGTATAGCCATATGATCCAGTTAGGTCGAGAAAATCCCCACATCAAGAGAGCTCAGATTAAGTTCGTGGATTTAGAGCTGGAAGGGAAATTGGAAGTCATTGATTCCATCTATCACTCTCCCCCCTACCATTTTACAGATGTGGAAACTGAGGCACACAGGCTAAATGACTTCCTCAGGGTCACATAACTAATATGTGTTTGAGGTGGAGGTCAAAATGAATGCAGAGATGTGTCAGTCTATAGCAACTCATAGGTTTTCCTGATGAGAGAGTGGTTTGCAAGCCCTAAAACTTTGTTAGAGAGCAGGGATATAGTGGTGAATAGTGGGCCTGCTTCAGAGCCAATAAGAGCCAATAAGAATTCAAATTCTGACAACAGGTCCTGGATAACAGGTTCTGCTTTCCTTTGTGTTTCTGTGTCACTAGAGCTTAGCATGGTGCCTAGCAGATAGTAAAGGGGCAACTCGGTGTCACAGTGGATAGAGGGCCAAGCTTGGGGTCCATAAGATTCACTACCTGAGTCCAAATCTGAACTTAGACATTTACTAGCTGTGTGACCCTGGGAAAGTCACTTTACCCTGTTTGCCTCAGTTTCCTCATCTGTCAGATGAGCTGGAGAAGGAAATGATGAACCACTCCAGTATCTTTGCCAAGAAAACTCCAAAACAGGGTCATGAAGAGTTGGTCACGACTGAAACCCCTGAATAACAACAAAGCAGACAGTCAGTGCTTAGTCATAATAATAGCTAGTATTTTGATAGTACTTTAAGATTTGTAAATCTCAGTACGTGTGTTATCTCAATTGATCCTCAGGAAAACCCTTTGTGGTGGGTGCCATTTTGTGGATGAAGAAACTGAAGTTGAGGGAAATTAAGTAACTTGCTCACATAGTGTTTGAGAAATTAAGCAACTTGTTCAGAGCTACAGGGAACTCTCTAAGACTATAAATTACAAATGAATTGCAATCTGGATTGGTGGAGGGAGTTTCCATACCAGGAGTTCCCACACATTGAATATGAGAAATTATTATTTATCATATCAATTATTATATTAAATTATAATATTAAATCATGTATAATATAACGATGCCATTATACGATACTTTATACACTTAATCTCATTTGGTCTAACGATCTTTTTTTGATACGTGGTGATGAAATTATTGAGCCCAATTTATAGATGAGAAAACTAGGGGACTCAAGTTAAGTGCCCAAGGTCACACAACCACAGATTAAATCGTAGAACCAATAATCGTTCACATTTGTATAGGCCTTTAATTCAATACTCATTATGTATCTACTATTCACAAAGCACTGGGCTAAGGGTATGGGCTGGGAGCAGAGATGCAAAGTTTAGATAACACCAGAGTAAACTATTTGCTGTTCACATCTCGTTTCTTGCTCCGGTAACTTGATTCCATGCTTGGAATCTGCTCCTGAACAGTCTAACAAGCAGTTTTCTGTTAGTTAAGCCCTTATTACTAGCCCCCTTAGTTTTGCAAAGCAGTCTTCTGTTTGATAAGCCCTTGTTACTGGCCCCCTTAGTTTCGCAATCTAGCATACCTTGCCGTTTATCTAAGT
>CM053588.1:115162852-115215061 GCA_028646515.1 Pseudochirops corinnae
GGGGGTCGGACTCCTCTGGCCCGCTGAGGTTATGAGTGCGACCCCGATGCATCGGCTCTGAATTAAAACCTCTTGTTTTTTACATCAAACTGGTCTCCTACGTTCTGGGGAGGGGTCGTAAGGGAAGCTCGAAATTGGGGTCTTACACTCCCTGTCTCCTCACCTCGGCCTCTGATTCCCTGATTTCTTCCAAAGCACAGCTCAGGTGTTGTCTCCTCTAGGAAGTGTCCCCTCATCTCCTGCCACACCTGAAATTGTTTTGTGTTTGTTCTGAATATTTCTTGTCCACACTAGCTGTGTGTCTGTCATCCTCAACTCTCCACTCTCCCCCCCCAAGCATTGTAAACTCCCTGGAAGAAGGGACTGATTTGTTTTTTTTTTTTCCTTTGCATCTTTAGTGTCTAGTACACTGCCTGGCACACACTAGACACTCAATACGTGCTTGTCAAATTGAATTGAATTTAATAAGACGTAGCTCCTGCCCTCATGGAGCTTATAGTCTAATACAAAGTGATTGTATCCCTTTGAACTCTAAGACCAATATTTCTCTACACCTGCCCCTGCCTGAGAATATGTACTTTATTATATTTGGGGCCAGCTAATTCTATCCATTGGATAGAATACTGGGCCTGGAGTCAGGAAGACTTGAGTTCGAATATGACCTCAGACACTTACTAGGTATGACTCTAGGGAAGTCACTTAATCTCTGTGTCAGTCTCCTCATTTTAAAGTGAGGATAATGATAGCACATACCTCCCAGGGGTGTTGGGGCAGCTAGGTGGCACACTCATCTCCCTGAGTTCAAATCTGCCTTCAGATATTTACCAGCTATATGACCCTGGGCAAGTCACTTTCCCCTGTTTAACTCAGTTTCTGCAGCTGTAAAATGAGATGGGTGTATGAGGCGTTCCAGGAGGACTAGTATCTCTTGTGTGAGGGCTTGCTAAACCCTTATCTACCTTTGGCGTCCCCTTGTCACCCAACTCTCAACTGTGGCTCCAAGAAGATGCACACTGGCCACACCTGGGCAAAACTGTCTTTGCAAATGAGATAAACCAGTTGAGGATAACAGATAGGCCTCAAACCCATTAGTAAGTTAGGGGGATGTGAAGTCTTCAAGCTTGTGAAAGATTTTCCCTGGCAGAATGGGCAGATAAGAATTTGTTCCCATGGCCAAGAAGGAGGCTGAAGATGGCACTGTGGAGTGTCTAGAGCATGATTAGCCATCAAAGACACCCAGTCATCCACTATATCCAGGGCCATTGCTGGCTGTTTGGACTTTTGTCCTGCCACTGAACTTTGTTGAGAGAGTGAGGCTGATGACTCCCTGCAGCTCTGCATCACTTAAATCCAACTCACCTGCAAGTCAGGACACCACCCATGATGTCATTGGCCATCTTTGAAAATGGAGTCTGGACAACAACATGAGCTGGAGAAGGAAATGCAAACCCCTCCAGTATCAATGCCAAGAAAACCCCGAATGGGGTCATGGAGAGTCAGACAGGACTGAAAATAACTGAGCAACAAAAATGAACAACAACAGCAGCAACCCAGGGCTGTTGTGAGAATCATGAGACAATAAATGTCAAGGTTTTAGCATGGTGCCTTAGTACTATGTAAAGTAAGCGCTATGTAAAAGTTATTGTTATTATTATTATTAGCTGTTATACTATCTGAATAATGAAAGGGTATTGGAGCGGAATGATATAATTGAGATAGAATAATGAGATAATTGCTTGAAAGATTGATTGAAATTTGAGAAAGTCGAAGCACCATCATAGACCTCTAGCATGACTCTTCTAGGTCTTTTGGCTATTGTTCAGTCATGTCTGACTCTCCATGACCCCATTTGGGGTTTTCTTGGCAGAGATACTGGAGTGGTTTGCCATTTCCTTCTCCAGCTCATTTGACAGATGAGAAAACTGAGGCAAGCAGGGTTAAGGGACTTGCCCAGGGTCACACAGTTAGTAAGTATCTAAGATCATATTTGAACACACATCTTCCAGATGCCAAGTCAGATGTTCTATCCACTGTGCCACCCAGCTGCCCCTCAGTCTAGCACCTTACTATTTAAGTTAGATTTGTAAAGGGTTAAAGATGGATGGAAATCTCATAGCCTCTAAGTTCCTCATTTGACATATCTAGAGTGGTTCAGGAACTGGACCCAAGGTCACACAGCTAATTGCTACCAGAGCTGGAGCAAGAACCCAGGACTCCTGACATCTGAAGAGGTGGTGCTCTTTCCATTGCATTAAGTCTCCAAGAATGACCTGAAACACCTTCCTGGAGGAGCCAACTGGCAACTGACTACTTCAGAATTGTCCTGAATGCCATGGGAAGGTCCTTCTTCTTGTGTCTTTGGAGAGAGAGAAAAGGAGAGCCAATAACAGTGGAGCCAGAGAATGGGAGGATAGGTAAGAAAGAAAAAAGAGAGGCAGGGATTAGAGGCAGCATTGCAGAATCACACAGTCTCGGAGCAGGAAAAGCCTTCAGAGGCTTCTAGCTCAACCCCCATTGATTAAGAATCTCCATCGCAGTCTTTGAAAAAGGGTTATTTACCTTCCACTCAAAGACTCCTGTGATGGGGAAATCACTACCAACCAAAGCAGCCTGTTCCACTCTATTTGGCAGGGATTGTTCCCCCTAGCAACCGGCTAAAATTGGCTTCTTCAGAATGACCCTTCATTGTTCCATTCCACCCACTGCACCCATTGAATGTTTGCTTCTGCTTTCTGGGAACAAGCAAGACAAGTTTAATCCCTTTTATATATACTGTTATTGTTCAGTCATTTTGTAGTCATGCCTGACTCTTTATGACCCCATTTGGGGTTTTCTTGGCAAAGATACTGGAGTGGTTTGAATTTCCTTCTCCAGCTCATTTTGCAGATGGGGAAACTGAGGCAAACAGGGTGAAGTGATGGGTCTCTTTCCTATAAGTGTCTGAGGTCAGATTTGAACTCAGGGAGTTGAGTCTTCCTGATTTCAGGCTGGGCACTCTATCCACTGTGCCACTTAGCTGCCCTCTCTTACACATGTCAAACCTTCAGATCCTTGGAGACAATTATCATCATAATGATGACAGTAGCTAACATTTTTATAGTGGCTTCTGTGTGCTACTCACTATGTTAAGCAGTGTTAAGTAGTTTACAATTGTTATCTCATTTGATTCCCATAACACTCCTGGGAGGTAGGCACTATTATTATCCCCATTTTACAGATGAAGAAACTGAGGCAAACAGAGATTAAGTGACTAGCCCAAGGTCACACAGCTAGTAAGTGTCTGAGACTGGATTTGAACTCAGGTCCTCCTGACTCCAGACCTGGCACTTTGTCCACTGTACCACCTAGCTGCCCCTAGGCTTTTCTTCTCCAAACTAAACATCTTCCCTTCCTTCCAATTGATTTGTATATTACAAAGTTTCAAGTTCTCTCACTATCCTTACTATCCTACTCTGGACCCTCTTCAGTTTGTCATTGTTATTCCTAAAATGTGGTACGCAGAAGTGGACACAGCATCCCCAGATGTGTTCTCATATAGATAGACACTTGTTGTGGATGCTTGATATTGATTAACTGTAGCCTAATGCAGCCTAAGCTCCGGTAAGAGGTTAGCAAGGTAGCATGGTCTTGTTCATGTCCAAATCTTTTTGATCTTGAACCCCTATCAGTAAAATATTTTTGAGCATGTACTCCCAATTATTGAATTATAAATTATATATATACATACTACTGTGCTAATATGATATTTGCATTATAAAACATATATAAAACACAAATTCTAAAAGGCTGCATTAAGATGAAATAATATTTTAAAATTTTAAAAATATAAATTTATTAATGGTAATTTTCTTTCACTAAAATTAGTTTAAATAATGATTTTCAGTGAGAGCAATGTTATTGAATATGCTTGACTTTTTCCTCCAGTCTTCATTCTCTTCTGTATCATTGTCCATTTCTTCCAGAATGCTGGATCAGTGGCCCAGGCCTCTCTGTTTCTAGCCAAACTATGGACCCAATGGTCCCATGGGCCATGTAACTTTCCTGGCTTCCTTGGTCTTCTGCGTCCATGAGGCCCCAGCATTGGCTTCCATCTATTCTACCTTCTCACAGCTGTCTTCCCCAACTGTCCCTGGCTCCTCATTCAGTCTACAACTGTCTCTGACATAGCAACTACCTCCTCACCTTTGTAGAGAAGTAGGGATGGAAAGAGGAACAAACAACCTACATCCACTGTTGTTAGCTATAAAGAGTTGTGCTTAGATTGAGGAGGGCTTGTAAAGTCAAGCACCAGCAACTTTCCAGAGGATGGCTTCTGTGAACAGCTTTTCAAGGTTCTGATTACACAGTGTAGTGAACACTCTATTTATTCAATAACAAATTAGAGCAAAACATTCACAGAAAATCAAGGTACAGCATTCACAATGTTACAGCTTATCACAAAAAATCAAAATACAGCATTCATAACAGCTTATCACTAAAATGGCCACATAATTTTCACCATAGTGGTCACAAAGTTTTGAACAAAGTACATTCATTTAGTCACTCAATCATTTAGTAACTCAATCATTCAATAATCATTAAGGAGGCTTTCCTTCTTAAGGGACACAAAGTACAATAGTCAAAGTTCTCCACGCAACGGGCACACCAAGTTACAAATCAATTGCTATTCAGTCATCATTCACTATTCAATCATCAGAAAATACACAAGCCCTCCACCCCTAGGTCACTAGTAAATTACAATCTTCTCAGTCAGTACACAGTATACAAGTAAAGACTTCTTTCACCTTGACTCAGGGTGATCTCTCAGATTCCTTGGATCCCCTTCCATGGTCCCAGATCCTACCTGGATTCACCAAACTGTCATCTGGGTTCCAAGGCAGACAGCTCCTAGGTCCTTGTCCAGCTCTTCACACACTTCCTGTTCCACGCAGAAGCTCCCTGCATCCAGTCCACCTTATATCCTTCACAGTCTCTGTTCCCAGGAAGTTAAGGCTTAACAAAGCCACAAACAGGTACGTGCAAAGTACCAGCATCACAGTCATGCTTCCTTGGTGTTCGGCAGCTCTAGCTGGCCTTTGTACATCTTTGGCAGCTCCCAGAAGCTCTGACTGGCCCTCAAACTCATCAGCTTCTCAGAAGAAGCTCCAGCTGGTTCCCAGAATCAAAATCACTTCACCCAGTTTCCCAAAATCAAAATCATTCTCTCCAGCCTGTGAGGCCTTTCTTCTTCATCCTCCTTGGTGGCAGCAGCTTCTGCCTGCATGAAGCTTGCTCCAAGAAGATCTGAAATTCCTGCTAGGGCTTCTCCTTATATACTTATTAGCTCCTCCCTGTTCTGCCTCTTCCTGTCATATCAGTAACTTCCTGTTATGTCAGCAACAGGGGTTCATACTTTCTGTTTCTTTAGCAGAGGCTTGATTAATTACTAAGTGCTAAGTACCTGTTACCTTTGCCAATACAAAGGGATCTTCAGATTCAAATTACATTACTATTACAGGGCTCAAAACCCCCCTCTTTCTAAGATAAAAAAGAAATATAAATAGAAATTTTAATATTTTATTCCTGTACCCCCAAAGGATCATCTTTGTGTCTTATTAGAGACCACTGGTCTATTGGATAGAAGACCAGTCTTGGAAGCAGGCAAATTTGTACTTGCATCCTTCCTTTGTCATATACAGGGGTTTGCTAGAGCCAGTTGTACTAGCTTCTAGAGCCAATTGTTAAATTTTTCACCGTGAGCACTTATACTTTGGAAATCAACAAAGGCTAAAATCAGAGACTGAGTAATTGTTTTTAAAAAATGATGGAGAAAATGTTAATGCTGATTAAATCTAAAAGTGTGTCACTAATATATTTTTTTCCTAGTAACCAATGGACAAACCTTTCCAGGGATGGGGAACCTGCAGCCTTCAGGCCACATGTGGCCCTCTAGGTCCTCAAGTGAATCCATTCAAAGGGTGGTACTTGAGGACCTTGAGGGCCACATGTGGCCTTGAGACTGAAGGTTTCCTACCCTGTAACCTCTCAGTGACCCAGGAAACTCTCTCAGACCATAAATTATAGGTGAGTTGCTAGTCTGTCACCTCATAGGGATAACTCTATCATAAAAACCCAAATTGAGGGTGAGAAAAGAACCAAAGGGATGAAGACCACAAGTGTACTCTCCGTTATCCAGCAAAGATGCCCATTCTGGCACACAGAAGGAAGGATTTTCCCCTCTAAATCCTATCACATTTAAATTCTTTCTGGACAAATTCAGCTATCAGCCAGTGTGGTGTGATGGAAAGGGGCCAGTGGTGTGCTGATGAATGTTTAACACATGTTGCCTAAAAAAAAAAGTATGTATGACACCCCTTAAAATTTAATCTGTATTATTAACACTTTGTTCAGTGAAGAGAATTAACAAAGCTGAAAATCAAGTCCTGATTTGTAGTGTTTGCTGATTTCTGAGGTATAAATGCTTATGCTGAAAATTGAACAATAAGTTTTATGAGGTATAGGGGCTGACTCCAACATACCCCTGAAAAGCACCCTGGTTTAGGTGCGGGCAAACTTGATTTCTATTCATAGCACCTGCACTGAGTCACTCTGCCACCTTGGGAAAATCACTTAATCTCACTAGGCCTCATTTTCTTTCTTTGCAAAATAAAGGTGTCTCTAGATGATATCTAAGGTTCTAATATTTTATAATTCACTGTTTTAAGAGCACATTCCTCTGTGGTCTGGTTAGTATGGGTCACAGAGGCACCAAATTCCAGCTTTGGAAAGGACCTCAGAGGCCATCTAGTCCAATCTTTCCTTGAAGGAGAATTCTCTATTACACACAAAGTGGTTATCCAGTCTTGGCTTGGGAAAACTCGAGAGGCAGCCCACTCCACTTCTGGCTAGCTCTAATGGTTAAGAAGCTTTTTTTCATGTCAAACCTAAATTAGTCTTCTTCCCCCACAGCTTCCATCCATTGCTCCCAATTCTGCTTTTTGGGGCCAAAACCCAAACACATCTGATGCCCCTTATACATGGTGTCAAGTCAAATCAGAAAGTATTTATTAAGCACCTACTATGTATCAGGATTTCAAATACTTGAAAATAGCTCTTATGCCCCCTCCTGGATCTTCAGTTCTCTTGGCCAAACACCTCTAGCCTTTTTGAGTGATCCTCATATGGCCCTTCACCATTTTGGTAGCCTTCCTCTTGGCCAAACACCTCTAGTCTTTTTGAGCTATCCTTATATGGTGAACATTTTGGTTGCCCTCCTTGGTTAGTTCTCCAGCTTATCAATGTAATGGGGGACTGATCAATAATGGCCCAGCCTGCAGCTAATCCACATGGAAGCCTGGAGATCCTGTTTATGGAGATGAATGATGGAGGGGCCCTTTCCTTTCTTGCTCTGGAGCAGGTGCTGGTATGCTCTGAGGTTTTCATATTGGCTGAAAATACTTTGTTGAAGATTGAGAAGGAACTTAGTACTTGGCACAAGGTAGTCCTTTTCTCCCTTGGAGGAAGGATTCCTGTTCCCTAAATTAACTTCTGGATGTGGTGTAGCTGATGGTTGAGTCACTCTCTTACTTGTAGGACACGGAATTTCAGGTGCTGGGTTAATTCACTTCTGAACTGATTGATTGGGGTCTTCTCAGAGCTGGCTCCTCACTAGACTATGAGAGAAATTCGTTAGTAACTAGTTATTTATTTGTGGCCCACCCTTTCTTTTCCTTTTATTTCTGTTAAAACCCAACTCCTGAAAAGGTCAGTCTTTAAAAGGTCATGGTTGACTGATTAGATTACTCTAGCCCTCAAGGCACATGTTCATCAGTTTTGAGTGGGAACCTCACCCAACTGGGAGATCCATTTTCTTTTTAGAGTATAAACAGAATCCAGCCTGGGTAAGCCTTGCCTGGGGGAAGAATCCTCTGTACTTGGTCCCCTCTAGTTGGAAACCCATGGCCTCGAGGCTACTACATGTGGCCCTCTAGGTCCTCAAGCATGGCTCTTTGACTGAATCCAAACTTCACAGAACAGATCCCCTTAATACAAGGATTTGTTCGGTAAAACTTGGACTCAGTCAAAACACTGCACACACGTGGCCTCTAGGCCATAGGTTCCTCACCTCTGGTTTAGGGCAATCCAGTTTATGAAGGAGAAAACTAGCCAGAGAGTCAGAAACGAGATGGCTTCTCCTGCCCAGATGCCCTGAGGCTGCTCAGTCTCATGATCAAACCCTGTTCTCACTAGGAGGAGCTGAAGACTTTTAGCCACCCTCCTCATTAAATGTCCACAAATCAGAGTTGATTGTCACTTGTTAGGAGAGTTCCCTTTCAGAAGGGATTTAAGGTGTTTCAGGGTCACTCTTGGCATCTTTGGTTGCTAAGGGAAACCACTGAAAATCAGTTATTGATTGTCAGCGAGTCTGATTAATAGATTGATTATTAATTACCCAGAAACTCTGTCTCAAGGGTGTTTTAATTTGTCTTAACTAAATTCCTGTTGGCTCTAATTGTTGAGGGGAACTTTGATAACTCTTTCGCCCTTTCAAAGCTTATGAGATCCACTCCGTCTCTGATACTTATTCATCTAACATCAGGTAAAAGAAACAGAGCAAAAAACAAAAAGCTAATATGCATGCACACAGCCAGACAGAGGACAAACAGGTGGGGAGATAAGGCAGGCATGGCAAGGTGTCCCTCTCCCCAACTCAGAAGCCCACTGCAGCTCTTGCCTCATTCACCATCAGGACAGTAAAAGGAAATTTGTATGAACACTCAATTCTGGCTTGGCAGAATTGACACCATGTTAAGATTAACATTAAGCATTAACTTTTAACCCTGTGCAGGAAGCCAACCCCTCCATCAAGCATCTCTAGAAGGGAGCTTAACCAGCCTGTCTCCATGTCCATAAGCAATAGGCAGTGCATGCACACGCTCTAAGGACTGGGCCCTCATTGGCCAGTCTGTCTATAATATCAGTATCTTTTCCTAAAACTGTCATGGTCAGAACTGAACTCCAAGTGAGGAAATTCCCTCTATCCATGATTATGGTACCTTCACTGCAACTTACAGTCACAGAAAATTGCCTGAGGCACTGAGAGATTATCTTGCCTGAGGTTACACAGGCAGTAGATATTAGAGCTCAGACTCGAACCCGGGTATTTCTAACTTCAGGTCTCTACCTAGTATACCGGGTCTATCAGTCAATGCAAATTGGGATAGCATTAGCTTTTTATTTCTTTTTTTTTTCTATCTATATCACACTGCTGACACACTGAACTTAAATCTATTAAAAGACAGGTCTTTTTCATAGATGTGGCTAACTGTATCCACCCCATCTTGTACCTCTCAAATCAATTTTTTGAACCTAAGCATACAACTTTACATTTATCCCTTTTACATTTTGTCTTTTTAGATCTAGCCCAATGTTCTAATGTGACAAGACATTTATGAATTCTGTCATCTAGTTTGCTAACTGTTCCTGCCAGTGACATTGAACAAATGGCCCATGACATTCTAATCTCCCCCCCCCCCCCCCGCCCATTTTCCTTCCTCCTCAGGGCCACAGCAAGGTGAGTGGATGGACATAGTGGCATGAGTGCCAACAGGTTGGTCTTGGGCATAGAATTGGTGGTTGCCTACATGAAATGATTTGAGGGGCATAGAGAGATCCTTTTTTACCCATTGTAACCTAAAATCACACTATTAGTTAAACATCCCCTGTGTTAAGCTTGTCTTCTTCCTAAGGCTCTCTTAAGATACAAACACTCTCAGAAGGACTGACACATTAATTCTCTAACTCATTAGCTGAATGGGTTTACCAGATGCTATCTTTCTGACAGAGAATGGGGCAGCATGAGATTTCTAGGAATCTAGCAAGTGGGAAATAGTGGGAGGGAATTGGATGATAAAAAAGGAAGGTGTGTGTGCGTGTATGTGTGTGTGTGTGTGTGTGTGTGTGTGTGTGTGTGTGTGTGTGTGTGTGTGATTGCCTTTACCTAGAGCTACTGAGTGCCAGTCCTCAGGGCAAGAAGAGAGAAAGTAGAATTTCTTCACTTCCCAACTGACCTAGTATACTTTTTTTTTATCACACCCTCCTCATAGTGAGGCATGGAGCTGGAGCTTCTGGATTATAATGTGGAGTGGTAGATGACTATGAGACATCAAGGTAGGAATGTCCAGCAGGCATTTGGAGGTGTGGGACGTGGGACAGAGGAGGTCTGGATGTGGAGATAAATAGATATAGGAGGACAAGGGATGACAAGGAGGTCATGGATATGTAGGAGGTCTGGATATGTAGTTCTAAGAGTCAAAGTGATAAGAGTTGATGGAATCATCAAGAGAAAGAGAGAACAATATGGACAGAATACAAGCTGTCTTCATTGATTTGTCCTCAGAGACTCATGGTGGGGGTGGATGATACAGGGCCCATCTGGCCTCTCACAGCGAGGGGGCAGTCGGGTGACTGCTTGAGCTGCACCTCCTCGTACCCAGTGAGTCCTGCATAAGATTCCCCCTCCATGTTAGTGTTTTGGGATAATGGTCGGCAGAGACACTTCCCGTTACCTGAATGTGACATTTCAAGGAGGAGGAGAAGGGCTAGAGGGACCAATGGTTGTTCAGATGTTGATATTGACCAGAGTGGCCCAGTGTGCTGCGTACTGGGGTGATGATGCTCTGACCTAATTCCTTATGATCTTGAACTCACCTTTTTGAGACAATATTTGTAAAGGACTTAGCGTGGTGCCTGGCAAACAGTAGGTGCTTCCCTTGATATCTGTACAATGGGAAAAATCCTGCCTGGATATTCTTGGTATTTCTTATGGAGCCAAATCTACAAGGACAGAAACCCAGGTATTCTCGACCCTTAGAGCTCTGTTTCAGGTCAGACTAGTTCCAGGAGAGGAAAAATTGTCTGATTTGGAACATTAGAGAACTTCTAGATCGAACCTCTCATCTTGAAGATGAATAATTATCATTCACATTCACATTTTACTCATAAAACCCCTCCAAGGTAGATAGTATGAGTATTGATACTCCCATTTTACAGACAAGGAAACTGAGGCTCAGGTGCAAAGCTGACATTTGCCAGGCCTCGAGTCCAGGTCCATCATGCATTCCACTAAAATTAAAAAATGACAGCACATATTTCTTCAGCACTTTATGATTTACAAAGCACTTTGCCCATGGTTGTTAAATGCTCCAAAGTGGGTACTATCACCCCTACTTTTTGGGTGAAGAAACAGAGGTTCACAGGAGTGAAGGGCTTGTCCATGGTCACACAGCTAACAAGTGTAACCTTGAACTCAGACTCAGGCCTTGTAACTTCAGGCCTTGTGTTCTTTCCTCTCTTCTAAGTTACAGTAATCAGGCCCTGTCTGTAGGGTCTTCATGGAAACTGCAACAACTCTGGGGATGCCGCTTTATCTGTCTGTACTTAAATCCCTACCCCTCACTCCCACCTATGCTCAATATCACTGGGAAGTTCCCAATTAAATGGAATATGAGAAGTGTAATGGAAATTCAGGGACTATAGGAATCAGGGCCTAAGAGGGGGGCAGGAGCAGAGGGAATCCCATCCCTGTTGTATAGACTTTAGATCTCCCTTATTCCTGCTGGCCCTCCTCCCTGGGTTATGTTCCAAGAAGGCAGATGAGGCGCTGATAGGCACCATTCACTGTAGGTTGGCGGCTATCAGAGCTAACCTCTGATAATTTGTAGTTGGGGGATGAAGAAAGACTCCCTCTCAAAGTAGGCAGCTGCTTGATGGATTCCAGGCTCCAAGATGGTACCCAACTGAAGCTAAACAGAAGAATCCACTAGGGCTGAGGTGGGGAGGGGCGAGGTCAGTGTTGTATCTCGATCGTCTGGCTCAGGGGTTCTTACCCTTTTATGTGTCATGGACCCCTCATTTAGTTTGGTAAGGCCTATAGATCCTTGAATTATTAAATAATTGAAGGAGCTATTACATTTCAGTTAGAACTTATTTAAAATAAAGATCTTACTTTTTTCTCATTCAAGTTCATGGATCCCCTGAAATCTTTCCATAGACCCCTTGGGGGTGAGGTGAGGGAATCTATATGCCTTCTCTAGCTCCTGGCTTTTCCATATAGACCCTTATAAACTCAGGATTTTAGACCTAGAAAAGATCTTAGGAATCATCTAGTTCCTGAATGTCCAGCATTGGTCTAAGGGCCAACTGTGGGCTGCCAGAGATTTTTTAGCAGGGGTGAGTGGGGAAACTATCCTGCTATTACACTTATTTAGACAGACACTGTAGATGGATAATGATTTGGGTGAAGAATTGAAGAGAAGGAAGTGAGTGGTCTGGATTATCTGTGGGAAATGGCAAAGCCCTTTTAAAGAGCTCCCCAATTTCTCCCTGAAACAAAGTCTATTTTTCAATATCAAAATTCTCTCTGTGTTATTGTGCTGTTGTGAGTCATGAAACTTAAATTAAAATGAGCATCACCCAGAGGGCATTGGGGAAGGGCATGGTGGGTATAAGCAAGCTGCAATATGTACAAAGAATCACAATGGAGAAATAGTATGAAGGATGTCATTAAAGAAATAGATGAATAGAAGTGGGCTGGTCACCTGGTGAGAGCAAGGGATTGCTTTTGGACAGCCTGTGTACTCCATTGGTATTCCTTGTGATATCAAAAGAAGTGAGGGAAGGCTCTCAGCACGTTGGGTTGACTCCATGTGGAGAACTTAGGAGAGGTAATAGACAAAAGTAACATTGGAAAAAACACATGGAAAGGGTGTGATCTGTGTAGCTGGAGGGAACATCCACCTTGTTGAGATGATAGGTCTGTTTTTTGTATTGAGCATCACCATTTGGAGGATTTCACTGGTTCATAATCCTGTATTAGGCACTAAAAGGGACACGTACTTTGAATTATTAATCTAAGAGTGTTTAGCATGGTAGTATATTCCTATGATCCCAGGAGGTTAAGTCTGGTAGAGAGTTTGAGTTTGGGAGTTCTGAGCTGCAGGGGATTAAGTCTGAGCAGGCATCCATATTAGGCCCCAAAACAATATGGTAGGCCCCTGAAAGCATGGGAGGGAGGGGACTTAGATGACTAAGGTGGGGAGAACCAGGCTAGGACAGAAATAAAGTGGGTCAAATTGCCTATGCTGATCAGCAGTGAGTTTGTGTCCTTGGATGGCTGGTGTAGCCCAGGAGAGAAAAGGAGACCCAATCTCAAAAAAAAAAAAGTATTTATAGGCTTATGTAAATACTACACTCATATTCTCTTGTTTGGTTCCCCTCATGTACAAGACAGCTGACTAGGATTGGGATAGAATGTGGGACCATGGAAGAGAGCACAAGGACTTTGTGAGACTCCTCAGCTTCAGGGGTATTCTCCTTCAGAGGAGAAGAAAGGGGTATGGGAAAGGCAAACACAGAGACAATGGTTCTGAAGGCAAAGGGATGAAGTGAAAAGAATGTTGAACTTTGAGGAGACCTGAAGTTCTGCTTGTGCTCCATACTATGTGATCCTGGGCAAGTCACTTACCTTCTGAATCCCTCTTTCCTTCTCTGTAAGTTGAGAGAAAGTTGGGTTCCAAGGTCACAAGCCCCTTCCAGTTCTACTAGTAATATGGAAGTAGAAACTCACCTGGGTCTCATCTTCTAAACTTTCTCCTTAACTCATTTTTCTCCTCAATAAAGCCAGTCTTAAGGGCATACTTCTTGGAGTCAGGCTTACAAAGGCCATCGTCTTCCTCAGGTCCTGCCAGCACCCCAGAAAAGCAGTGTCAGGGTCTGGGAGGTCAGAGCAGAACTGTTACTCTCCACTGTATCCCGGGATTGCTTTTAGAGAAGGCCTGAGATTGGAATGCCTGAGATAGTAATTCAAACTCTGAAAGCTCCTCTGCTTCTGGGTGACCTGGGGTCCTCTCAGGCTCAGAACCCTCCCCCTGCCCTGAGCCTAAGCTCTTCTGGCCAAGGAAGCATAGCTAATGAGGACATCAGGCCTCGACATTGCTCCCCAGGTCCCCACTTGCCAGTTGTCCAGGCTGGCAGGCTTGGCTCCCTGTCAGGATGTACTAAATTCTATTAGCTGGAGAGTGGTAATATTTCCATACCCACCCTCTAATCACCATCCTACTGCAAGTAGATTAATTAAAATGCACATGCAAATATGCCAGTTAAAAAAGCACTGTCCCACTTCACATGCAAATGCAATCAATAGATACTGAGATAATTAGCATAATGGAAAAAAAGAGTTCTTCGTAGTGAAGCTTTTGGGGTGAAAACTTGAACTTTGAGAGTATGTAATCAAATCTACCTGAATGTAGATTTGAACCCTCCCCCCCAACCTCCCACCCTTCCTCACCTTCCCCAACTTGTAGCAACTTCTTTACCGTTCTCAACCACACTACAAGGGCCAGCACAAATCACACCTCCTCCAGGAAGGCCTCCCTGTCTGCTATCATCCCATTAGGGTTTGTTTCTTTATTGTCTCTGCTCTGCATTCCTGAATTCAGTCACTACCCCTTCACTCGGCTATTGTTTATCTTAGGGGCAGAAAGCCACATCTTTTTCCTTTTGCTTCAGAACCACTTAACAAGGGCTTGTTAATTCACTGGGCATCCTTCAGGTGCCATCCTGTTAGTTAAGAGGGTCTGCAAGAGGACCTGGGCAGGCCTGGGAGCTTAAGGGGTTGTGGTACCTGTCCTTTCACAACAGGACATTGTACAAGGCTGGCTCTAGGCTGTTGCACAGGGGGATTCAATTCTGAGTTCCCAATTCTTTCTCCAGCTGCCTAAACTTATTTGAACAAGTGTGGGATTTGAGGGGCACAGAGCACATGGACACATTGTTCCAGTTTGAAAGGGAACTCATCTCCTGTAGTACTTTGAAGTTGGCTTAAGGAAATGTCACCAATTCCTTCAAAGCTCACAATGGGCACAAAGTACCCCACTCCTACCTCCACCATTGAAGGGGAAGGATTCTTAGTCCTTTTTTCCTTCAGCTTAGAATATCATAGACTTCGAGCTAGGAGGGATCTTGGGCATTCTCCACTCCAACCTCCTAATTTTCCAGTGCTTAGCACCATACCTGGCACAGAGTGAGCATTTAATAATATGCTTGTAGAATTAAATTTGTTAAATTAAATTTTACACATGAGGAAACTGGGGACCCAAAAGTTTAAGTGACTTCTTCAAGGTCACATGGATGAGTATTAAGTGGCAAGTAGCAAAGTGAGAATTTAAACCCAGGTCATAGAATCACAGAAGCATGACTCCTCTGGCTCCAAATTCATTGCTTTTTCTATACTATTTTCTTAGAAGGATGTATTAGGTATTTCAGTAGGCAGGGTCTGCTGTGATTCCCCTCAACCAATATAGAGCCAAAAGAGTGGGTGTGCATATGTGTGTGGACAGGCAATTTGAAGATACAGTGAGGTTGGGAGGGTGTCTCTGAAATTTGGAGATGTTTTGAGGTGTTTTGATGGAGAAACCTGTTTTGCCTTACTCTTGATACAAGTGGTACAGTGAGCAGGATGAAGGATGTAATCAGTCTGCTTTCAAATCCTTACTCTGCTGCTAAATAAAATACGTACTTCTCTATTTGTCATTTAAAACCCTACTGGATCTGGTTCCAACCCTCTCTGGGCTTATTACATGGTACTCCCTTACCCCCTAAGTTCTACCCAAACCTGTTTATTGCTCTTCCTCATAAAGGTGAGTCTCTCTTTCATCTCCATGCTGTTAGCACAGGATTTCTCTTGTGCCTAGAACATTCTCCCTCCTTATCTCCACCTCTTGGAACCCCTGGCTGCCTTCAAAGCTCAGTTCAAGTACTATTTTCCTCACCCGACAACCTGTGCCCCACTCACAACTATTTCATATTTATTTTGTATAATTTACTTATCTGTGAGCATTTGATGCTCCTGCTCCCAGTAGAATGTAAGTTCCTTGAGGGAAGGAACTGTTTTCTCTTCTCTTCTCTTCTCTTCTCTTCTCTTCTCTTCTCTTCTCTTCTCTTCTCTTCTCTTCTCTTCCTTCCTTCTTTCCTTCCTTCCTTCCCTCCTTCATTCCTTTCTTCCTTCCTTTCTTTCTTTCTTTCTTTCTTTCTTTCTTTCTTTCTTTCTTTCTTTCTTTCTTCCTTTGGCTTTGTATTTCCAGCACCTAGTACAATGCCTAGCACATACAGGCAGAATTAATGAATGACCTTTCTGACCTTGGACAAATCATTTACTCTTTCTAGTACATCAGTTTTATTACCTGAAAATGAGAGGCTGAACTAGATAGTCTCAAAGGTCCTATCCCACTCTAAATCTATGATTCTATAATGTTGCCTTTTCTCCTTCTGAATGGGAGAGGGTTAGGACAATGGTCTAGTTAGCTAGTGAGAAGAGGGGGAAGTGAATGGTAGGTAGGTAAGATGAGGGTGGGGGGTGTGTGTGATAGGACTAATTGGGTTGAGATCAAAATTCAACCCTCCAAGAGCAATGAATGACTCCTACTGGTGTCATTGGTGGAGAGTTCCTAGGCACAATGTACCAACTTTTAGTTTAGGTTGCTAGGAATTGAATGAATACAACCCATCAAAAGAAATTTTTACTTAATAGTTAACAGAAAAAAACAAGTCTGATCCTTCTAAAAGAACATGTACTATACTGCATATTGTAGGGACTGAGCCCCTTGGGTCTGGAAGAACTAATTAAATTAGATACATTTAGTAGAGACTTAGATTTCTTAGGGCAGCTAGGTGGCACAGTAGATAGAGTGCTAGGCTTGGAGTCAGGAAGACTCATCTTCTTGGGTTCAAATCTGTCCTCAGACACTAGCTATGTGACCCTGGTCAAATCACTTACCCCTGCTTGCCTCAGTTTCCTCATCTATGAAATAAACAGGAGAGGGAAATGGCAAACTATCCTAAATATATTTGCCAAGAAACCCCAAATGGGGTCACGAAGAATCAAACATGACTGAACAAAAATAGATTTCTCGTATTCTTTTCAGATCACACACTTTGTATATATATAGAGATTATATTTTCCCTTGTGAAATTTGTTTTGGGGTCCATATATGTGCTTTCACTATTGCAGGGACTTGCTGTGTGGACATTCTATCAATGCATATCAGCAGCTTATGTGTAGCTTAGAGAGTTGCTTGGGTCATTAAGGTGTTAAATGACTTGTTTGTGATCATACAGCTAATACATGTTAGAGGTAGATCTTGAATTCAAATTATGAGAGAAGACTGATAGGATCATAGATTCAGAGATGGAAGGGGCCTTAGAGATCATACAGTCCATTCCCTCCTTTTACAGATGAAGAAACTGAGGTCCACAGAAGTTAGGTCTAAAGTTACACTAAGTTGCAGACTCAGGATTTGAACCTAGGTCTCCTGTCTCCAAATCTAACTTTCTTTCCACTTTTGATCATGCTCTCTTTTCTTTCCCCTGTCCCCTAATTGGACCAGGAGGATGAGTGGGCATGTTCTTGTTCCTCATTGATATTTCCAGACTTTGCATTTATTCAGGAACTTCTCTTTTGAAATCCATTCTGTCCAGATATATTATACTCTCCAGATCCTGGTGTCTCATCCCCCTCAAACCTATTCTTAGTCCTCACCCCAAAGTCTAGTTATTTTACTTCCTCTTGCTTTCCCAGACTATCAACATTGGCCTACACTAGCCTCTGTTACCTTCTTTTAATATCTTGACACTGTAAATTAACCAGTTAAATTGTACTCTGGACCTTATCCTTGAATCACATTTTGTTTTGTTTGATTTTATTTGTGTAGCTGATTTCTTTCCAAATCCCAACTCTGGATTATTTCTGCCATCTGCCTTCTCAAGTACTATTGAATGGTCATGGAGGACATTATACAACTGTGCTATCTGGGTTCACTAAAATTTTGTAATTCAGTCTGAACTGGGTATTCACTGCTACATGCCAAACCTTGTACTCTTCCCTAATTGACTATCACACTCCCCACAGTGGCTGTTTCAAACTTCTCTTCTCATTATCTACATCACTTCCCCCCTTTCCTTTTAAGTAGAAATCTTTTCCTCATACTCCTATAACCATAGTTTAAATTACTTCTCTTGCAGGGACTTCGAAAATGCTACTCGATATTTAAGAAAGAAGGAATGGAATCCTGGGGAAAGGCAGGTTAACTGTCATCTGGGAAGAGTTAATTGTTATGTCTGAGAGACTGTGTTAGGTGCAGAAGAAAGGACTAAGAGAACTTTTTTTCCAGAGAGAATGTTAACTGTCAATCTTTGAGAAGGCACGAAGAGATGTTGAAAGCATTGCATTTAACTCATCCTGTGGAGAAAATATGCTGTAGATAAGATATCTGGAAGAGAATTCTTAAGAGACTTTGCTATCCTGAGAGACATGGAAGGTGGGGCTGTGTTTTCAATGCCTATGGAATGGTTAGAAGTAACTCTGGTTGTGCTCTTTTTCATAGCTAATAAATGGTTGAAACAGTTCAATGTGAATTGATTGTTACATTATTAAATAATCTACCAGGTAGCATTGATGTTTACATAAGTTATGAGATCGGGGGAGGAGGGGAGAGAGAGAGACAGAGAGAGAGAGAGAGACAGAGAGAGACAGAGAGAGACAGAGAGAGAGAGAGACCGAGACAGACAGAGACTGAGAAACATAGACAGAGACAGAGCACCAGAGACAGACAGAGAGAGATAGAGGCAGAGAGAGACAGAAAGACAGAGACAGAGACAAATAGAGAGACAGAGACAGAAAGGCAAAGAGAGACAGAGACAGACAGAAATAAAGAGAGAGACTGAAAGAGAGAGACAGAGAGATATGAAGAAAGGAATATGAAGAGGAAGTAGCAGTGAGGAGGAAAAGAGAAAGCTTATTGAAAAGAGGTTTCTGTATTTATAAATTGGTGGAGGGTGCAGAGCTGATTGATTAATGAGAAAGATTGTACCTTTCTATTAATTTATGAGATAGGAGAACATACTCCTTGATTGCCTTATAACCTTGGGTTAGAATTAATAAGAAAATGAGACAGTGTCAGATAGAGAGTGGTGAGGGATGCTATGATTGTCTACTAGTACATAGTCCATATAATTGCATAGGCTACGTGTGGGAGTGTCATGCCTAAACCTGTTACACTTCACTGAAAACATTGAGGTCATTCATCAATGAGTACACTCTTTTCCCCAATTCTATACCTCAGATCCCTTCAACATTGTCCCTCTTCTTTGCCTCCTTTGCTTTAGACTCCAAGCTCTTTTATATCTTGCCAAGCTTAGCTACTCTACTTGTGCCCCATCTTATCTTCTCCATTCTCTTCTGGGAACTTACCCTCTTGATCATTTTCTCTTTTCTCTCAATTTTCATTCTCTCCTTGTTCACTAGTTTCTTCTCTGCTGCTTACCACCGTGTCCATATCTCCCTAATCTAAAAAAAAAAACACAACAAAAAAACCAATCAAACCCTTCATTTTACTATATATTTAGTCAAGCTTAAAGCCATTATCAGTAGAAGTTGGTAATCATGGAATTTGAAGACCGTTTTGTATTGGAAAGCTAGCACTTAGTTTCAAATTAATTATATCAAGCTCCTTATCAAGAAACAGAAGGTATGAATTCCTGTTGCTGACATAACAGGAAAGGGCTGAACAGGGGAGGAGGTAATGCTATACATAAAAGGAAAAGCCCCAGCCAGGAGAGTCAGAACTTCTTGGGGCAAGCATCATGGAGGCAGAGTAGCTACTACCAGAGAGAGAGAGAAAGAGAAAACTTCTCTCAGTGAGCATCTGGAGACTGGGCTCTATTGCTGCAGAAAGTGATTTTGATTTTGAGAAAGGAACTTGTGGTGGCAGAACTTTAACTTGTGGTGGCAGAACTTCTTCTGAGAGCCAGCCAAAACTTATGCCAAGAGCTTCCAAGAACCAGCTGGGGCTGCTGAAGACTTTCAAGGGCTTGCCAGAGCTGCCAAAGACTGAGGAAGCATGATTGTGGTGTCGGTACTTTTAACTAATGTTGTTGTGGCTTCGTTAAGCCTTGTCTTCACAGGAACAGAGACTATGAGAGATTTGAGGTGGACTGGACACTGTGAGCTTCAATATGGTGCAGGAACTGCATGGAAAGCTGGACAAGGAACTGGGAGCTGTCTGCCTTTGAACTCAGGTGGTAGTTGGTTAGATTTGGGTGGGAGCTGGGACCATGGAAGAGGAACCATGGAAGCTGAGAACCTGCCTCGAGTCAAGATGAAAAGACCTCTCCATGACTGAGTAGTGACTGATGAAATTGTAACTTACTTCTTACCTAGGCCTTTGTACTTTCTACTACCTCTTAAGAGAGTACTGAGTAATGACTGAGGAAATTGTAATTTACTTGTGCCCTAAGGGTGGATGGCCTTTGTACTTTCCACTACCCCTTAAGAGGGTGCTGAGTAGTGACTGATGATATTGTAATTTAACTGCACCCCATGGGTGGAGGACTTTGACTTTTGTACTTTGTGATTGAATTAAGGACTTTGTGATTGACTAAATGAATGTACTTTGCTTAAAACTATGTAACCACTTTGGTGAAAACTATGTGGCCATTTTAATGATAAGTTGTGAAGGTATAATGTTCTGAATGCTGTACTTTGATTTCTGTGAATGTTTTGCTCTGATTTGTTACTGAATAAATAGAGAGCTCACTATACTGTGTAATCAGAACCTTGAAAAGTTGTTCACAGCAGCAGTCCTCTGGAAAGTTGCTTGTGCTTGCCTTTACAAAGTTCAAAGCCTGACTTGACTTTGTTCTCTCGTCCTCTCTTCCCCAATCCTTTGACACCATACAGATTCTTCTCATGATAGCCAGCATCAAAGTGCCTTAACTCCCTATTACCAAGCTCCATCCATTTTTTCACTTTAAATGGTAATTTATTTACCAGGAAAAGAGTATTCACAAATTGAATGGAAGTCTAAGAAAATTGGAGAAAAAATTATTTACCCAATTTATAACTAGATGGCTCATGTTTCATGAATATAACCTAATCTAGCAAATTTTCTCAGATTCTTTTACCTGGCCTAATCTGTGGCCTCAGGGCATTAAAGATCACCTAAGTGGTACTCTAGAATTATGCACATTTTAAAATATTTTGTTATATATTTTATATTTTATATAAACACAGGGGTATATTTTATATATGTATGTATATATGTATTTATATAAAATTCACCCCTCAGCTAATCAGTAACACACACACACACACACACACACACAACTGTGAGCTCCTCGAGAGCAGGGACAGCTTTTCCTTTTCTTTGTATTTTCAGAACTTAGCACAGTCCTTGGCATATAGTAAACACTTACTAAATGTTCTTTGGCTGGACTTGACACCTGCAGATACCACCCACCAGCGATTATAGATATAGAGGTCAAAAGACACCCCATTTATTTCTAAAAGGAATGTTTAGGACAGCAATATTTAAGGTGGGGAACACCTGAGCTCCAGGCTTCTGAAGAGGGGAGGGCCTAGCCAATGAGCCTGCATTAGGTAGTGCTGCCCCAGATGATTGAAAGTGGAGGCCTTAAGAGAGAAGGAAGGGTATAAGAAGTATTGACTGACTAAGAAGAGGGCATAGAAGTTTAGCATTTGGGTTTACAGACCATGACTTAAAGTATAAGAATTATGAGCTATTGGCCATAAATGAAGCCTATCTGTCAAAGCATGGGAAGAAGCTGTTTGCCTAGAGGCTTGCAGCTCAGATCAAGAGGGCTTTAAACTGAAGATGGCAGGGGGAGGGAGGAAATTGCCCCTATTCAGTTGCTAAGTCAGATTCCATAGAGACCAGCAGGTATCACCTTATGTCAAAGTCTATTGCTGGAACTAGAAGGACTTCACAGCAGAATTAGCAGAATCAGCCAATGTTGAAAACAAAAGACTCTTTTATTTGGCTTAAGTGAAGGTCAAAAGGGAAGAATACATGACATCCTCTGGGACAACTAAGTGAGCAAGAGGCAGGGTCAACAAGGGTGGAGTACTGCAGCAGGTCCCTCATTGGGGCTAGTATTGAGGCCCCCCCCCCCCAACTAAGGTAGCACTCCTTCCCTCACATTGGAGCTGAATTTAACCCCTCCAAAGTGAGGCTAGAGTTTAGGGTGTTATGGTCTTCTGGTTATGACAGTAGGAAGGAGTCCAGGATGGGCTAAGATTCTTGGTTCTATGTTTCAGGCAGCTTCAGAATAAAGGTTTCTTGCTTAGTTTATGGGAATGGGAGGGAATTCAATGGGAGTTATGGGAATTCAATAATTCTGAACTAGATTAGTGCTGCCACAAAATTTTAGTGAACCTAGATAGTGTAGCTGTGACACATGGGCCATGTACTAGTAGACAATCACACCAACCCTCCCCCCTCTCTATCTGATGCTGTCTCATTTCCTTATTAATTCTAACCCAAGGTTCTAAGGCAATCAAGGAGCATGTTCTCTTGCCTCATAAATTAATAGAAAGTAAAATCTTACTCATTAATTAATCTGTTAACTCTGCATCCTCCACGATATATATGGAGGGAAGGTATCATGGATCTGACTGAATTTAAGTCCGAGGTAGAGAGGTGCCAAACACTAGGCAACTAGAAGTTTCTCCCCTGGAAGCTTCCAGATACAGAAGATCCAGATATGGTGAGGGTGGGGAGATTCCAGGAAAAAAGGGACAGGGGAGAGTAAGGTGGTACTTAGCAGGAGTTAGAGACATGATGAGGGAATAAATAGTCTATTGGACAAAGAAACACTGAGAGGGGGGAGATGCAAGGATATTTCCCAGCCTACAACATATAGAAAGAAAAATTGTAGGGGGGCCACCCGCTTATTCATAAGAGACAATATCTAGGAAGAGGCAGTCACAGTATTCATGGCCTCAGATAGCTATCCACTAAAGCAAATCTCTTTCACTCTGTTACAACCAGTTACAGAAAAGTAGATTATGGTCCTGGATTCACCATCCCAAGATTAAATGGTTCAGAGTGAGGGATTTACTTCCTGCCCATGTCATCATTGTTCTGTGCTTTTATTTATCTTCCCCCTGTTGGGGAAGTAGTCCTGTGTTGGAGGATGTACGTAGGTGCGGGAAGCTGTGTAGCACAAGGTCTGTGAGGGTACAGAAATACGTGTGGGGATGTGATCCAGGTGTGGATTGTGATGAGGTGGTCAGAGTTGCCTGTTCATCTTATAGATTTGGAGTGAGTGGTATCAGTATATGGATTATACTATGCCTGTCTGTTCTTGAATGATATAGAATGGTAAATGAATTGCAAGGCAATTGCCTGTGGCCTTATATGGAGGTTGATTACTCCAGCATATAAAAAAAGGAGGAAGACATTCCGATTGGATGGGTCACTTCAGAACGCAGACCTGTCAGTAATTTATACTCCACCTGAGATGTAATTTGACTTATGTATCTCCAGAGCAAGAGTGGAGCCCTAGAGCCCTGGTGACTACACAAAAGAAGGCATCATTCAAGTCAAAAATCCCCAAGGACTCGTGATCATTGCTTCTCTCTTGGACATCCCTCATACATGACAGCAGTACCTGGAACTCACCATTGTGACATGTCACTTAACTGCTGGTAAGCTTGTGTTATAAGGTATGAACCTTCTTTCTTTGTCAGGAAAAATCTAGATTCCCTGTGGCCCAAACATGGTAGAGAACATTTATGTAAAGATTGAAGGAAGGGGAAGCAAAAATGATAGGAATATATTATAGACTCCCCAGTCAGAGGACAGCTAGAGAGAGAGAGAGAGAGAAGAGATCCATGTTGAAGTAGTCTAATTTTGAGGGCATTGGGGAATTGATATAGTTATTTATAACTATATAGTTACAGTCCTCTAAAGGAGAAGAAGATAGTAAAGACATGGAAAAATCTTATTAATGATTTATATTCATTATAATTAATAACTGAAAAGAGTAACAGAGACATCAATAACTGACTTATACACCTACTCTCCCACATATACAACAGCTTTCTAAGTCCTTTTTGCTCCAGTTGAGGGCGTTCTCGAGGAGAGCATCAGCAGGAAACAAGCAGACTTTCTTTCACAAGTGATCTTCAATAGGCATCCATATCTCTACTTGTTTCACTATTGACTGAAAGGTGTAAAACCCCATTGTGCTCATTATTTATTGATCATGAGAAGGTTTTGATGTGGTAGAACAAAATGTATCCTTCCAAGCTCTTTTTCAAGGTGTCTCTCATTCAGAACTCAAAATCATTCAAGGTTTCCTGAGAGATATTAAAGCAGAAACAATTTTGTTCAATAACTTCCTCGAAACAGAGGCATGAAATAGGGAAATGTATGCTTGCCAGAGGCATTCATTATTGTGATGGTGGAGATCCTGCATAGAGTCCAAGTTTAAGGGAGATTCTGTATGGATAATGAAGTCATAGAGATATTCATATTTGTGAATGATGCTGTGCTAATTGTGAAGCCCTGAAATGCTCTAGAGGCTTCTGGAAGAAATCTAGAATACTTTAAAGGAGTTTGACCTGACTGAACACACAGAAAAGAACAAATGAATGAAGGATGTCTATTGTTCAGACTGAGGCATGCATTTGAGTTTATCTGGGACAGACAATCACCAGGGCCAGAACTGAATAGGAGGAACAGAGTGGGATAGATCGTCCTTGGGAAATGGTAACATTCTTTTAATGACCCCAAACTTTCTCAAAAGCAAAGTCCTATCCTTTTAATATGAGCTTTCTATCAGTGTTAATGTATGGAAAGGAGGCATAGAATACAACGGGCCCCCCCAAAATTACAAATGGGTACCACACAATGGAGGGGAATAAGATTAGAGTGAGCTAGCTCAACATATAACCAATGAGGAAATTCTAAGAAGAACAGGAGTAAAACATGACGTCAAGGCATTGTATGACAGAAAGAGAAGACAGGTCTATCAGAGACCAAAAACCAGGGATGACAGGGAGACAGCTGGAGTGCTTCACTGGCACTCTCTCAAAGTCAGAAGAAAGCAAGGAAGGTCATAAGTTTGTTGTACAGATTGCTGTGGTGAATCTATGGGAGGACATAAATAAGAGTCACACAATGTACAGGAGTGAGTGAATTCTGATATTCATCTTTGGGGAGAAAATTTCACAGACCTTGTTGAGTATTTAAGTATGATCCTTCTGATATAGACATATCCTTCACATTGGGGTGTATGGGGTGCTTATCCCTTTTCAGGGATGCTCATCCACCTTTGGTGTCCACCTGTCACCCAGTTCTTACTTGTGGCTCCAAGAAGTTGTACCATGCAGAGTGGTCACATCCCTGGTAAAAGCATCTCCATGGATGGGCTAAATCAGGTTGAGGGTAGCTGATGGGCCTCAGATGAATTGGTTAGTTAGGAGGATGTCTACCCTAAGCAGGGGTTCTGATTGAGAGACACCTTGAAAAAGAGCTCGGAAGGCTATATTTTGTTCTACCACATCAAAACCTTCTCGTGATCAATAAATAATGAGCCAATGGGTTTTTACACCTTTCGGTTAATAGTGAAACAAGTAGAGATATAGATGCCTATTGAAGATCACTTGTGAAAGAAAGCCTGCTTGTTTCCTGCAGATGCTCTTCTTGTAGACTTTCATAAGCAGGATGGGAGGATGACATTTTGTTCCAATGGCCATGATGGCATCTGAAGCAGAAGCTGTAGAGTGCTTTAAGCTTGGTCAGACATCAAAGATGCCAAGATTATCTACTTTTTCCAACCTTTGACAGCTATACCTTAATTTTAGACAATAATCCATATTCTTGTAGCTTAAGTCATGATCTAGACACCCAAATGCTGATCTCCAATATCATCTTCTTAGCCAGTTATCACTTCCCATCAGCCATGCTGGCATCTATCTCAGACTTACTGGATCCCCTATTCTTCAAAAGTTTAGGGTTTGAATGTTCCTTCCCATTAACTCCATGAAATGTTGCTCTCCTAAATTTAACTCCTGTGAAGAGATGGAATATTCTTAAGGGTATAATCAATGATTGGTTACATATCTATGAGGATCTTACTGATTAGCTGAGAGGTCAATTTTTTAACCTGCCAATGAATTAAAAGGGGAAGAGGGATAGGTTGGAAGAAAAAGTTAGGCAAAATGTGATATGAACCCTAGACTTCAGGAGAATAGAGTCAGAGTTCAGAGAAAGGATAGATAAGATCATTTAGGATATGATTTTACATGGGAAGTTTGCTTAAGATGGAAAGGTTATCAATAAAAAATTCTAACAACACAAACATAAATAATTCCAGTGAGAAAGAAAGGGCATGAACTATCTTGCAAGACTGATGTGGCTACTTGGCCAAGAAGGCTGTCATTCTAAGTCAGGGGAAGAGAGAGTGAAGAAGGCATGCAGGGCAGCACTGGAGTTCAAGGAAGGTAATGGCTAATACCATGAGGTCACAGACCATTTTGGGTTAAAGAGCTTAGGGAAATTCTCTAGACTAGGGCATATATTTAAAATAAGACAGCAATCTAGTTTTGAGCAGGGCAGATAATTAGTACTCTGATTTTCTTAGTTTTTCTCAATTCTCATATTTTATCGATTTATAAATTTACTCTCTTCCTTGTAAATAAATGCCCTTATTTAAAATGGAAAATTCTGGGGTTTAGCAATAGGGAAGAAGGGGGTAGATATTGTCTGGCATGAGAAGTGACTGGAAGGTGCTGAGAGGTTTGGGGTTACAGAACTAAAGATCAAGGTCCAGTGAGGCATTGAACTACAAGCTGGTCAG
This sequence comes from Pseudochirops corinnae, assembly GCA_028646515.1. Classification (NCBI taxonomy): domain Eukaryota; kingdom Metazoa; phylum Chordata; class Mammalia; order Diprotodontia; family Pseudocheiridae; genus Pseudochirops; species Pseudochirops corinnae. The sequence goes on from CM053588.1 coordinate 115,189,553, forward strand.
GGCTTTTAAGCCAGTAGAATGAGACCAACCTGGTATGGGTCACTCTTGTTCTTATGATCTGTTCCTCAGAAGCTGTGAATCAGCATCAGGGAAGTACAGAGTCAAGCATCTCAAGGTATTCTTGAGAATTCAAAGAGGCTTGCAGAACTGTGGTTGCAATTCCAAGATAGCTAGGGCTCTCTGCCTTATCGATTAGTTAGCAAGCATTTTTAAAGTTCCAGTTGTGTTCCAAGTCCTGTTTAACTCTTCTGCTTCTATTTTCTACAATGATTTTCATGGTGAGAAGGAGAGAACTGAGAGAGTTAACAAGAACTAGATACTAATGAAGGGATGGTAAAGGGAACACTAAGTTGCTCTCAATGATCATCTGGCCTGGATGAAGAACATTCCAAGTTACTAAAAGAAATGACAAGTGGATGATTGCTGATCCTTGGGCAGTGATCTTTGGAAAATCATGGAAAATGACACTCATCTTGATTTTTTTTTTAAAGGGGAAGATGGGAAACTCCACAAACTTTAAGCCAGAAAGTTTGAGATTGATTCTTGGCAAAATTGAGAATAGATTATTAAAAAGACAGTTTATGGACACTTAGGAAGGGTAATTGTGGTCACTATATATGAAAAAGAGTTCCTTGAGAAGAAAGCCTTTTTCACTTGTGTGCGTTTTCAAATCCCCCTCCCCTATGCCTGGAAAGGATTGTGTCCACAGTACCAGGTGTGGGGAACGTGTGGCCTCGAGGTCACACGCGACCCTCTAGGTCAGTGATTCTCAACCTTCCTAAAGTGGCCACCCTTTGATACTCGTATGTGGGCATATCTGTATGTGGGCGGATCCGCCTGGAGACCGATAGAGGAGCAGTGTCTTGGTTCCTAAGACCATCGGAAATATGTGTTTTCCGATGGTCTTAAGCGACCCCTGTGAAAGGGTTGTTTGACCCCCAAAGGAGTCACAACCCACAGGTTAAGAACCGCTGCTCTAGATCCTCAAATGTGGCCCTTTGGCTGAATCCAAACTTCAGCGTGTTCCCCACCCTTGGCTTAGATCAATGATCCTCTTGAATAGTCACTTGTTGGGAATGTCGTCAAGGGGACTTTACATAAGCTCCAGTGCCTGTATATACCTTCAAATGCCCTTGCTGTCTCCCCTGTTAGAAGGCAGACTCCTCATCAGTAGGGATTGTTGCGTTTATTGTATTTGCTTCCTTAACAACTAGCACAATACTTGTCACATATTTGATGCTTAAAAACTGCTTTTTGATTGATTGGTTGATTGGTTGATGGATTCCCACTCCAAGATTCATGATTTTATTATTCTGCCTAGCTCGATTTAGCCCCAGATCAGCTCACACCAGCACTGGCCCAGGAATGAACTGATCCACATCTCATATCTCTCCTGCTCCAGATTTTCCATTCCCACAGTCCTCCGGGGTCAGCTGCAGATTTCCACCACAGGATGTTCCAGGCCAGTAGGGGAGTTGGAGAAATGTTCTCTTCTTTATTTTCTCTCCATAGGGCCTCAGAGGGAAACCCTAAGTCTTCCTCCCACAGCTACTCTGGATTAACACAGAGCTCATTCATACTTATTGCTGTTTTGGATGCTGCCCTAGGAATTGGTTGCCTCTTTTGCCAAAAAGAGACTGAGGTGCCTGAAGAAGTGAGTGAGGATAATTTCAGCAAAAGTACACTAAAGAGGAAGAGAGGAGTAAAACCAGTCTAATTTACTGTCAAGTCTGAATCATATGTAGCTCTGGGAAAATGCTTCTTGCATATGGATCCACCAGAAAAGTGACCCCAGGTTTGAGATACTCTGTAAGTCAGGACTCACTTAAAATACAGCTCATAAGCCCCCACAAATGTGTTTAGTTTTCACTAACTGCTCAGAAGATACATCTGCTGATGTATCTTCAGCAAGATACATTTATCTTGCTGAACAAAACAAACAAAAGACATTTAAATAGTATAGCAAATAAAGTGACAAGAAAAGATTTCTCCTGTGGACATCTGGGGGCATAGTTTCCTATAGATTAACCCACCAATAATGGGGGTTGGCAAACACCTAGAGAACATCTAAGTGAGGGAAAGCTCATGGATGGCATACAAAAAGAAAATACATATGACTAAGACACGTTTATATGGTCAGAGTAGCTCAAACCTATAATACTTCAGGAATACTGCTATTCAAAAAGGCAACAAAATACAGTGTAAAGAGTGCTGCATTTGGAGTCATAGGATCCGAGTTCAAATTCTGACTCTGATACATACCATAGATGTGACTTTGAGCAAGTCACTTCAGTTATTTGGGCCAAAGTCCTTCATCTGAAAGAGGCTGGACTAGATAACCTCTAGGATCTCATTCAGCTCAAAATCTATTGTCTTACTATGTCACTACACTACTTTCTCTCCTCTCCAGTATCATGCATAGTAATCAAACTACTTTCTGTTACCAGCTTCTGGGTTTCAACTCTTTAGGGGCTCTAGGTTATAGTGACAAGGACACTTCTCTCTGACAAGGACAAGCTGATGGCTCTTTAATCATAGACAAGCTATCGGCCATCAAACTGATCTAAGGAAGCACAGGAGAAAAGTCAGGCAAAGTGTCTATAAGCTAAAGTCAATTTTTTTCTTTTAACTTTTTTCTTTTAACTTAACTGACTTTTAACTTTCCTTTTCTTTTTTTTTCTTTTTGGAGGGAGGAAGACAAGGCAATTGGGGTTAAGTGACTTGCCCAAGGTCACATGGCTAATAAGTGTTAAGTGTCTGAGGTCAGATTTGAACTCAGGTCCTCTTGACTTCAGGGCAGGTGCTCTATTCACTGTGGCACCTAGCTTCCCCTAACTTTTTTTTAACTTATGTTTGGGACTGAATTTCAGTCCATTGCACTGGATAACTATCTGACTTAGAGTTAGGAATTCCTTGTAACTACTGTTCAAGGAATTAACCCACTCAAGGCAGGGGAGTTGTCAGGTTCAAATGAAATAATGGATTAAAGCACTTTACAAACATTAAAATGCTGTAGGAACGGTGGTTATTATTGTTAACCCATAGGCACCAAGTCTCTAGTCCTGTGATGACTTCACTCCTTGCTAAGTTCAAGCAAGGCTCATAGAGCATTTCAGAGGTGTGCTGGTAAATGGTTAACCACCTGGGCAGGGTGGGGGGAGAGGGAGCATAGACCACACACACACACACACACACACACACACACACACACACACACATACCCCTTTAAGAGTAATTTGCATTATTAACACTCTCTTAAATTTATACCTTGCACAAAACAATACATCAAGCCCTGATTTATAGCTATTAACCAATTTCTGAGTTGTAAACACACTGACAGTTTCACAAAGGACTTTCACAAGCCAGTTACAATGGGCTCCAGTGTATGCCCTGCCTCAAGGGCACTCCCACAATCCATTTTGGTAGGGGTCCCTCAGTTAAATAAATCTCAAAAGGGCTTTGTGGAATTTGGGCCACCTAATCATTTCACAGCCAAGTTCCTCTTTTGATTATCATGCAAATGAATCCAAATAGGAAAGATAGCAAAGTCATAGAACTCTAACCTCCTGCTCTGTGTCCCTGTCATCTTATATATACATATACACATAAGTATACCTACACACACACACACACACACACACACACACATATATACATATACACATAAGTATACCTACACACACACACGTATATATATATACATATACACATAAGTATACCTACACACACACACACACACACATATACATATACACATAAGTATACCTACACACACACACACACGTATATATATACATATACACATAAGTATACCTACACACACACACACACATATATATACATATATACATATATATATATATATACATACACATAGTTGTACATATACATGCATATGAGTGTATTTATAAAGCTACAAGACAAAGAAGCAAAAGGAAAAAGAAGCCTGACTTAAGCTTCATTGCGTGTGTGTCTAGTAAAGAGTAATACACTTAGATCTGGAAGAAACCTTAAAGGTCGTTGAGTCTAGACTCCTTATTTTAAAGATGAGGAAAAGACCCAGAGTGGTGATGGGATTTGCCCAGGGTCACAGAGTTAGTAAACAGAAGGGTGGGAATTCACACATTAGTATTTCACTACAAATCCAGGGTCCTTTCCCCCTCTTATAACGTAGTTCTATTCTTCTCAAGACATATAGCAAACTGTAACTAGGCTAACAAAGTATTTCTAAGAAATCTAATCATGAATGGCATGCTTATAATTCACCTATCCAGGAGCTGGTATGTAAATGGGCACTTCTAGAGTGCTCCAAACCCCATCTTCTCTTAAAACAGAGGTTCTCAACCTGTGGGTCGCAACCCCATTTGGGAGTCAAACGACCCTTTCACAAGGGTTGTCTAAGACCATAGGAAAACACATATTTCCAATGGTCTTAGGAACCAAGATACTGCTCCTCTATCCATCTCCAGGTGGGTCTGCCCACTTGCAGATATGTCCACATACGAATATTAAAGGGTCACGGCATTAGGAAGGTTGAGAACCACCGTCTTAAAACAATCTAAGCATAGCCCATTCATTCCCACGAATTTATGGAGTGATGTCTAGTGTATGGTCCTTCAATTGGCCTTTGTGAGATGAAATGATTGCTGCCGTGGTGGAGTTTACCCTAGAGGAGGAGAGATATATACATCTATAACTCTAACCCAGATAGGGAATAAAAATTCACCAATAGAGGCCCAAAGTCATGGGTCTTTGGAAGAAGCAAGAAAAAGAGAAGACTGCACAGGGGAGGTAACATTCAAACTGGGTTGTGAAGGACAGATGGACAGAACTGGACAGTTGGGTCTAGGGGGGATAGGTAGAGGTGGAGGAAGAGGGTCTTGCAGGAACTGCAATTCATTTTAGTTCTTCAATTTACTAACTTTGTGGCTTTGTACAAATACTTTAATCTGTCTAAATCTCAGTTTCTTCTTATGTAAAATGTGAGGGCTAACCTCAGTGGTGTAATGGAGCCAGTTCAAATCAGAATTTATTAACTTTTTCAGTGTAGATATTTATGTCTTGGAAATCAATAAACAATGAATCAGGGCTTGAATTGTTTTGTTGATCGTTTACACTGAAGTAAGTGATGGGAAACACTAATAATTCAGATTAAATTTAAAAGTGTGTCATGAGAACACCTTTTCCCCCCAGGAGAGCTAGTTATACCACATTTACCAGCCCACCCCTGGGTTTCCTAGGGCAGCTTGGTGTCACAGTGGATAGAGCACCAGGTCTGAAGTCAGGAAGACTCATTTTCCTGAGTTCAAATCTGGCCTCAGATACTTTCTGTGAAACCCTTTTTCTTGTTGTTGTTGGTGTTGGTCCTTTGTTCTCAAAGAAGACCAATGATATCATTAAGGTGAAGTTTTGACTTGCAAGCGGATTGGATTTAAGTGAGGCAGAGCTGTGGGAAGTCATCAGCCGTACTCTCTCCTCCAGGGTCACTGGAGTCCGTTGGCCAGACATAAGTCAAGAAGACTGGCACTGGCCCCAAATGCCAACGACAGGACCTTGGCAAGTCATTTAACCCTGTTTACCTCAGTTTCCTCATTTGTAAAATGAGCTAGAGAAGTAAATGGCAAACCACCCCAGTATCTATGACAAGAAAACCCCAAATGGGATCACGAAGACTTGGACATGACTGAAAATGCTTGAATAGCAACAAACGGGGTGTAACAACATAGATGACCTCTGAGGCCCCTTTCCAGTTCTAAATCTTAAGATTCCATGACCTATGTGTCTTAAAACAAACTTACTGTTTTATCCCATTGATTGACCACATTGTTAAAAATGCTTCATTGTAAAGGTATGAAACATCTGCTATTGATGCACAGGTTTCCATTCTATTGAATATGATGTGCTGACCCTTGTAATTAGTGCCTTCTCCAGTGTTAGGCGCAGAATCACAGAACCAGAGATTTAGAGTGACCAGGTATCAGAGACCAGCCAGTCCAAGTCTGATCCAAATCACAAATCCCGTTCCCAGCAGCATCCAAAGCTCTTCTTCCTCTGCAAGGTCTCCAGGAATGGAATGATACCTGACTCCCATACAAAGGAGGTGTTTCAAAATCACTGGTCTCCAAAATGTGCAGAAAATGTGTCAACTGAGCAGAGAAACTTCTACTTGGCTTGCTGCCTGAATTCCCACAAACTGCAAATTAATGGCGTCCTAATAAACAAATTTTGCAGTAGTTTGTAGTGATCCACAGCCCAATTTGCAGGCTGCCAAGGAAGTACAGAGAGTCTGTAGGATGGAGAATTTGTATTTCTTAGTTTTTGTCACCAGCAGGTTGCAGAGTCTCAGGGGAGGCTCTCATCCTTCCTGTAGGGCCTTGTCTATTCAGGGCTTTATCTGTAAGATGTTTAGAAGCTGTTGGAAGCAGAAGTGGATGTTCTATTGGGAGGCGAGGGGAAAGCGGGCAAGGGGATGAAGGATGGGAGGGAAAACAGGGGGAGTCAGAGGACCTGGATTCAAATCCTACCTATAAGTGCTTACTACCTATGTGACCTTGGGTAAATCACTTAACCTCTGTAGGCCTCAGTTAAATTAAATATGACATTTGGATTATATAGCCTCTGAGGCTTCTTCTTGCTCTGTGAGATAATTAATCAATCGACAAGTGCTAAAGTGCCTACTGTGTATCAGTGCTATGCTAGGCTCTGAGGATCAAAATATAATAAATGAAACAGTCCAGACTTTCAGGGAACTTATACTGGAAAGAAGAAATAACAAGGATAGATGTGTGTGTACATATTCATATATGTCTAAAATACAGAGGCAGCTGGTGCTTAGAGCACTGGGCTTGGAGTTAGGAAGGCCTGAGCTCAAATCTGGTCCTAGACACTCACTACCTGTGTTGAACCTGGACAAGTCACTTAACCACTGTCTACCTCAGTTTCCCCAGCTGTACAGTGGGGATAATAATAGCACCTACTTTGCAAGATTGTTGTGAGGATCAAGTGAGATCGTATTTGTAAAAGTACCTAGCATAGTGACCGGCATGCTTTTGTTCTTGTTCAGATGTTTCAGTCATATCTGAGTCTTCATGATCCCATTTGGGGTTTTCTGGGCAGACATACTGGAGTGGTTTGTCACTTCCTTCTCTGGCTCATTTCACAGTTGAGGAAACAGAAGCAAACAGGGTGAAGTGACTTGCCCAGGGTCACACAGTTAATAAATATCTGAGACTGAATTTGAACTCAGGTCCTCCTGATTCTAGGTCTGGTGCTATCCACTGTGCCACCCAGCTGTTGGAAGGTAGTGGACACTAATAAATGTTTATTCCCTTTCCCTTCCCAGTGAATATGCATGTATATTTATATGCACATGTATATATACAAACTTATATTCATATATATACAGTATAGATATAATACAAATGCACATATATAGACTTATATACGCTTTTCCTCACACCTACACACATACACATATGTGTATATACACACATGCATACACATATGCACACATATGTATGTACATGCAAGCACATATTTAGAATAAATATATACCAGCTCCATGATCCTATGATCCTACAAATGAATTGACCTAGCATCAGAGGACATAGGTTCAAATCCTTCATCTACCACAGATTTTCCATATGACTTGGATTTAACTTAAAGTCACTTAACATGTATGTGCCTCAGTTTCCTCATCTATAAAGTGGGGGGGGGGGTTGTACTAGATAAGCTCCAAGGAAGGTCCCTTCTAGCTATAGAGCCATAAATAGTTCTATGAGCCTATGATGTAAGAACAGCCCAAGGGAACTGAGGTGGAATTTTCAAGAAATGATTCTATAGGTTCCCCAAGATTGCCCAGATATTAGTTGAGTCCTGATTCCCCCCAAGAGGGGAGCCTCAGGACTCTTGACAGCTGTTTCTCTACCCAGGAGTCTCCTGCCAGCCTTGATATTTCTCTGCCTCTGAAGCTGTTTTCTCCCTCTGGCTGTGTGTGTGTGTGTGTGTGTGTGTGTGTGTCTGTATGTTTAATGCCGCTTAGCCAGGGAAGATTTCTGATAAACTTGGCATGACATTTTGAAAATCTGAAGTTGGTAATTGCTGCTTTGTTCTGCTGGGTTGTCTATTCAGAGGTACATTTTCTCCAGGGCTCTGGATTATTCCAGCTCAAATCCCAACGTTTTCAGAGAGCCCCGGGTTTGTCCGCCAACATCTGAAGTCTCTCTCTGGCAGGGGAGTCTTTTCTTTAACCTGCTGTTGGTGTGGGGAAGAAATCCAGAGCTGGAGTGAGGGAAAAACCCAACAACCTGTAGGTGTTCCTTGTTAGAAGCCAGAAGCTCTGTTAGAAGGGGTCAGGAGGAGGGGAGCCTCCCTGGAATGTGACATTAAAGGGATGGACAGTAAGTAGGGCTTATCTCTAAAGGCTGAGGGAAGGGAGCAAACAGGCTGGGCAGAAACAAGCTTGGAGGAAAAAATGCAGCAGGGGGCGGGAACGACAATCTTCCAGCCTCTGGAGGGTTTTTATGAAGACTTTCTGTCATCCTTTCCATTGCCAAAGACCAGAGGAAAAGGGAAACAACGAGGCGGTTAGCTAAATACCGAACCGTGCTGCCTAGGAAGGTTAAAATGTGACCGTCTCTGGAGATTAGCCTACGTGGATAGAGGGCTTCACGTTTTTTCAGAACACAAACACATACATTATTTCATTTGGTCCTGATAAGATGCCTTAGGCACATACTGTTATCCATTATGTATAGATGAGGAAACTGAGAAAAGGAAGCTAGGTGACTTGTCCAAAGTCACTCATTGAATTCCCACTCAGCAGAGCTAAATCCTAGTCACATGACTTCTCTAGAGTCTCCAGCATACTTTGCCCCATCTGGTTGGGATTGTTAAAATTTAAATGCTGGGAAGCAGGAGGCTGGATCACATGACCTTATTACATGACCTAGAACAGGGGCGGGGAACCTGCTGCCTCGAGGCCACATGTGGGCCTCTAGATCCTCAAGTGTGGCCTACAGATTTCCCCATCCCTGACCTAGAATTCTAGATTTAACTTTTTGAATTGGATCCAGACTTTGATGAATTTCCCAAACCAGAGGCTTCTATGGTTTTGGGAAGTCTTCCCATTGTCAGCAATGCCAGCTGATATCTATATGAGTTTTAAGGTCGGCAAAGCTCTTTACTAATATCATCTCCCTTGAGCTCCCCAACTTGTAAGGTAGTTCCCACAGGTTCTGAGAACCATTCATATTTACATAACCAATAAGGGACAATGCCAGAATCTGAACCCAGGTCTTCAGAGCCCTAGTTCCATATACAGGCCTCATTCCACTTCACCCGACTGTCTTTAAAAAGAAAGGGAAAGGGAAGGAATATCGAGGTGTAAGGGAAAAAAATGTAATTTAGTTTTGTCAAAAACCCTAGCTCAGAAATGCAACCAAACTAACATCATAATCACAGTTTAATTAACAGAGATAGCACTCAAAGATGGTAAGAAAAAGGAAACAATGTTTTATATGCTAGACTGCTAAGCGCTTTACAAATATTATCTCATTCGATTCTTACAACAGCCCTGTGAGATAGCTGTTATTATCATTCCAGTTTTATAGCTGAGGAAACTGAGGTAGGCAAAGCTAAGTGACTTGCCCAGGGTAATACAGTCAATAAGTGTCTGAGGTGAGATTTGAACTCAGGTCTTCCTGACTCCAGGCCCAGCACTCTTTTCATGGCACTACTTAGCTTCCAGGATGAACAAAAACATGTAAAAACAGGATTAAAAATACCACTTCTCTAGGCAACCCACAGACAAGGCTACCCCAGGTTCAAGTTATGCTATGGGTTTGCATGCATTCAAAACCATATTTCACAAGCCCTTACTGGTGCATTTATCTTTCCTGATCAGCTAGAGACTAAATTAATTCAAATAAAGGTATTCAATATAATAACATAGCAGGAAAATTAGCAATACAACGTCTTCCTCTTAATCCTGGCACATATCCTCCCACAACTACATATATCAAAATTTGGAAGAGTAACTACACATAGGGAACGGACATGAAGAGGTCCACATGTAGAGAATGTGGATAGAAGTACACATAGGTACGGAATGTGTGTAGTCAGTGTCCACATCTGGAGAAATATGCAATTAAGGAACAAGGGACTCATGCCACACAAGTAGGGAATGAATGTGGCTGGATCAGACACACAGGGAACCCCTTCTGATGATGTCAACACACAGTTCCTGTACTTATATTATTTTCATCTAGTTAATAGCTATGAGAGAAGCATAATGGCTTAGGGATACCGACCTAGTCTGGGAGTCAGGAAGAACTAGGTTTAAATCTTCCCTCTGGTACCTGCTAGTTGTGTGACCCTCTAAGATAGGGGTCCTTTGGCAATCTGATGATAACTGTGGAGCCCTTCTCAGAATAATATGTTTATGTGCATACAATTAATATAGAGGATTACAAAGGAAACCAATTATATGGAAACAAAGATGTATTTTTTTCCCCATTCAAGTTCATGGATCCTCTGAAATCTGTTGAGGATCTGTGGACCTCAGGGTAAGAACCCCTGCTCTAAGACTACATAGGTTACAGAGAAGATGACATTCTGCATTGCTAGAGGGAGTTTCTTACTGGGAGCCACTCACACAGCTGAGATTGCAGGTTGTATCAAAAATGCCTAGTTAATGTATTCTAACATTTTAACTCAGTCATTTTTTGCTTTTTATGAATAACAAGAACTCCTATTTCTCTACTGCTTTCATGTTAATAAACCTCTTTCCTCAAAAAAATCCTATGAGATAGGTCATGCAGATATTGTTCTCCCATATTACAGACTGGGTATTTGGAATGAATTTATTTTCACCTCTAACTGATGGACCTGATTCATGCCAAACTGGCTAGAACTGCAGGCAGAGGACTTGAGGGGAAGGGAAAAGCCATAATGGTGAGGTATTGGGAAGGGTGACTGAGGGAGGCTGTGTAGTTCTTTAGGGAATCTTTAAGAATAAGACAAGCTGGTTCCCAGTCAATGGGGTCAGAGGAAGAGATATGGAAAACCCCAGCTCAAGGGGACCCTGACTCTATTCAGGCTTATTCCTTGTCAGTCGTCAGTTCTAATTACTCAGCACTCAGAGCAGGACCAAACCACATTCATGGCACTTGAAACTGAATCACAGATGAGAGAGACAATTATAAAGGCTTTGGAGAGACAGAACAGACATTAAGCCTCTCAGATCTGCTCTCTGAAAGTCCCTCAATACAGACAGATTAGTAGAGCCACTTGCAGCCAGCCCAGGCAGTAGACCAACCAGAAGGGAAAGACCAAAATGACTGGGGCCAAGAGAGTGGGGATTAAGATAATTGCATGAGTTTAAAAGCCTGTGACCCCAGGGTAGTACTACTAGCATCTCTGTTCCCTCACTTAGACTAATCTGGCTCCTGAGGAACAAGACTGTTATTTATTTTCCTGAACACTGGCTGGAAATCGACTCTTTCTGACCCATTTTCTCTGGACTGATTTCTCTCAGCCCACCATTATGGCCCAGAAGGAACAGTAGTAAGTTCTACATTGTCCAGTGTCTACTTGCCCACTGGGCTCCACCCCAGATTCCTTCACAGCTAATGGTGCCAGGGAGTAAGTGGCTAGATGCTCATTCAGGTTGTGGGTTCTAAGAGGAAACCTGGTATAGTAGATAAAATGCTGTGGGCTGGTGGTTGTTCTTTCTACTGGAAGCCCTGTCTCTTGACTCAGTGTTTTCACTGGCTGTCTTCCATGCCTGGAGCTCTTTGTCTCCTTATCTTTGCCTCCTGGCTTCTTTCAAGTTTTAGCTAAAGTTTTACTTTCTGCAAGAAACCTTTGTAAATCCTCCTTAATCTTAATGCCTTCCCTCTGAAATGTTCTCCAATTTGTCCTGTGCACAGCTTGTTTGTATATAGTCAGGTGCATGTTGTCTCTCTTCATTAGACTATGAGCTCCTGGAGGGCAGCGACTGTTTTTTGACTTTCATTAGTGCTTAGCACAATGCCTGGTACAAAGTAGACTCCTAATAAAGGCTAATGACTGCCTGCCTGCCTGCCTGCTGGACTTGGAATCAGGAAGACCTGCCTTGGAATTTCCACCTTATATGCGAGTTATGAGACTGTGCAATTCACTCAATATGTCTAGGCCATAGATTTCTCATCTATAAATGAGGAACCTGACTTCATGGCCTCTGAGGTCCCTTCTGCCTCTGCCTCCAAATCTATAATCTCATGATCTGCAGAAGCATAGTACTGGCTGCTTTCTGACAAGGTGGGCAAGGGAGGGAGGGACCAGGACTAGACTCTTCAATCTTCCCACGTTTGCACAATTTACTCTGGGATCCCTGAAATCACTGGTTTGGGCTCCTCTCAGGCGGTAAGGAGAACAACAAGTTTCATAGCAAGAATTATCTTCTGGTCCATTTAACCTTCTAAGCTGGGGCTGCTGTACAGAGGAGAATGAGTATGAGGATAACATCCTTCACATAGTTCTTTGACTTTTGCAGAGCACTTCACACATATTATCTCATTTGATCCTGGCAACAACTCAGTGAGAGAAGGGTACTCCCTTTGTATCACAGATAAGGAGACTAAAGTTGAGAGAAGTTAATTGATTTATCCAGGATTGCACAGCTAGTTTAAGTGCCTTGGTTTGGATGCTAACCCAGGTCGTCTGGATTCCAAGTCCTGAACCTGAGTTCTTATTGCAAGAATTAACTCCGTCCCTGCCTGGCCTCTAGTAGGTGAATTTTAGATTTATCTTGCCTGGAACCAGGCCTCCAAATCATTTCCAAACCATATTATACACACAAAGCTTCTCCCCTCCTGGCTTCTCTCTCTGTGTTGCTTCCCCTCATTATTAGAACATAAGCTAGCTGAAGGCAGGGACTATTATGCTTGCTTGTTTTTGCATCCCTAGCCCTTAACACAATAATAAAACATTTATTAACTGTTAACTACACTTTTGTTGTTGTTGTTGTTGAGTCATTTCAGTGTCTGACTCTTTGTGACCCCATTTGGGGTTTTCTTGGCAAAAATACTGGAGTGGTTTGCCATTTCCTTTGATACAGATGAGGAAACTGAGGCAAGCAGGGTTAAGTGACTTGCTCTTATTATTAAGTAGCTATTAAATATCTGAGGCTGGATTTGAACTCAGGAAGATGAGTCTTCCTCACTTTAGGCCTGGTGCTTTTTCCCATGTACACCTGGTAGCTGCCCTGTTAACTACATAGTAAGCAGTTGAATGCTTTCTTGTTCATTCATTCAATAAGTTCAGAATTCTAAGACTAAAAATGAGCCCTCCTTGATAGCTAAAGCCATTAGTTTGCTTTAGTTTGTGTGAGATGAAAGAGTTCAGAGTCTGAATCCAAGGTCAGAAAAGGTCTTTATTCTTTCTCATGAGAAAGGACCCTGCCCCTGTCGCTTACATGGCTGCAGGGAAAGAGCAACAGGTATTAGCCAGCCCATGGTTATATAATCTTCCAATGCAGAAACCCAACCCCCCCCCCCCCCAACTGGCCTTCACTCTTATTGGTAGGGGGGGCTGACCCACAACCTAAGAGCGGGAATCTCTCTGAGACAAAGGACCCGGAAACATGTGGGTGTCCAATGAAAGCAGTCTTAATCTTATTTGGCATATCTATTGCTGAGTTGGCTCTGGGGGAGGGTCTCCATTGCTCTAAGCCCCAGATTGCTGGAAGGTCAGGTGACCTAACCCTAAGCCTAGTGAATACTGAAGCCATTCTAGATTTGATTTTTCAGAATGAGGAAACTTCACTATAAATTATCCCTCACATTATGAATCAGTACACAAAACCCCATACTGGGTCAGAGGTGAATTCAAGCCAGTTTACCTCTAAATGTGTTGGTGGACAGAGAGGGGCAAAAGAAAAGGGTGTATGGGCAAATGTGGAGGTGGGGCATTGGGTATAATAATCAGAGTTTGGTCAGCAGCAGGACAGGTTAGACTTGGGATGGGTAGATATGATGGGGCAGCATGGTATGTTGGAAAGAAGGTTGAATCTAGAGTCAGAGCACCTGGGACATGTTTGTCCTTGAGCAAACCAGGATTCAAAGTCAGAGTGACAGCATAAAAAATTGACTTGATCTTAGGAAGTTTTTACATTTCCTAGTCAAGTGCCGGGTTTTAAATTTGCAGGTGAAGGTTAAGCAACCCCAGCCGGGAGGTTAAAAAGGAGCTGAGGTCAGCAGATTGCCAGGGTGGACCTCCTTCTTCACTAATCTGATTTGTGGATTGGCATTATTCTTTTTTGAAGAGACTCAGGATCCTCATTCAACTCATATTCATTAAGCACCGATTGTATACTGAGCCCTATGTTAGATGCTGGCTAATCTAATTTAGATTAGATGTAATTTCTCCCTTTTCAACTGAAAGCAGGGCTGTAATAATGTGGGTTCTGGTTCTGGGAAACTGTGATACTTTTTTCTAGGTGTGTGGTGGCAGTTTTGCCTAATTGATAATGCAAATCACAGTCCTGAGTCCCCCAAAGTGCAAAGCTATCTATTCAAGAATCACAAACCCAGTAGCCTGTCATCTAATCAAAACATAAAACTATGTAAATAACAAGAGGCGATATTGCTCTTGAAATCATGGAACCTGAATTGGAATCCTGGTTTTACCATTCACTGCCTTTGTGACCTGGGCCATATCACCTCAGCTCTCTGGGTCTCAGTGTCCTTATCTATAAAATGAGTGGGTTGAAGGTCCTAAATGAATGATTCTTTGATCTTAAGTGTTAGAATGGTTTTCTGCTCATGTACACAAATAGGAGAAGTACCTAGCAGGCTCTAGAGCAGTGGTTCTCAACCTTCCTAATGCTGCGGCCCTTTAATACAGTTGCTCTTGTTGTGGTGATCCCCAATCATAAAATTATTTTCGTTGTTACTTCATAACTGTAATTTTGCCACTGTTATGAATCTATCTGATATGCAGGATGTATTTTTATTGTTACAAATTGAACATAACCCACAGGTTGAGAACCGCTGCTCTAGAGGGATTGTAATTGAATTCTTACATAACCTCCACTAATCATTTTATCATATGAGAAAAGGGATGCAGTTGTCTCTGAACTCATGCCCCTGCAGTCAAACCTTAGGGTTTAATGTCCTCTGCCTCAGAAGCTTTTGGGTCAGGCTGGGATGAATTGATGCATCTCTGGTCATCAAAATTCTGCAGGGATTCCTGGGTTTAGGAACACCAGGAGCATCCTGCTTCCTATATGCTCTCTATCTCCCCATTCCCACTGCAGCCCATGACTTGCATCTTTCATCTCCATGCTTCACCTTTGGATGGTCCATCTTATAAACTTTCTATCTCCTAGAGTACTCTCTGCCAAGCAGAATCCTTGCCTTGTGATACCGCCACTCTGTGGTCAGATATCCGACCTTTTAGAAAGTGGAATTTTCTTCCAATGAGTAATATTCTCAGGGCCTCAAGTATCATGGGATATGAAGTTTGTTGCTCAGTTATTTTTTTCAGTAGTGTTCAACTCTTTGTGACCCCATTTGGGGTTATCTTGGCAAAGACAATTGGAGTAGTTTGTCATTTCCTTCTCTAGCGGATTGAGGCAAACAGTGGTTAAATGACTTGCCCAGGGTCACTCAGTTAGTAAGTATCCGAGACCAGAATTGAATTCAGGTCTTCCTGATCCCAGGCCCTATCCACTCTATCCACTGAGCCACCTAGCTGCCTACAGAAACTGGATTAGGTAAATTCAGATCTCACTGCCACCAAGGCAAACGCCTTTAGGGAAGTATATTAGTGGGGTAGAAAGAGCTGGGACTCAGAAGATTTGGGCTAATACCACTAATTTGCTTGTATGGGCCTCAGTTTCTTCCTGTAAATGAAGGATTTCCCTTCTAGACCTATGGCTCTATAATTGGCAATGTGCACCTGAAATGGCCTGGTCAAGCAGAGCTTTCCCTGAAGAGGAGGCTACCGGGGAAGGGAAGGCATTGGATGGGAGCGGGATGAGTAGGCTGGGAGTGGAAAGCAGAGCTTTATGAATCTCATTGTTTGCCTTATTATTTTTATTGAACAACCAGAAGAAATGCATGAAGTGTGTTCTCAGCCTTATAAATAATGCATCTGACAGATGTAGCCCAGAGAATTATTGCTTGCTGCCTGGATTTGTGTGTTTATAACTTTCTCAGGAGTTTGTCTTATTTCAGAAGCTCTATTCAAGCATCAGGCTGAGGGGTTTGAGTTGCTTTATAGTCTTTCTTTTCTCCATGAGGGAATTACCCCTGATGAGCTTTCCTGACTTCCCCTCCTTCTCATAACTCCCTTAGTAGGGACAGCTTTTTATTCCTTTGACTTTATAGGCCACCAGCTTTTTCTAAAATTGGGATGGAAATGATCCTGGTGGGAGGTGGAGAGCACTGACCTGGGAATCAGAGGACCTGGGCTGCTGTGTTGACTGATGCTGATCACTGGGTCATCTTGGACAACCTACCTTCTAGGACCTTAGTTTCCTTATCTATGAAATATCTTGTATATGTATGTATGTGGTGTGTGTGTGGTTGTGGGTGTGGGTGTGGGTGTGGAGCGGGTATATAGGAGCTGAACAGGGTGGTTCCTTAGGTGCCTTTCCAATATCAGTTTCTATGTTTATGAGATGGTTCTTTGGTTTTTTACTATAAGGCACCTTAGAATTTCACCTGTTAATTTGAAAATGCTACCCCTAGAATTAGGGCTCATGGGTGTCATGGATGGGAGAATAGAAAGAAGCATGCAAATGGGGCCAAGGGATCAACATGATTTCTGTGGCTTCAGTGGCACCAGGTCCAGGTCCTTTCTATCTTAAGGGAATGTTTTAACATATTCATGAATCAAAGGATCATAAATCTCGAGCTTGAAAAGACCTCAAAGGTCATCTCATTCAACCCTCTCATTTTACAGTTGAAAAGCTGCAGGCCCAGAGAGATTAAATCAGTGAGCCAGTCAGACAGTCAACAAGCTGAAGTACTCACTGTGAGCCTGAAGCTATGCTAAATGCTGAGGATACTAGGAAAGGCAAAAATTGTTCCTGTACTCAAGAAGCTTACTAACGGGAGAAGATGACATGTGAACAACCAGGTACATGTAAAGCATTTACTGAATTATATGAAAAATTCTACCAGAGGGGAAGACATTAACAGCTGGGGGAAATCTGGAAAGGCTTCCTGTTAAAGGTGAATTGGAACTGAATCTTGAAGATAGCCAGGGATGCCAAGAGGCAGAGGTGAGGACAGAGGCATGGGGGATGGCCAGTTCAAAGGCATGGAGACAGATGATGGACTACTGTGGGCTCTGAAAAACAAATAGGTCAATGTAGATGGATCGTAGAGTGTATAGGGGAGAATCTAGTATAAGAAGAGTAGAAAGGAAGGGATTAGGTTAAGAAGAGTTTTGGTTTTATTTATTTATTTTCAGTTCTAAATTTTCTACCTTTCTCAAGTACCTCCCTAACCTATCAAAAAGGTAAGAAATAACCATTACACATATGAAGCTATGGAAAACATTTCTATATTAGCCATGTTCTAGAAAAAAAGCAAGAAAAATAACGAAAGAAAAAGAATATACTTCAAACTACACTTTAAGTCCTTCAGTTATCTATCTGGAGATGAGTAACATTTTGCATCCTCAGTCCTTTGGAGTTGAGGTGGATAGTTGTGTTGATTAGAGTTACTAGTCTTTTACAGTTAATTGTTGTTGTTGTTACTATGTATGTTATTCTCCTGGTTCCACTCACTTCATTTTGCAACAATTCATATAAATCTTCCTAGGTTTTTCTGAGTCCGTCTCCTTCATCTTTTCTTATGGAAGAATGGTATTCTATCATAATCATGTATCATAGCTTGTTCAGTCATTCCCGAATTGATGGGCAGACCCATCAATTTCCAATTCTTTGCCACCACAAAAAGAGCTGCTATAAATTACATATGGGTCATTTTTCTTTTTCTTTGATGTCCTTGGGGTATAGAACTAGCAGTGTCGTATTGCTGGGTCAAAGAGTATGAACATTTTTATAGTTCTTTGAGCATAGTTTCAAATTGCTCTCTAGAATGGTTGAACTAATGCACCAAACATGCTTTGGTGTATCTGTTTTCCCATGTTCCATCCAATATTTGTCATGTTCATTTTCTGTCATCTTAGCCACTCTGATGGTTATGAGGTGGTACTTCAGAGTTCTTTAAATTTTAAATCATGTATCCTTTTTGAGTTATCAAGGTATGTGTGTGAGATGTTGGTCTTTGCCTAGTTTCTACCAGACTACTTTCCATTTTTCCAACAGTTTTTGTCAAACATTGAGTTATTACCTCAATAGCTGGGATCTTTGGGTTTATGAAATACTAGATTACAATGGTCACTTGCTTTTGTATATTGTGCACCTAATCCATTCCATTGAATAGATTCTATTTCTATTTCTAATAGATTCTATTTTTCATCCAATACTAAGTCCCTCTTTGTAGTATAATCTGAGATTTGGTACTGCTATGCCCTCTTTCTTGTCATTTTTTTTCACTGATTCCCTTGATATTGTTGACCTTTATTTCTTTCAGATGAATTTTATTATTTTTTTCTATCTCTATAAGGGAATTCTTTGATAATTTGATTGGAATGGTGCTCAATACATAAATTATTTTAGCTAGCATTGTCATTTTTATTTTATTTGCTCAGTCTACACATGAGCAATTAATATTTCTTCAGTTATTTAAATCTGTCTTTATTTGTGGGAAGAATGTTTCATATAGGTCCTGTGTGTGTTGGCAAGTAGAATCCCAAGTATTTTACACTGTCTGCAAATATTTTAAATGAGATTTCTCTTTCTATATCTTCCAGCTGGAGTTTGTTGGTACAATATAGAAATTCTAAAGATTTTTTGGGTTTATTTTGTATCCTGTAACTGTGCTAAAGTCATTAATTATCTTGACAATTTTTTTTTTGGCATTGACTCTCTGGGATTCTTTAAATATACCATCATATTATCTGTGAAGATTGATAGTTTTGTTTCCTCGTTGCCTATGCTTATTCTTTTAATTTATTTTTCTTGCCTTATTGCTATAGCTAACAATTCTAGTAAAATATTGAATAATAATGGTGATAATGGGTATTCTTGCTTTATCTCTAATGTTATTGAAAAAGCTTCTAGTTTATCCCCATTACAGATGATGCTTGCTCTTCATTTTAGATAGATACTATGTGCCATTTTAAGAAAATCTCCATTTATTCCTATGCTTTCTAACTTTTTTTAAAAAATAGGAATGGGTATTGTATTTTGTCAAAGGCTTTTTTCTACATCTATTATTGTTGTTTATTATTTATATCATCAATTATGCTTGTAGTATTCCTAATATTGAATCAGCCCTGCCTTCCTAGTATAAATCCAGGCTGGTTATAATGTATGATCTTTGTGATATATTACTGTAATCACCTTGCTAGATTTTACTTAAAATTTTTACATCATATTTATTAAGAAATTAATCTACAGTTTTCTTTGTTCTCCCTGGTTTAGGTATTAAAAATATATTTGCATCATGGAAGGAATTTGGCAGGACTCCTTTGCCTATTTTTTTTCAAAATAGTTTATATAATATTGGAATTAATTGTTATTTACATTTTTGGTAGAATTCACTTATAAATCCATCTGGTCCTAGGGTTTTTTCTTAGGAAGCTCATTTATAGCTTGTTCAATTTCTTTTTCTAAGATAGAGTTAAGTATTCAATTTCCTCTTCTGTTAATTACATAAATTTATATTTTTGTAATATTCATCCACTTCATTTAGATAGTCAGTTTTATTGGCATATAATTTGAAAAAAATATCTTCTAATGATTGCTTTAAGTTTACCTTTATTCATTTTTCATTAGCCCTTTTTCTTTTTGATGCTGGTAATTTGTTTTACTTTTTTTTTTTAAATCAAATTAGCCAATGGTTTCTCTATTACTTATTTAATTGTTTTTCCTCCACAAAACCAGCTCATAGTTTTTTTTTTTAGTATTAGTTTTAGCTCCTTTGTCTCTTGGAATATATTCCAAGTCTTCCACTTCATCATGGTAGCTGCTACATATTGTATGATCCTAACTGTGACTCCCTGATATTTGAGTTATTTCTTTTTGGATTGTTGTAGTGTTTTCTTCTTGACCTGAAAGCTCTGGAATAGCATTCTTGGAAGTTTTCATTTTTGAGATCTCTTTCAAGAGGTAGTCAGGGGATTCTCTTGATTTCTACTTGGCCCTCTGGTTCTAAGATATCTGGGCAATTTTCCTTAAAATTTCTTGAAATATGATGTCTACATGAGTTTTTTTGATCATGGATTTCAGAGGGTCCAATAATTCTTAAGTGATCCCTCCTTGATCTATTTTCAAGTTTAATTGTTTTTTCCTGTGAGATATTTAACATTTTCTTCTTTCAGTCTTTTGACTTTGTTTTGTTGTTTCTTGATGTCTCATGGAGTTATAGCTCCACTTGACCAATTCTAATTTTTAAAGGGTTATTTTCTTCAGTGAATTTTTTTTTACTTCTTTTGCCATTGGTCCAATTCTGATTTGTAAGGAGTTATTTTCTTTAGTATTTTTGGTGCCTCTTTTACCAAGATGTTACTTTTCTTTTTATAGTTTTCTTGCATTGTTCTCATTTCAACCAATTTTTCTACTGTGTTCTTATTTGATTAAATTATTTTTTGCTCTTAAAAAAAGCCTCTATCTTTAACTCTTCTGGGAGTTCTTGTTGAACTTGTGTCCAGTCAGCATTTTTCTTTGAAGCTTTCCATATAGATGTATTCAAGTCTTTTTTTTTTAAAGTTTGTGTCTTGAACTTCTCTGTCACCATAGCTGCTTTCAATGATCAGGTTTTTTTCCTCAGCTTATTTCTTTACTTTGGATTTTATGTTAGACCTTGGAGATGGGAAGGATGTCTAGCCTGATATAACTTTTATATCTTTTTTCTTTCACAGCTATGTCTGGGGACCTGTAAGTTTTCAGATGCTTCTAAAGTGGTATGGTCCAGGGAGAATTCTGGTCACTGCCCTCTTGGTCTGCACTCTGGTGCCTATCCAGGTGGGATCTTTGCTCCCTTGCAACCACGATCACTTCTTTCCACCTTGGAATTGTGGATAATGAATGATAAAGTTGCCAAATGGCACCTGATCCTGTACCCAGTGCTAGCACAGGGGTCCCATGGACTCTCTTTCTGACTTGGTGTTAATTCCCCTTTCCATTCCTTAAGTGCTGAGAATTCTTGCTCCTGCTGCTGCTTTCTCTAAGATTCATAGACCTTCCATCCTGACTTCTGACCAGCCCCCACTCTAGTATCTTTAGAGGTCTCTTTCTGTCTTTCTAAGTTGCTCTGGGCTGGAAAAAAATGATTCAGTGTGACTTTTTGTTATTTTTCACATTCAAAATTCAGTTTGACATATTTTATAAAATTATTTAGAGGAGTATATTGGGAAAACTTGGCAAAAATGCTCATTTTTTGTTCCTCCATATTGGCTCTACCCCATCCTAATAAAGAATTTTAAATGCTAAACAGAATGTTCAAGGTCTCTCATGTAGCAAGTGACAGAGCTGGAATTTGGACTTGTGTCTTGAAAATCCAAATTCAGCACTCTGCCCAGTGGACCATACTGCCTCTCTGGCTTCCTGCAGCTCCTTCCTTCAGGAATCAACTACAGAGGACAAATATTTTGGGAATATATTCTTCTGAGAGTGAAAAGTTTGGGAGAGGATATGATTATTTGTCTTTGGGTGTCTGTGGAGTTGTGGAAATATGTTAAGAACTCAAACTAGGTCAGACTTATATTTGTTGAACTGAACTTAATTGAATAAATGACTGTAAGAATTTGCTTCTGAGAAAATTTGACCCCAGGCTCTGGAGTATAGCTGAATTCATCATCGGGGCAGGCTCTAGCAGTGGTATGAAAGGTGGATGGAGAATCCAGACAGTTTAGTGTCATGGAAACCAAAGGAGGGAGGAATTCCAAGGAGAGTCAACAGAGTCACATGCTGCCCAGCCCAAGGCCAATGTGGGAATGTGGTCATAGGGAGTGGTTTGTGATTTACATGGCTGTAAGTGTTTGTCTGACACTTCGGTGCTTGTGTTTGGTAGCCAATGAGACCACACAACAGTCAAAGATAGAGCATGGGCTGAAATGGGGGTGAATAAGGCTGTCATACATATAATTTACAAAGTACTTTTATGTACTATTTCCTGCTTAGGAGGCAGGTAGGTAGATGGAGGGCTGGGCCTGGAGCCAGGAAGACCTGAATTCAAATCCTGTTTCATTCTCTTACTAGTTGCATGACCCAGGGCAAATCATTTAACCTCTTTTACCCTCAGTTTTCTCAACTGTAAGATGTGAATAATAACAGTCATGAGAATCAAATAAGATGGTATTTGTAAAGCAGTTAGCATAGAGTCTGGCACAAAGACACCATACAAATACTTATTCCCTTCCCTTCCCTCTTGATCCTTCATGACCCTCAATGGCTATCTCTGAAATAGCTCAGGTATCACTAACATGCATCTTAGATGGAGCCCTGGGAGAGACCCTAAAAGTCATCTTGTCCATCTTCCTTATTTTAGTGATCAAGAAACTGAGGGCCAAGAGGGTTAGTGACTCACATTCACATAGTAAGCTGCAGAATTAGGTCTTCTGATTACTAATTCAATTCATTTTAACACTCATTTATTAAGAACCTATTATGGGACACTAGGTGGTGAAGTCAATAGAGCACAGGTCTTGGAGTCAGGAGGACCTACCTGAGTTCAAATCCAGCCTGAGATACTGACTAGCTATGTCCCTGGGAAAGTCACTTAGCCCTGATTGCCTCCAAAAACAAACAAAAAAATAACTTATTATGTGCTAAGTACTAGGAGGTGGGTATATGAAGATAAATATATGGCAGTCTCTGCTCTCCAGGAACTTCCATTCCACGGAAGGGGAGCCACATGCCCACAGATAAAGAAATGACATCTGTACAAAATAAATACAAGTTTGCCTCACAGAACTGGAAGGAAGCACCAACAACCAGGAGAATCAGGAAAAGCTTTTTATAGGAGGTGGCACTTCTGAGCCTTAGAGGAAGATAAAGGAGGTATAAGAGGAGGTGAGGAGGGAGAGCTTTCTGGGTGTTGGGGGCATCATTCACAAAGATGGGAGATGGACCGCTATGTACAGAAGATGCCAAGCAGTCTAGTTTCGCTGACACATAGAGTGTATGGGAGTGAGTCCAGGGTAGGAGTGGGGGCTTTGAGTGCTGATGAGGGGACCATACATTGGATCATGGAGGTGGGAAAGAGCCAGTGAAGCTTAGAACAGAGGAGTGGCCCAGGCTGATAGCATCGCCGCTGTGCAGCTGGAAGGGACCTAAGAAAGATCTAGCCCCACCTCCTTGCTTTTACATGTGATAAAACTTTGGCTCAGAAAGCTCCCATGTCTTGCCCAAAATTGCCCAGGTAGTAACCATCAGAAGCAGAATTTGAACCTGGCTCCTCTGACACCAGACTCAATGGTCTTCTTTTCTACTGTACTGCTTCCCACACTTAAACAAATCTGTATGTTAGCAATGTCAGTTTGGCGGCTGTATGATAATAATAGTTTACATTTATATGGTGCTTACCATGTGCCAGGCACTGCATTAAATGCTTTAAAATTATTATCTCATTGGATCCTCACAATCACCTTGGGAGACAGGTGCTTTTATTATCTCCATTTTAGAGATGAGGAAACTGAGGCCAACTGATGTTAAGTGACTTGCCCAGGGTCACACAATTAATAAGTGTCTGAGGCTAGCTTTGAATTCAGGTTTTTCTGACACCAGGCCCTGCACTCTATTCACTGCATCACCTAACAGTCTAGGTGGAGGTGTCTGTACAGAGGGTGAAGAGGTTGGATTCAAGATCAATTAGATGGCTTCTACGGTTTCTTTGAGGGCTCAGTCTTTGAGGAACTGAACTCAGGTCTTGGCTGTATGAGAGAAAAAAAGGATGGAAACAGAATCAGTAAGACTTGGCAAATGATTGGACATAGAGGGTGATTAAGAGTGAAGAATTTAGAACGACGCCTAGGCTGTAAAGCTTCATAACTGTAAAGTGGGTGGTACCTTTGAAAGAAATAGGGAAGCTCGAAGGATGGATGGGTTTGGGGGAAGGATACTGTTCCATTTTGGTCTTGTTGAGTTTGAGATGCCTTTGGTGGAGATTCCTATCTAACAGGCAGTCAGTGATATGGGACTAGAGCTCAGAAGAGAGATTAAGGCTGGATTTATGGATTTGGAAGCATTTACATGGAGATAATGTTTGACTCCCTGAGGGTTTATGAGAGCATCAGACAAAAGAGACTACAAAACAGTAGAGAAAGAAAAGAGGGTACCCAGGATGGAGCGCTGAAGTACACCCACACCTGGTGATGTGGGTGCAGGAATACATGATGGTTGTTCAAAGCAGACTGAAAAGGATGGATCAGAAATGTGGGAGGAGAACCAAGAGAGAATAGTCCGACCAATCAACAAGCATTTCTTAAGAGTCTATCATGTGCCAAACACTGCACTGAGCCCTGAAGATACAACGATAAACATGGAAGCCCCTACCTTCAAGAAGCTTACATTCTAAGAGAATCAGCTTGCATCTTTCTAGTGCCCTGTCCATTGCATTACACTGCCTCCTTCCCCATCCTACCCCACTTTTATAGACAAGGACACGGAGGTTCAGAGAGGTTAGTTGATTTTCCTATGGTATCCCCACCAAGGAGACAAGTCAGAAGTAGAACATAAGTCTTCTGATTCTAGGGTCTATTACAAGATCTGTGGTTACTGTATGAGATTATATGAGGCTGTAGGAAACTAGAACAGTTTGGGGCTCGCCTCCCTTATCACTTTATTGGTGAAGAAGTTCTTTCCAACAAACTATCATTGCATTTTAATTCAGTCCCTTGGAAAGTATCTGGAATTTGCTGTGCTCATCAAAGTAGCCTCACCAATTCCTGTAAAACACCTTCAACAACAGGTTTAATATTAAAACACCTAATGCTTCAATAATTCACCATGTGGTTGAAAGCTGCAAGTTTCTGGAATTTCCAGCTGCAAACTGTGTGTTTGTATATCACGTAAAAATGAGAGTAGGAGAATAGAAAAGAAGTCTTTTGTTGTTCAGGTGATGTTGCTAGCCTGAACTCTAGAGCAGGACCACTTGAGAACCATTGGTTCATCTGGAGGGGATGTTTATGAGGAACACTTGGTCTTGCACATGAAAAAAGGGGTGGAAAGTTTAAAGAGTGTATAGTTCAAAACAAAACAAAATGAAATCTCTTTTAGAATATAGCCAACTGCTTTCCATATCTGTAACAGCAAGCACCCTAGCATGCCTAGGGCGGCTACTAGCACAGGTTCTTAGATCTGCTTTTCTAAAGGAAAGCAACTCAAAATGGGTTAACAATCTTACTTTAATCAAACATATCATTTACCTAGTTCAGGAGGAAAAG
>CM053588.1:115215561-115259741 GCA_028646515.1 Pseudochirops corinnae
TGTTCTACAGGCAGAGAGTGACTTGATGAGGACACTGGCTATGGCTTTGTTGAGCCTTGTCTCCCCAGGAACTGAGATTGCTGAGGGTTTGCCTCCAATGAAGATGAAAGAAGGCCCTTTCCTTGGGTATTCAATACTGAACTTAACTTTGTTGTAACTTAAGGGTGGATGGCCTTTTGTGCTTTCCTGCACCTTTTGAGATTCAGGGGTGGGAAGCCTTTGAGTTTTTTTTTTTTTTTTTTTGTGCTCTATGACTGACCAAATGAATGTACTTTGTTTATGGTTGGAGACTAATCTCCATTTGAGAAGAGACTTTTGACTGACTAAATGAATGGACTGTCTAGGGGTGGAGTAGTACCTGGATTGAATTGAGAACTTACTTGCTAAAGGAACAAGTTACACTGTATTTTGACTTTCTCTGTTCTGTGAATGTTTGCTGAATAAATGGGGTTTACTATGCTGGTAATCCGAACCTTGGAAGTTGCCTTTGCTTGGCATTACACTCCCCAGTGTTCCCTATGTTCTTCCCTCTCTAGCCAGAATCCATAGACTTGGAAGAGACAGATGAAAGTAACCTGAGAGCTCATCTAATAGGAACTCTTCATTTTATAGAAGAGGGAAATGGGCCCTAGGGATTGTAGGTTAAATGACTTTTGCAAGGTCATCCAAGTAATGAGTGCCAGAGGAGGTATTTGAACCCATGAGGTCCTGGCTTTGAGTGTCAGAAACTTGAAAAAGAAGTCTTGATAGTGAGGTAGAGGGAGAGTGAGGGATGAGATAGAAAGGAAGCAAATATTTTAACTAAAACTTTATAAACCCAAAGTATCATTCCTTCTGGGCCTCAATCCTCACTGGGTTGGAATATCTGCACTTGGGTGGTTGCCTGAGATAATGTTATTTCCAAAAGAAATACTGTGAGGGAGATGTGGATACTAGATGTGACTGTCTAATTAACAAGCTGTGTAACCCCAGGTAAGTCGCTTTCTCTCTGAGCCTCAATTTGTTCATCTCTCTAATGAAAGTATTAGATCAGATGATCGCTAAGATAAGTTTCCAACTCTGTGAGTCTATGCTGAACTTTCAGCAAAACTCCTGTAGGCTTTATTTTGCTTCAATTTCTTTCCCTTCCAAAGCCCTTTGGAAAGTAGAGTATGGTCACTTTTGTTCTGGTTTTGATGAAACACCTTAAAGACAAGAAGGCAGAACTGAAAAACACCAAGTTGAACTGCTAAGGATGATATATTGCTTATTCTGTTGCTTTCTCCATCAACACCGAGGACAAACTCATTCCAAAGCCTCCATGGTTCTGTGTTAACCTTAGACTAAGCTTGAGACCTGAGGCCTGCTGCTGACCTAGTATATGATTTCTAAGTCTAATTGGTTCAAAAGAATCAATATGAGTAGAAAGGGGGTTAGCATTTGGAAGAAAACTTTTGTTATTATTACTACTTTCAGCCAATAATGTAGTTCTGATTTTTTTTTAAATGGAAGGAAATGGAACCTACACACTAAAGGCTACTGAACTTAGTTTCAAATCCTGACAAAATTCCACAAGATGTTGTTAAAAGAATGGTTCCTAGACATTTAGAAAATAAAGCAATGATCACAAAGAATCTGTATTATTTAATCAAAGTCAGGTCATGCTTCACTAGTCTCCATTTACTTTTTTGGCAATTATTCAATAAATTGGTGGATCAGGGAAATGTTGTGAATATTATTTACCTAGATTTTTGCTAATCCTTTGATAAAATATCTCATATTATTTTCAAGGAAAAGATGGAGAAATGTGGGCTAGCCAACATTAAATATTAGATCAATTCAGAGCTGGTTGAAAGAACAGAGTCAAAATTGTAGTCATTAACGATTCCATGTCAATTTGTAAGGAGGTCTCCATCGGAGTGCCACAGGGATCTGTGGTTGACTCTACGGCATGTGACATTTTTATAATTGATAAAAGCATAGATGACATCCTTATCAAACTTGCAGAAGACAAAGTTGGGGGCCATAGCTAACACTGTGAATGAATGAGAGTCTGGCTTCTTGAACACAACTCTCCATCTCTGGTCCTTTGTGCCATCTCTCTTTCAGTCTGTCTTCCGCCTGGCCAATCAGTTGAAAGTTACCAGATTGATTGTACTTTTTTCTCTCTTCATCCCTCTCAACTTCACTTGAGCTTTTGACATAGATGACCACTTCTTCCAACCATATAATCTCTCCACCCTTAGCTTCAGAGACATCTCTTCTGGCTTTCCTCCTAACATTTTAATCATGCCTCTGTTCCTCATAACCCCTCATCTTTTCCCTCACCTCTTAATGTTTTATCTCTGCCCTTGTATATTAAGCTCCTACCACAGTAGCTGTGCACAGGGATCCTAAGTCAAGGATGCTTTTTCCAGAGTGGGTTGGAGTCCATCCTAGCTCTGGAGAAAGTAGAGACTTCAGAGACATTCAGGTCCAACCCCTTCATTTTCAGATGAGAAATGTGGGAAATTCAGGGACATGCTCAAGGTCACACAGATAGAAA
Organism: Pseudochirops corinnae; assembly: GCA_028646515.1. Taxonomy (NCBI): domain Eukaryota; kingdom Metazoa; phylum Chordata; class Mammalia; order Diprotodontia; family Pseudocheiridae; genus Pseudochirops; species Pseudochirops corinnae. The sequence goes on from CM053588.1 coordinate 115,218,086, forward strand.
GCATGAGGAGGAGGACAATTTGAATCCTGGTCTTTGGATTCCCAAGTTGGTGCTTTTACCACCATACTATGGTGTTTCCTTCTGAAATGCTTTGAACTTCATAATGCTTTGTTATTCATTCAAGAAATGGTAGCAGAGCTCTCCTCCTAAAAGCCTGCCTAAGAAATGGTGTCGATTCCATATTTAGACTGTATTTAATATCAAAATATGAATAAAAATGCCAAGTTTTCATGCCTTTCTTTCAGTATTTTGTATGGCCACGAAAGATTGCTGAATGTAGAAGTAAAGATCCAAGGTCTGCCACTTGGATTTAGAGGAGGAAGAAGAAGCCTTAGATACCATCTGGTCCAAACCCTCACTTTTTGAATGAGGAAACTGAGTCCCAGAAAGGCTAAATGACTCATTCCATTTCATACAGGGAGCAGCTAGGTGGAGCAGTAGATAAGAGTACCAGGTCTAGAGTCAAGAAGACTCATTTTGCTGAGTTCAAATCTGGCTTCAGATACTTCCTAGCTTTGTGACCTTGGACAAGTCACTTAACCTTGTTTGCCTTCATTTCCTCATCTGTCAAATGAGCTGGAAAGGAAATGCCAAGAAAAACCCAAAGGGAGTCACAAAGAGTTGAACATGACTGAAAAGGACTGAATAACATACAGGTAGTAAACAGAATTAACAGCCCAAACCAGCATTCATTTTAAAAATTCTTCTTAAATAAGAACTTATTTATCAATAAAATAATTATTTTGACATATAATGAAGAAAAGAAAAGAGGATAGCATAAGAAACTGTGAACTTGTGTTAGGTAGGGTTTTTTAAAGTATGTATTAAATTTAACATTATAGTAGTAAAATTTCTTTGATACCTTGTCTCCTTTTGAACTTCTTTTTGCCTTTTTCTATGAGTTTTTAGATGTTGCATTGGTGCTCCTTCCCTTTCCTTCAACTCTGTCATCCCACTGCCAAGAGGTGGGAAATGTGCTTCATCATCAGTTTTATGTATTTATGATTGGTCATTGTATTGATCAGGATTCTTAAGACTTTCAAAGTTGTTCTTCTCTACAGTATCTCAGTCATTGTATAAATTGTTCTCCTGGTCCTGCTTGTTTCACTCTTCATCAGTTCATATAAATGTCCCCAGGTTTCTTTGAATCGTTCCTTTCATCTTTTCTTCTGGCATTATAATATTCCATCACATTTTTGTTCCACAATTTGTTCAGTCATTCCTCAATTGACAGGCACTCATTTTGTTTCCAACTTTTTGCTACAGGGAAAACCTTGGAATATTTTCATACATATGGGCCTTTTCCCTTTGTCTTTGACCTTATTGGGATTTGTGCCTAGTGGTATTATCACTGTATCAAAGGGGACACACAGTTTAGTGACTTTGGGGGTATCGATCTAAATTGCTTTGCAAAAAGGTTGGACCAATCCCCACCTCCACAAGGTACATGCCACAGCCTTTACAAAATCGCCATTTTTGTTTTTACAATCTTTGCTGATCTGATGGGTATGAGTTGGAACCTCAGGGTGGTTCTAATTCTCATTCCTCTTATTAGTAATAATTTGGAGCATTTTTATGTGGTTGCTGTTAGCTTGTGTTTCTTTTTTTGGAAAACTTCCTGTCCATATCCTTCTACCATCTATCTATTGGGAATGGCTCTTGTTTTTATAGATTTGTACCAATTCCCTATGTATCCCAGATATCAGATTGTTATTAGAGACATTTACCAGAAAGATTTATTTCCTAGCTGTTCCCTTTCTAATACTAACTGCATTGATTTTGTCTGTGCAAACGCTTTTCAATTTATGCGATCCAAATCATCCATTTTATCTTTTGTGATCATATCTACCCTTGTTTAGTCAACTAGATTTCTTTTGACTGTATCTTTGCTTCTCTTTCCTCTCAGATGAGATACTAAGAATCCTCTGGCAAAGAGAGTTGGGTATATGAAGACAGAAACTGGTACCTTCTTTTATACTCGTCTCTTCCTACTAGCTCTCTGATCTGCTTTTGCTGTGGCTAGTTTCCTTATACTCTTTTTCATCCTCTTCTTCTTCTTCCTCATTCTCCTGGCAGCATTAGAGCCCAGACTGGCTATAGATTAGAGACTGCCAGAGTGTGTATGGGCCACGTGAGTGAAAAGGGCACTCAGGCTGTCTGTCCATTTGAAGGCTCATCTCTTTTCCAGTCACACACAAAGGCTAATGGGGGCGGCTATCCAGAAGCACAGAGAGGCTGGACAGAGGCAGTTGCTGGGGTGGGGTGAGAATGACAGTCTAGGTTAGATACAGGCTGAGGTTTTCCATTATTGTCCCTGAAAAGATCATTTGTCCCTATTTACAGCCTTGCTTTGATTTATCTGGTGGATTGAGTAGATAAGGAAACTTCATCACTGTCCCTTCTCAAATCCATCACTGTAAACATCGTGGCTATCAGGATTGGGCTGGGAAGCATTTCTCACCCTGTCCTCCATCATCGTGGGCCCCCACCCCCACCCCAAGCACCTGCAGCAGTGGCTACTTGGTCGTCAGAGGGTGTGCTTGAAATTATTAAGATGTCTTGTCATGTCAATAAATCCTCTGCCAGAAGATGAGATGTGAAAGTGTTATTAGTACATGTGGGGGAGGGAAAGACAAAGTAAGAGGACCTGAAGAGGGATGCTAGGACAAAATCCTAGTTTGCACAGATAGAAATTGTATTAATTAAATTAAATCAATTGCTCTAGTTGACTCTTTAATTAGATAATTCAATTTTCAGTCCAGATCTGTAGTTTCCTTGCTATAGAAACTCCTACAGAGGCCTCAAATGAGCAGCTCTCTCCTTCTCTACTCTGTTAATTGGCAACCTTAGAGAGTTGCCTGGAGCACTGAGAGGTTAAATCGTTTGCCCATGGTCACACAGCCCAACTCTGTCAGAGGCAGGCCAGATCTTCCTGATTTTAAGGCTGGCTCTTTCTCCACTATGCCAAGCATGAATTGGAACCTCAGAGTAGTTCTAATTTGCATTTTTCCTATTATTAGTGATTTGGAGCATTTTAAAAACTGATTGTTGTTAGCTCTCGTCTCTTCTTTTGAAACTGCCTGTCCATATCCTTCAGTTGTTTGTCTTTTGGGAATGGTTCTTTGATGCATCATGCTAACAAAACAAAGCAAAACAAACCTAAAAACAAATGCCAGCCCCTGTGGGGGCTTTTAATTAGCTCTATCTACCACTTCTTCTCCAGGAAGGCTGAGACAAAACAGCTTCTTCTCTCACTCACCTGTCAGGCATTGTTACTGGCCTTAGACAAGAAGGCTTTGGGCCAGGCTGCTTTCTGGCCCCCATTCTCTTCATGCTTTTGATGACACCAGGTGGTACTTTGCAGGACAGAGCATTCTCGGCAAAGCATAATTGTCTAGGACAACCGGTAAAGGGGTCTGGAAGAAATCAGATTTGGAAAAGAAAAGGAAACTCTTCCTCCAAATTCTGGTCCTATTCTGCTCCAGGTTTCTCCTCCCCTATCCAGTGCTAGAACACTGGAGAGCCAAGTCAGGGTAAAGTATTTACGGGTGGATAGTGGTGGCAGCAATGGATAGATGGATGTTCGGCATGCTTGGGGATGCTGCATTGTTTAGTCGTACTTTGGATCTAGGTGGCCAGGCTCCTGGTGAGGAGGAAGTAGTTCCTGACCCAGGTAAGACTACAAACTTTATGACACTCAAAGGTCTCCAATACTAAAACAGGCATAGATAAGTAGTGAGCTCCCTATGTCTGGAAATGTTCAACCTGGAATTGAAGACCATCTCTCAGGGATATTGTTGAGGGGACTTTTGGTATTGAGTGGGAGGGTCCCTTCTATGTCTAAGCTTGCCATTCCTTGTGAATATCTGCATGTGACAAATTCTACATATGTGTGCATGCATGCATTTTCTCAGATGAAACTGCAACCTGATTTTCCAAGCTGTGCAGCATTTGTTTTGAGAAAAAACAGCCAGCTCAGAGGTGATGAGGGTGACAGGGTTGCAATTATCACATGCTCCTCAGCTCTGAGTTTATTGTGTTAAAGGGTGCTTGACAACTCTGAGCTTCCCCTGTGTGGGGGAACAAGAGCCCCCAACCTCTCCTTATAACACTTGGCACATGGACAGACAGATGTGGGACTGGAACAGGGAGGGGGATGGAGGGAGAGGGGGCCCCAATCATCTTCCCGCCCCCAATTCCGCCTCTTCTGTTGCAAGAATATGGAGATAAGCCCTCCAAGTGACTCCATTTTTGGAGGAGTCTTTATATGAAATCAGCTAGCACACACCCAGAATGCTTTGGGTGGTGAATTGGGGCTGGTTTATGAAAAGCTTTAGGACCAGCCAGTGACCTCTGTTGAGTTGTTCTGACCTGGGTTAAAATGCATTCTCACCTTCTGCAAGAAGCCTTTCATGATTCCCCCTTATCCTGAGGGCCTTCAGTCTGTGGATTATCTCCAATTTATCCTGTATGCTTTTATTCTCTTTGTGTGCTCTCTCCCCGCATTTGATAGCAAGCTCCTTGAGAACAGGAACTAGGAATTTTTGCCTTTCTTGTAGCCCTAGCACTTAGCACAGTGCTTGCCACCTGGTAGGGACTGAATCATTGCTCCTTAACTATCTGGTCAAAGATCAGGAGGGGACTTAGAGGAGTGAACCTGTGTCATTTAGGATTAAGTAGAGAAAAAGGCTGAGTTTATCCCTCAAATCTAGTGGAGAAGGAACTGCTAGGCGGGACAAGGAACCTTAAATAATGGGATTTCTGCGGCCAGACTAGGATCAGGGCTGGGCGTGTGGCTGCTAACAGACTCTAGCAAAGCACGGAAGGAGCTCCCTGTAAAGAGTGGTTTGGCTTTTTGCCCCTTCTTTCTTCCCACACTCCCACCTGCTAATTAAGGGTAATTATGCAAGGACCACTTCCCTTTCATCAGAGTGGCCCTGGTAATTAGTCCTCAGGCTTAAGTGATTAGTTTTCTTGTGTTGGTGAGCTCCTGGACCTTGGGACTTTGTGAGGGCTTGGTTGCTTCTCAAACTAAGAAATCTGAGCTTAGGAACAATGAGTCCTTCTGTGTATACTACGGCCTGAGCCAGCTCCAAGGCAAAGAACTCCCCGCAGGTCCTGCTTCATCACCTCTCTGCTCAGGAAAATGGAACAATAATAGTGCATAGTCAGATGTCCCTGTTAGGCTCTACAAACTGTTTTATCTCATCTATCTTGGTGAGGTAAGCACTATATTAGACTTATTTGGTAAATTCCTTCCATGCAGGGACTGTCTCACTTCTGTCTTTACGCTCTCAGCGTCCATCACACGCAGGGCATGACTGGCCTTGTGATTTCACTGGTGTAGGGCAGTGGTATCAAACAAGGCCACTTGACCCATGTGTAAGTATCCCTGCAGGCTTAGAAAACCACAAACAGTATTAACATTGTCTATGTTCTCCAGTATTTTTATCTACTTTGTCAAATGTTGCCTAATTAGATTATAATCTGGTTCTGCCCCCACTTGGGAGAGTGGCCGATGGGCTCCATGTGTTTAACACCACTGGCTTAGGGAACTTCTCTGATATGGGAACTCCCTCTTCTAGACCTTCTCTATAACTTACAGGTTTAAAGTTGCCTAAAGTAGTGGTGTTAAACTCTTGAAAATGGGGTCACACTAAATTGTGCATAAGGATCCCTGCAGGGTACATATTGACTTAGAAAACCACGCATGTTTACATGTTTTGTTTTTATTGATATAAAAACATTAAAATCAGGAATTACATTTTAATCTCATTAGGACCACACTTGGGAGTGTTGTGGGCTGCGTTCAATGTTTGACACCTCTGACCTAGAGCACTGAGAGTTTAAATGATTTACCCAGGGACAAACAGCCATATGTGTCAGGAATGAGATCACCTTTGCTGACTGGAACATAGTAGATGCTTGTTGAATGATCAGTTTTACATGTGAAGAAACCAGTTCAAAGACTTTTTAAATAACTTGCCCAAGATCGTGTTCAATTTAAATAAGTGAGAAAGTTGAACCAGTCTGTTGATGCTAAATCTAGTGCTCCCTCCTCGACACAGAATTTCCTCCTTAGACATTTATAATCTGCTGGCAATTGGCAGGAGTAGGATTTGATCTCAGTTTTTCCAACTCCTAATCCAGTTCTTTTTTTCACAGCAGTATATGGTTTCTTCAGCAATACATGAACTGGTATGTACTGTAGGTGGTTTTCTCAGTTTGTGCTCCTGGAGATGATCTGGAGGGGTGATCTCAGCCCTCAGCTGGATCTGCTGAATGGGAGTCAGAGAACAGAAATGAACAAGATCTATTGGGATGCTAAAGAAGACTTCTTGGTGTGGCAGAAGATGTCGCTTTCCAGGGTACAGATTTGGTTTTTATAACTTTTCAGACTCACTTAGAGTACCCAGCCAATCAGCAGCGTTTTGTTATAATTTAGGGTACTTAAGTAGAGCATTTCACAGGACAGAGGGACTAGGGAAATGGGGAAATCACTCAAAAGAAAAAGAGAGGTGTCTGGGAGAATGTTTGCCACATAGCTGGCAGCTGTTGAGGTTTGTTGACCTGGACAGAGGTTACTGGCTGGCTGGTCACTTTGCCATACAACCGCATGGCAACTACCCCACGGTTATCAGAATGGGGAGACCTTCTCTGTCCAAGGGCAGGAAAGAAGAGGAGGGGATCAAATGCTTTCATAACTGTTAAAGAAGCCCATCTGACTTAAGAAACATAAATTGAGGCAACCACTTAGACAGATCTATAGGTGTCTCTTATCAAAGGATCAAATAGTTTTTGCTTTTAAACAGGGGATGAGACTGCCCACTTTACAATGTTCTTCCAAGGCTTGTTATACTTTCTTTCTCCTTCCCTGCAAATTTTGAGAATTCAGAGAAGGAAAAGATTGCTGTGGAATGGGAATCAGGGGAGGCTTCATTGAGGAGGTGGCTTCAATAATTTCAGCCTGGAAACAAATGAATAAAGCCTTCCCCAATACACCCACCTCTCTGTCTCCTATCACTGTTACTGTTTGTAAGCTCTATCTTTATTGGCTTCGGTATCATTTATACAGAATTCTTATGCTGGCCCACACGTGTATCTGTCCCATCTTCTTCTCAGGTGCCGGAGCAATATTCTTAAAATCTAAGTCTGATCATGTCATCTCCTACTCAATAAATTCCACTGACTCTTTAATACCTTTAAGGTCAAACAGAAACTCCTTTGTTTGGCATTTAAAACACTTTACAATCTGGCCTCTTCCTATCTTTCCAATCTTTTAAAGCATTATTCTCCTCTAAGCACTCAAAATTCCAGTTACTCTAATCTACTTTTTTTTTTTTGGAGGGGAAGAAGGCAAGGCAATGGGGGTTAAGTGACTTGCCTAAGGTCACTCAGCTAGTTAAGTGTCAAGTATCTGAGGTCACATTTGAACTCAGGTCCTCCTGACTTCAGAGCCAGTGCTCTATTCACTGTGCCGCCTAGCTGCCCCTTGTTATTTTTAAATTTTAATTAATTTATTTTTAGTTTTCAACATTCACTTTTATAAGATTTTGAGTTTTAAATTTTCTCCCCAAGACAGCATGCAATCTGATATAGGTCATACATATACAATCATATTAAACGTATTTCCACATTAGTCACATTGTAAAGAAGAATTAGAACCAAAGGGAAAAACCATGAGCAAGAAAAAACAAACAAAAAAACAACAACAACAAAAAAAAAGGAGTCTTTTAGAATTGTCTTAGATTATTACATTGCTGAGAAGTGCTATCTACTTGTTATTCTTCACATAGCATTATCCATCTCCCATCTCCGGGAGCCTCTAAACTGGCTGTCTCCTATGCCTAGAATCCTGTCCTCTTTGAATCTATGACTTCCCTGGCACCATTAGCTGTTATCACCTACCCCTCTAAGATTCTCTTTCACCTACTTTTTCCACCTACTCTATATTTATCTTGTGTATACTGATCTATGTTTAAGTTATCTCCTTTATTAGAATGGAAATTCTTGGGGTGGCTAGGTGGTGCAGTGAATAGAGCACTGGCCCTGGAGTCAGGAGGACCTGAGTTCAAATCCAGCCTCAGACACTTAACACAAAAACTAGCTGTGTGACCTTGGGCAAGTCACTTAACCCCAACTGCCCTAAAAATGAAATAAAATAAATTTTTTTAAAAAAAGAAATTATATTTTTAAAAAAAAGAATGGAAATTCTTTAAGGGCAGGTACCACTTTTGATTTTTCTTTTTAGCTAGGTACTTGGTACAGTGCTTACCATATAACAAACACTTAATAAATGTTAGTTGACCAATTGGTGACAAGATTGTAACCTGTTTAGAGGTAGGGACTGTGTCTTCTGCCCCTGTGTTCCCCCACAACATCAGAGTTCCCCACACAGAAATCAGTGAATTTATATTTGCCCTCATCAGACATTCATTCATTCCATTCATCCATTCACTGTTCATTGCTCAGCAAATATTTACTTACTAATATTGGAACTACTTCAATCTGTAAGGCAGTGCGCTAGGTGCTGTGGGGATACAAAGAAATCTAAGGCATATTTCCTTCCCCTTAAGGAGCCTACAGTCTAACTGATAAAACATCACTCCCACACAATGAGACAAAACTAGAAATCCAGGAAAGCACCAAAAAAGGCATCCTCAAATCAACTTTCAAAGATAAATTCAACTTCGAGTGGAGAGAGTCCTAGAACCCCAGGACACAAAGTCCATTGGGAGGAAAGTCTTTGAGACAAGGGTGGGGAACTTGTGGGCCTGAGGCCACATGTGGTCCAAGTGTGGCACTTGAGGACCTAGAGGGCCACGTGGGATCTTGAGGCTGCAGGTTCTCCACCCCTGTGATACATAGCCCTATGGATGTATGTAACTTTGTGTGTGTGTGTGTGTGTGTGTGTGTGTATGTTTGCAGAGGGAACATATATCTCAGGGCAGAGGCCCTGGTAGAGTCAAAGAAAAAAAGGTAGCTTACCTGGTGTGTTTGTTGAGGTGCCAGGTTGAGGAATATATGGCAGGGAGCCATATAATCATTCCCTGTTTAAGTTAATTATTCTCTCACCAAATGCTAAACTCAGCTGTTTCTACCTTTAATTTTGGTGCCTTAGGGCAAAACCCCAGTGTCCCTGTCCCAGTTAAGGTTCTTTCCATTTGTGAAAAGTTAAACAACGATGCAAGACAGAAATTACTGCCCTAGTCAAAAAGCTGTGTTAGCTCAGCGCCAAATGAGCAGAACCACTCGTGTAATGCATTTAAGAAAGGAAGAGAGCCCAAGTAATCCTGAAGGGCTTTAAGCAGATGGGATTTAGATTATCAATTGCATTAAATTGTAAATTATTGATTAGCATCAAGCTTAATTTCTGAAAGGGATCCTAGAGGTCACCTAGTTAACTCCTTTCACGTTATAGGTTTTCTTTTTAGGCAATAGAGAGTTAAATGACCTGCCCAGGGTCACACAGCTAGTAAGTGACTGATGTCAAATTTGAACTCAGGTCCTCCTGACTCCAGAACATGCCAGGTGCTCCATCCATTGCACTACCTAGCTGCCCCTCTTTTTTTTATGTTATAAAAATTTTAATTCAGTACATGCTAACAGTAACATGTGTAAGTGAAGGGGGCAACAGCTAATACCCCAGACTGAAGAACTGACTTATCAAATAGTAGCAGAGCTGTGATTCCAAGCCCAGGCTCCTCAATAATTCATACTGTGCTCATGCAGAACTAAGAGGCATGAGAATCATTGTGGTATTAGGGAAAGAGCACTGAACCTAGTGTCAAGGGACTTGGCTTCAAATTCCAGTCTTGCTACTTATTACCTGTGTGGCTTGGACAAATTATTCTATCAGGGCCTCAGTCTCTTCATCTATAAAAAGAGGGAACAGGACTAGATTAGGGGCAACTGGATGGCTCAATGGAGAGAGTGCCAGGTCTGGAGTCAGGAGAACCTGAGTTCAAATCTGACCTCAGATACTTACTAGCCATGTGACTGTGGGCAAGTAACTAACTTAGCCCTGTTTGCCTCAGTTTCCCTTCTAGTTCTTAGTCTTATGATCTTGTTCAATGCTATTCTTGTTAGACCATTCTGCCTCTCAAAAAGAAGTCCTCTAGGGGCAACTAGGTGGCACAGTGAATAGAGCACTGGCCCTGGAGTCAGGAGGACCTGAGTTCAAATTTGGCCTCAGACATTTAATGCAAAAACTAGCTATGTGACCTTGGACAAGTCACTTAACCCCAACTGCCCTACCTTCCCCCCTCCCAAAAGCAAAAAAACAAATAGAAAAAAAATAAGTCCTCTATGTAAGATGGAATTGAGTTTAGCCTTGAAGGATGGGTTGGATAAGACTAGGCCAGGGGAGGGAGTGTCTTGAACAAAAGCATAAAAGCAGAAATGTGTAGTTTGTTCAGATTGAGCTGATTAGTTTGACTCTTGTAGAGAATCATATAAGGAAGGTGTGGTATAAAAGGCTAGAAAGGCAATTTAAGACCAGGTTAGGGCAGGGGGGGGCAGAATATCAGGCTAGAGTTTACTCTCTCCTTTTATCTGGAAAGCCATTGATGTGTCCCATGTGCAAAGTACTGTCTTGCTTATGGCACAAAAGTTTCAAACCAATTCAGTCTCTGCCCCACAATAGCATCTTAAATGTGTTTGTTCATTGATCTGACTATTCTTTTTTTTTATTTCCCCTACTCACCACCCCAAAAGAGCCATCCCACAGTATAACCCCTCCCCCAATCTGCTCTCTCCTATGTCCTCCCCCATCGCCCCTCTGACTTTCCGGTAGGGCAGGATGGATCTCCTTATCCCAGTGCCTGTATATCTTAATTCCAACTTGACTATTCTTTCTGTGATGCTCTCTCTCATTTTGCTCAAGAATCTCTTTTCATATGTTTTCTGTAGGCTCTAATATTTAAGGCCCTTTACAATTTAACTCCTGGCCAAAATGAATTTTTCTTCTCTGCTTCCCTGCTCTTTTTCCTGCCTTCTCCCAGTTCTGTGTCTTGCTTATCCCTCTCTTTCCCCCTCCTACCTTCATATATGAATGGATTCTACCCATCAACATCTATTGAAGTCTTTCCCTCTCTTTATGGCCCAATGCAGGTGCCATGAATCCAATTCTAACCACCTTTACACCACCCCAAGGTGGGTGAGATTTAACTAGCTGAGGGATCTCTCCCTCTTCAAATTTCTTATAGCACTTTGCCTAAATGTCTTCTCTGCACTTATCCCAACTTCCTTTCTATTATAGTTATTTGCATACTTGTGATCAGGTTTAGAGCTAGAAGTGACCTTCATCATCTAGTCCCAACCCCATCTAGTCATCTAGTTCAACCCCAGTTCTACAAATGAGGAAAATGTGGCCCAAAGAGATTAAATATCTTGCCTGAGGTCACATAAGTAGAAAATATCAGTATGTGAATTTGAACCCAGATCCTCTGCCTCTGCTAGTGCTTTTTCCATTATACCATTTCCCCTTCTTTTAGAAAAGGAACTCTAGCCTATCTTTCACAGATCCACCAAACCTCAGTATTGAGAGCTATCTCAGAGGCCATCTAGTCCAACTTTTAACCTAGTATTCATCTCTGTCCGATATTCACAATATTCTAACCTGGTCATCTAACCTTTGCTCAAAACTCACCAATGAAAGGGAACTCACTACCTGGGCTGGAGGAATGGTGCTTTCATGTTTGGACACCTATAATTTTTAGGGAGGTTTTCCTTATATTGTGCTATAGTCTGCCTCTGAAACTTCCCTCCCTATTCTAACCACTTGTTCTGCCCTCTGGAGTTAATGGAAGGAATAATAACAAGTAACATTTATGTGGTGCCTTAAGGTTTGCATAGCACTTTACAAATATTAGGAGTAGATCTAATCCTCATCCCTCATTTCATGGAGCCTCCAGCCTCTCCCCAGGCTCTAGTCTGTCAATTTTCTTCCTACCTCTTGTATCCCTACCATGTACCATAGTGGCTTGCATGCAGTAGGTTCATGGTAAATGTTTGTTGAATTGAATGATGAGTAGCACTTCTTCCTAGTGCGATCCTCTGTGAAGATAGGCCTGGCTCTGCTTGATATCCTGTCCTATCCCATGACAAATACCTTGGAGTGCTGAACAAAATCAACCAGTGAATATTGTAAGGAAGAGGGCAAAGCAAGACCTTTGTGCCTGATCCATCATCTCAGCCCCAGCATCCAGTAGCAGTTTCCATCCAGGAGGCAGAGGAGACTGGATGCTACCCCAGGTCTTGTCTGCGAGCTGAGCAATTCCTTTGTTTGTCCCAACATCTGAAGCCAGAGAGCCATCAAAAGCCCCAGGAGCTTGGCAGTAGGGGAAGGCTCCAACCATTGTATGTCTTTCCAACCAGGTGCACTTGTGAAGCCTCTTGGGAGACAGCATCAAAGCCCAGCCAGAGCTTTAGTTAATGCTCCTTCCCTTTCTTCTCCCTACTGCAAACAAAGGCCCCTCTGCTTTCTCACACAGATGTGGCTCAGTAAGTGGTTTTCAATCTTTCCCAGGCTGGTTTCTTTTGGAGGAGTGCATCCGGCAAGCTTGCTTTATGTTTCTCACTTTGATTTGCTGGAAGTGCAGATGGGGGAGGAGCAGCCAAGCAGCACTTCTTGGGCTGTGATTTCTCTTTCCCTGACAGCTGTGTGCCCAACGAGCACCCCAGCTTCCCCTCCCCTAGGGAGCAGTAAACCACACACAGCACTTTGCGTAGGGATGCAGACACTTGGGGGTAAGATTCCCCAGGGCTGGCTTTGCGATGAAAACATGAGTTCCTGCATCAATCCCTGGAAGATCTGAGGTTGCTGTGAGCTGACTGTGTTCTTAAGGCCTGGGTTTTATGAGCTAGCTTCTGATGGGGAGGAAGCATACCCAGGTACCTGAGATCTCTGGTATTCAGTGTTACTGCACTGGAAGGGACCAGGAGCTCAAGAGTTCCCTCCTCTCACCCTCCTGTCTGCTTTTAGATGGGTGCAAAGACACCAGGGACTAGAGAGAGTTGAGATCATTAGGCATGTTCTCTCATTACACAGGACTTCAAAAGAGGATTTGTTCAGTGCTAAAGTACATTCCTTGCTGATAAGATTGTTTGAAATAGCTTCACACCCTTCTCCTGGGGGCACTCAATAAATATTAATGACCCCAGAATGATGGTTTCCATAAATTCATTCTCTTTCTCCACATAACTAAGCAACAATCAGTCCCAGGGGGCCATGGAGAGATGTAATGCTACCTCCCTAGAAGGTGATAGCCTGAGGAGCAGCTTGACAGATGCTGGAAATCTTATTCTTTGGATTAAGAGCAGGGCAAAAAGGGGACTGGATGAAATCAGTATCTTCCCTGTTTTTGACTTAAGCATCCTCTACAGGAGTGTGGGTCTGGAAGGAGATACTTGGAGATCTAAAGGTCTAAAATTGAAAAGTTGCTTTTGGTAGTAGACTGGTGGAAACTAGATAGGCTTGACCTGGATGGATGCTAGATCTGGCCTCAGTGTCTATACACATCAAAATATATATACACATTATATATACATATATAGATAGCTATAGATATGATGGGTATGTACACATATGTACATATACATATATAGTCTAATAGTTCTGTCTTGCATGGAATAGTTGAGTCTCTTATCCTGATAGTGTAGATGAGGGAACTGAAGCCCAGAGAAGAGGAAGAATACTGGATCAAGAGTCAGATGACCACAGCTCTGCTATTAGCTACCTGTGGGATCTTAGACAACTAACTACAGCTAACTGTTGTAAAATGATGGTGTTGGACTAAAAACATTTTAAAGATTCCTTTCTGTTCTAGTAGTGTGTAACTTTATGATCTGGTCTGAGGTCATCAAGATAGGAGAAACACCTCAGTGAGAATCACTCTCTCTCCATTTCCATCCTAGGGCTCTTTCATGGTATTTATTCCTTGGACCATAGGTGATAGACTTCTATTTCAGGGAAGAGGCCCAAGTTACACTCTAATGTTCCTCTGCTCCCTTGAATGATATGCTTTTCAGTCCATTCTAGCAAAGTGAAGTTGATTGTTTATATGAACCCAGGGGAAGAGGTCTGTCCTGGCTCCCCATAGAGATTCTTTGTGAAAGTAGCAGCTTGGCTGTCCAATCAACACATTTCACTGGGATAGGTTAAAGATAAAGTATCTCAGGGAGGAGCAAAGGCTCCCTTGGAAATCTCCTTTCCCCATCTTTCTACCAGTACATAGGTGGCGGGGGTGGGCAGAGGATAAAAAGAGAAGGGAGCTCTGAAACTCTTCCTCCTCAGTGCCCTCCTGTGCTTTGCGTTCCCCGCACCAGTGGGTTGGAAATGAATGGAGATCAGTCATGAGAGGACAATGATAAATAACTGCACGTGGGTTGGAGGTAAATTGAACAAACCGGGGCAGCTTGGGGAAGGGAGCTCTCCAGGGTCCAGACGGTTACACTGTCATTTCCGCCGCCCACCCCTCCCCCCCATTACTGGGAAAACATTTTAGTCCCATCACTCAATTCCAGCTTCCCAAAGAGAAATTACCAGTTTCAAGCCACGTTTGGATAGTATTTCTGTGCTGAGAATCCGTCTGGTGCATCCAGCCAGGATCCCCTTTAGGAACTTGCTGTGCTGAAAGCCCCAATTGTTCAGGCTCAGATAATTAATTTTGATGTTTATTTCAAAAGGGCGGAAAAAAGTATGAGCTCATTCAACATGCTAACTAATTAGCCTGGGGAAGAAATATAAGCCTAAAGAACAATACTCTTTGAAGAGAATCTAGATCCTAAACACTCCAGTAAAATGTGAGCTTCTTGAGAGGAAGGGTTGTTTTTCATTTGGTCATTGTTTCCTCCTGTATTTAGCGCAGTGCCTTGAACATAGGAGATACCTGAGAAGTGATTTGTACAGTGAATTGGAGTGGAAATACATCTGGAAGACCAGTATCCTGCATTCAAGGTGACATCAGTCTTTAAGAAAGGTCCTGCAAAGGTAAAGGGGTATCTATACCCCACCTCCACTGAAGTCACAACCAAAAAAAAAAAAGGGAATTCCAAAGAAATGGAATTATGGAAAGAGCAATAAATAAAAACCATCATAGGATTTACATTTCAAATTGGAAGATCCCTCAGAGACAATCAAATTCAACATTCTCACTTTACCATTGATGGAACTGAAGCTGGAAATATAGGTTGGGGTCAAATTCTGAAGAATTTTAAAAGCCAAATAAAGAAGTTGTTATGTCATCCTAGAGGCAGTAGGGAGCTACTGGAATTTATCGAATAGGGAAATGCTTTGGTCTGATCATTGCTTAAGAAAAATTTACTTTGGTAGCCATGTGGAAGATAGATTGGGAAGGAGAGAAAATGTATGCAAGGATTCTGGTTAGGAAGACATTGTAAAAGTCCAGGCAAGAAGTGACAGGGGCATGAACTAAAATGATTGCTATGAACAAAAAGGGTCTGATGCAAGAGATGTTGTGTAGGTACAAACAGCAAGATTGACAATTGATTATATATGTGGGATAAAGGAAGATTAACAAATCAAGGCTAATACTTAGGTTATGAACCTGGGATGCTGGAAGAATGGCAGTGCCCTCAACAGAAATGAGGAAATGTGGTAGAAAGGAGGAAGGGAGAGAGCAGATTTAATATGTCCTTCAACCAAGTAAAGAAGTCATTCCATTCAGTGCTTATTTCCTGATCTGTGGGCCATACAGCTGGATAATGGAAACTTTTCTGGGCTGAAATGTGTCTTTCTCTTAGGACAGTAGGTCAATATGCAGAGTTGGAACACAATCTTACTGACTTACCAGTCTTTTGCACTCAACAGACTTCTTCTGCTATCATCTTGAGTGTAGTTGTTAACACACACACACAAACAAACACACAGCCTGAGAATCACTTCATCTTAGGACTGGAAAACACTCCAGAAGTCATTTACTGTTACCTGTATCAAAACAGAAATCCTTGGTACCATATTCCTGACAAGTGATCATCCACCTTTGCTTAAATAACACAAGGTGATGGAGTAGCTATCTCCTGGAGCAGTTTTTTTCTACTTTTGTATAGTTCTAATTGTTAGGAAATTTTTGTATAGTTCTAATTGTTAGGAAATTTTTTCCTTATATTGAGTTAACTCTACCTCCCTATGACTTTCACCCATTGCTCTTGATTCTTATCTCAGGGGGCAAGGTATTGTTCATTGTCTCAATCATGTCTGACTGATTGTGATCCCATTTGGGGTTTTCTTGGCAAAGATACTAGAGTGGTTTGCCATTTCCTTCTCCAGCTCATTTTACAGATGAGGACCTGAGGCAAATAGGGTTAAGTGACTTACCCAGGCTCACACAGCTAGTAAGTGTCTGTAGAACAGGATTAATACCTCTTCCACAGGAGCACTCTTTAAATATTCAATGATAGCTACCATATTCTTCACTCCCCCTGCCTGCCCCACAACCAGGCTTTTCTTCATCTGAAGAGAAGATTTCTTCCCATGACCCTCAGCTGTTACTGTTATAGTTTTTTGTCCTCTCCAGCCACACAGTAAGATGAACCTTCATAACAATATACTTAAGTAGGTACACACAGATAGACATAAGGAGAAACAGGAAAAGAGAAATAATGTCACATGGAGATCATCTATATCAGGGGTGAAGGGAAGAGAATAAATGGAAGATATTCATACCAAAAGCAGAACAATGTGAAATAGTATCAAGATTTCCAGAGCCCAGGAAAGTAATAGTAGTAGAGTAGAAAGACAGAAGGGTCCAATAGAACAATAATAAAGAAAAGTCCTAACTTTGTCATGCTAGAGTCCCACTTGAAGAGATAGTTACTGGATAGTTTTCTTATAGGCCTTCCTTATTGTCTTTGTGAGGTCACTATTCTCAGAGGAAGGCTTTTAAGATCATTCTGTGGTCAAGTATATGTATGGAGAAACTGGGGTATCTTCTTAACTGTGGAATTCAATTAAAAACCACTGCCTTTGCACAGAACATTGTACTAGGCACTGATTGGAGAAAAAAATTTAGACATGACAGTTTCCAACTTTACAAAGCTTGAAATCAATATGGTACATTGCATGAATGGTACATAGTAAGCATTTGCTAAATGCTTTTTCATTCTATTACTTTCTGGGGATATTTAAAGAAGGTAATATTTGATGTGGGCTTTAAAGTGGAGGTAGGGATTCTATAGGGTGTGTATGAGTGGGGAGAGGGTGGGGCAGTAAAGAGAGAAGCTACGTGGCACAGTGGAAAAAAATACAGGATGTGGATCTTGGTTTAGATTTTACCTCTGAGCTTGTGTGATACTGGGCAAATTGCTTATGGTCCTTGTGGACCATAGGATCAAAATCTAAGGGGCAAGAAAGCATGGTGGTTTGCACATGCAACAATGAGTAGCCCAGTTTACATGGAGTATGGACTAGATGGAGGAATGTAGGGTTGAGACCTGGAAAGGTAGACATAATACCAGATGTTGCCACATTAGGGCAAGAAAATGAGTTTTAATTCTATTCAGTAGACATTATTAGGGAATCAATGAAGGGTTTTGAACAGAAGAAGAGCTTGACCTAATCTATAGGGAAATAAAAATGTTTAGCCATACTCAATGGGGTGGTAGACAGTGAAGAGTGGAGGCAGGAAGGCACTTTTTGTAATTATGGATATAGGGTGGACTTAGCAAGGGCCTGTACTAGAGTGAAGGCATTAGAATAAAGATCTGGATGCAAGCAAACATCTAGAGATATATCAGAAGTAGAATCGATATGACTTCACAACTAATTGAATATAAGTAATGAAAGTGTTAAAAATCTCACCAAGGACTCAAACAGGGGATATGGGTGAACAGTGCCATCAGGGACATAAATAGTAGCCAGAAGGAGGACAGGTTTTATGGGTTTGCCTCAGTTTCCTCATCTGTAAAATGAGCTGGAGAAGGAAATGGCAAACTACTCCAGGATCTTTGCCAGGAAAACCCCAAATGGGGTCATGAAGAGTGGGACACAACTGAAATGACTCAATGGCAGCAACAACAACAAAATAAATGTGACTCCCCAAATACTACCTGTTTAGGTTCACATTTTATTGGTTATAAGTTTCCATATGACTTCTGAATCTTGACTAGTCAGTTACACATAGTGAGCAGAGGTCATTTCTGTAAAACAGAAATGCTAGAAAATGATGAAAAAACCATACCATTTCCAAAGAAGCTCCTACTGACTTTCAGGAACAAAAGCTTGTGAGTTCACTTTGCCTCTGTCCCTCAAGGTTAAATCGATATAGGGGGAGACATGAAAAGTGTGTTGGTGACGTATCCAATTGCAAGTGTCTGGGATGTCCACCATTATCCAGAACCAGATCACTGACTCCTCAGGGGTTTGTAGTCACTGCTTCCTAGCATAGAAAAGGGGAAACCTCTGTGGGCTACCTAAGTTCCTCGGAACTGATGCTCTATAGGTTAGCACCAGCATGAGTAAGGAAGGAAGGAAATGCCTCATTGTGTGCTAGGCTCAGTACGAGATGTGACTCAAACAAAGCCCAAGTGCCATATCCATTTCTTCTCCTTTGCCATGTCTGTCTCTTTCCTTTTCTCACTTCCTAGTTTTTGCAGGTCCCAGCATGAAATTTACTCTCATCTCTCTTTTGAGACCGTAAGTAGTCCCTTGCCAAGAATGCTGCAAATGTTTCTATGTGACCAAAATCTGAGTTGGAGTAACATCATCATCTGCCTTGTTTTGAACAGGCTTCTTAAAGATAAAGTATCCCTTATATAAACTTGTTTTGAACATGTTAAGTTTATTGGAGCTTATATGGTGGAGATGCTCTATAGACAGTTGGAGAGGTGAGTCTGGAGCATGAGAGAGAAATCAAGGTTAGAGATACAGATTTGGGAGTCATTGGTACAAATTGAAGTAGTAATTAAAATTATGAGAGTGAAATGATATTTTCAAGATCAAATATATGATTAGAAGAGAGAGCTGATCACTTCCTTGAAAGTATTGGAATATGAAGCCAGAGGAGATGGAGATGGGTTAGAGAGGCAGAAGGGGAATCTGAAGAATGTTATGTCTTAAAAGCCAAAAGAGGACCGAGTATCCAGAAAGTATAGGTAATGTCAAAAACTACCTGAAATATCAAGAATGATGAAGACTAAGCAGGATAAAAGGTCACTAAATTTGTCCATTGAAAGGTTGGAAACCTCTGAGAAAACAGTTTCATTCAATAGTGATAGAGAGAGAGGCCAGGTTGCATGGATTTGAGGAGAGTTTCAGTGGTTAAAAGGAAATAAAAAAAGAAGCACTGGATTTAAACACTCACTTTTAAAAGTTTGGCAGAAAAGGGGAGGAGAGAGATGGATGGCATGGCATCTGGATGGGGTAGATGGTCTGAAAAAACTTTTTTTTAAGAAATGGGAAGACCTAAGTATGTTTGTAGGCATATAAGAAGGAGTCAGTGAAAGAGAGAAATTAAATATGCATGAAAGAGTTTCTCTCCACTTATTACTTCAATGATGACTCTCCTATTAAAATTAGATTGGAAGATCCTTGGGGGCAGGGACAGATACTTTTAATTTTTATGCCCACAGTACCTGGTATAGTGCCTTGCACAGTGTAGGTACTTAAATATTTGTTGAATCGGCTGGAATTGTCTCAGTAGGAAACCCTAAGTAAGGAGTATGATGGAGGTGGGGCTCCAAAAGCATCACTTTATGTGAGTTATTTAACTGTATTTGTAATGACTTAAGTCACACAAAATAAACACTTCAGTGCAGAGGAAAGCATTCTGTAAGGAAGGGATGAGAAGGGCCATTAGCTCAGTGAGCATCTATGCCATTCTCTGTCAGTAGAAATTTCACTTGGTCTCCAGGCTGGTGTCATAAAGTGGAGCAGATCCAGCTTCTTTCCTGATCTTTTCATCATCTTTGGTAATGACTGGGCATCTTTTGATGATGGGGAATAAATTGATTGAGGTCATCTTTTGGCTTTTCCAACTTCATTCATTTTTTCAACATTGAACTAACTTATAAGCACCTACTTTGTGCCAGATGAAAGGCATTGTGTTGCTGGGTACAGAGAAGTCTTGTAGGGAAGACCTATATTCAGTTCTTCCCCTGCCATAGGCTGGCACTGTGACCACAGGCAAATCACTTAGCTTCTCAATGCCCTCAGGCGGTTCTCTAAGATTCTAAATTACAGAAAAGTTTCCAATCACACCACAAGTCCTCCTACCCAGATGAAACCTCAGTTCTGTGTGCCTCTCCTCTTGCCCACTCAAAAATGTGCAAGATACAAGGTTAGGCAATGTATGAGATACAAGGATAAATAAGACAATGCTTTTAAATTGCTTATGGTCTACTGAGAGAAAGAAAATATTAACACAAGTAAATATAGGACAAATACAATATTGTTAATGTCTAAGAAAAATACAGCTCAAGTCAGTTGAAAAAAAAAAGAAGTCACTTGCAGTTGGGAAAATTATAGAATCCTTTATGGGGAAAATGGTATTTCATGGGAACTAGAGCAGGGGATCATCTTTTCCAAAGACATAAGTGTAAATTTGGGCGAGAGGTTAAGTAATTTTCCCAAGATCACTCTGAATTCATACCCAGATTCTAAATTCAAACCTATACTCTAGAGTCGGTACTATTTCCATGACACCAATAGTGCCTTCCTTGAAGGATGGATGCCTAATTCTTATTTACCTGTAGCCTGATTTCTCTTGGGCTCAGTTACTTTTATTAATGGCCTCTGCTAATCAGCCTAGTTGGTATATCCCTGGGCATAGTTGATGCTGCCAGCCAGAGTGATCTAGAAGCACTTAGTACCTTCCCCTTGGACATCTTCCTCTCCCTTTCCAGCCCACAACTGTCACCTGTAGGATAAAGTTCATAGGATCATAGATTTAGAAAGAGAAGGTCCTTCAAGGTCGCCTAGTTCAATTTTATAGAGGATGAAACTGAGGCCCAAAGAGGCTAAATGATGCCCAAGGCCACACAGGAATTAAATAACAGAGCAAGGGTTTGAGTCTAGATCCTCTTTCCAAATCCAACACTTTCCACCACAACACTCTCAAATTTAGTACCTTCCCCAGCCAGACAGTGCAGACTGTGTGTGTGTGTGTTAGGGGACTGGTGGTGGGTTCAGATGTGTGGTGGAGAGTGGGAGGTCCCTTAGCTATTGTTATCTTAGTGGCACCAGTTGCCCTCCTGCTCTAACTTTGCCAGTAAGACATTTCCATTTATATTTATTTATTATGGCTTTTTAGTTTAAGCCATTAAAACATCTCCAGAGCAGGACTATGAGGGTCAAAATAGGCAGATTTTTTTTCCTGTGGGGAAGGATTAGATAAGGGGTTTTAGGGATGCCCTGTGAAACACCATTTTAAAGACTGCTGAGAGGCGGGGGAAGGGCAGAGGGCAGTGTGAGTTTTTTTGTGTATAGGGGTGAGGCAGAAAGGAGTAGTTGACCACTGAAGAGGAAGGAAGGTCAAAGATAGAGCTTACCATGGGTGACTATAGTTTGTTCAGTCTCTTCCAAGTGAAGAGCAACATTGTCCTTCCTTGCCCATCCTTCCTTCCCAAGCTCATCATCATTACCTCAATTCTCACGCTCTCTTGGTTCCATAATTAATGTAGCTGTGCTGGTCATAAACATGCCCCTTGTAAGCAGCAATCTTTCTCATTATAAGCTGTGACAGATTGTTTGGATTTTCCTCATGGATAAATCATCCTGCTTGTTACGTGATTGGGATCTCGTCCTAGAATTGATGGGGCCATGCAGATTGTCCCACTTTCCTGGGGCTGGGAAACCAATGGTGGGCATTCTTGAAGGTAGGGGACAACGTTCAGAGTTTATATCCTTGGACATCTTTCTCTACCTTTCCAGCCCACAACTGTTACCTGTGGGATAAAGTTCATAGGATCATAGCTTTAGAGAGGGAAGAGTCCTTCGAGGTCACCTCGCTCAGTTTCATAAAGGAAGAAATTGAGACCCAAAGAGGCCAAATGATGCCCAAAGCCACATAGGAATTAAATAACAGAGCAAGGGTTTGAGTCTAGATCCTGTTTCCAAATCCAGTGCTTTCTACCACACCACCCTCAAACTCCTTAATGTGAAATTTGAGACTGTCTACCATCTGACACTGGCCTTACAGCCCAATCTTTCCCTGCCACTCCCTCCCTTCTTCTCCATGAATCTTCTGCATAGGATCATAGTTCTAAAGTTGGAAGGGCAACCACAGATTTGTCTTTGGTACTGAGTTTATAGGATTCTAAGCACTTGTAATTTTTAAGTAGCTTAGAAACAAGAATGCCTATTGCCCATTTAGTGAGAATAATTAGTTTAAATAGGAAGCTAGCAGATGGCAAGCTCTTCCTCCCTTGAGGGTTGTATTTCAGGGGAGTTCTTCTAAAGCCCTGCCTCCTCTCCCCCCCTTCCCTAAGGTGTGTTTTGGATTATCTGCTTGCTGTATAAGAATGACTAGTTACTACTGTAAGTTCCTAGTGCTGTGCACTAGGGATCCAAACCAAAATGTTATTCCCTGTCCTCAAGGAGCTTACATTCAACATACTTTGTGCATTCCAGCACTAAGTCTTTGGCTTTGTGCATGCCTTCCTCCCCAAACCAAGTCTGAAGGGGTACCAGAACCCTGTCACAGAACCAAAGAATCTTGGAATTCAAAAGGACATGTACATTGGTAATGCCAGAAAACCCTCCTCTTTAGAGCACAGAGGTATTTTTGTGTGTGTGAAAAGTCAACAAAAGTGAGTCATTGTATGGGCTCCAAGCCTCTGGTGGATTGCAATACCCAAGTGGACATAATTTTTAAACCTCTCTGAGGATACACAAATGTTTTGTTGGAGCAGTGCACCTCCACATATCTCACCATCCTCCAAGGCCTGGGTCCAGCTCCACCATCTCCACCAAGCCCTTGCTGGTCAAAAAATTCTGAGTTGGTCTCTTGGTCCTCAGTGCTCCATTGACATTCACAGAATTTCACAGTTCAAAGCAGGGGCATTCTGGAACAGAACAAGCCTGATCCCTTTACCAACAAAGCAGTCTTTCAAATACTCAAACCTAGTCAGTACATCCCCCTGAGTCTTCTTGTGTGGGTCAGAAACCCTACTTACCCAATTAAAGAAAATTCAGAGGAACATTTGTGATGAACAGGAATATTTTATTACCAAATTCCCGAGAATGGGGGCGTCCCTTCCGAATGCATGTCGGAAGAAGGAGGCTGCCCAACCCTCCAGGGGTTCAGGTTTTATACCCTGAGTGTCTTAAAAATACATTCTTTCGTCGTCGTCCCTGACTTCTATTGGGTGAGAACGGGGGTAGAAACTCAGCGCAGGAAAAGGACAAAGAGGGAGAAGACTTTCCAGGACACCCCTCAACTCTCATTGGAGCAGGGGCGGGGTCTCATTTAGGCTCGAATTCAAACAAAGAGATCTCAGCTCCCTCTGCCCTGCTGTCCCTCGCTTCCGCTTGTGCAAAGGGTTGGGCACACATTCTTGACGTAGGGAGGCAACTCCCATCCTCATTGGTCTGTCCCCACCCTGCCCCCAAACAAAGGATCCAGTGCACATCCCAATACAGAGATAAATAAGTGAGGCAAAGAGAAATAAAACCTATCTGGGAAGTCTTCACCCCGGGGGTCTCCCCATTCATTCTCTTCTCCAAATTAAACATCTCCAGTTCTTCCCACAGTTCCTAAATAGTAATAGTAGGAATTTCACTGTTCTGAATACCTTCTTTTGAATACTTTTCAATTTATTATTGGCCTTCTTAAAAGATAACCCCGCCCTGACCTGAGCACTAATCCATATGTGGTCTGATTAGGTCAGTGTAGCAGAATGATAGAGCCTCCTTCCACAATATTCCTCGCGCTGGACACTAGGCCCATCTAAATGCAACCTTGTCTTTCTATGCTACCATATAGCAATGTGGAATCAATTGATTGATTGATTTTGAGTGGTTTCAATCCACTCAAACCCGCAAATCTTTTTTCATTGTCTTTCACTCATTTGACTTTGACATTTATCGCTTCCTGCTTTAGGTTTTCAGTTACCTTTCTGTGTACCTTTGATCTGTCTCCCCAACTTGACTGCAAACTTCCATTGGATGGAAACCCATGTTCTTCCTATACTACTTCATATCTCCCACCTTGGTATCAGTCCCAGTGTCTGGTCCAAACGAGTCAGTGTGGAGTGAAAGGGCACTTGGGAGAATTCAGTTCTTATCTGCCATTATTTCACCCTATGACCTTGGGCAATCTCTTTACCTCTATGGACTTCTGCTTCCTCATCTACCAAATGAGATGGTTGGATTAGGAGATTTCTTCCAGGTCTGACACCCTAAGGCTCTTTATTCAACAAATATGCATTGATTAGCTAATCTCCTTCCTATGGTAATGATCTAGGGAAAATGTTGCCGCCTCACTGCTTTAATTCTAGCCTGTAGATCAGGCAGCCCTGTCCTTAACATAGTCCAACTAGTCACCAGATCCCTTAAGGACAGCTAGGTGGCACATTGAAGAGACCCTGGACTTGGAGTCTGGAAGACCTGAGTTCAAAATCTGCTGTGATTCTAGAAAAGTCACTTAACTTCTGTCTGCCTCTATTTCCTCATCTATAAAACCGGGATGATCATAGCACCAAATGACAGGGCTGTTGTGAGGATAAAATGGGATGACACATACAAAGTGCTTAGCAAATTTTAAAGCAGGATATAAATGGAGCTATTTTCCTGCAGAATTCCACAATAGCTCCCAGTACTACCCTTGGCAACACCCCTTTTCACCACAGGTTCCAACTCCTCTCCTGACAGAGTGTAAGTGTATTTCAAGACACTATTACTTCTTATAAAATTTTTCTGCTGGAATTTAAAAAGCCCAAAACTCTAACTACCTTCCCTGGCCTATAGAGCCTGTGGCCTTCTTAAGGATGGGGGTGGATGCCACTGGCGAAAGTCATTGACTCGAACCCTACATATTTCTTCCCTTGATATCTTTTTTTTTTTTTTTTGGCAAGGACCCTATGATTTCAGCAAGTTCCTCAGACTCCTTTTTTTTGTCTTTTAAACTTACTTTCACTGGCAATTAGTTAGCCCTTTCTAGGATATTTTGTTTGAAAAGAAAAATTTAAAGAAGGACATTGTATTCAACCTAGAAGAATGGATCTCTAATTGTGTAAGCCCAGGCACGGTAACAACTTCTTGGAAGAGAGTTTCTTGTTTGTTTGTGTGTTTCTTTTGTAGGGATGGGTGATGCTTCTTTCTCTTCTCAAGACTCCTAAATTAGAGATTAGGACCAGGGGTGGAGAACCTTTGGCCTTAAGGCCACGTGTGCCCTTCTCGGTCCTCAAGTGCTGCCTTTTGATTTAAGGTCACAGGTTCCACACCCCAGGATTAGGCAGACCCAAGTTCTTCTCAGATACTCAAAGCTACTTTGGCTTCTGCAGAGCCCCCCCAAAATGGAATCTGACTTAGTAGGTAGACTCTTAGGGCTTCCCCCTCACACACACAATTGGGGGAGGTCACCTCAGAGCCTGGGGCAAAGCGGTGTCCACCTTTCAGAGCTCTTTGCCTGGTCCCTTTCAATGCTTCATAAAAGGTCATTGCACCTGGAGAGAGAATTTTCCAATTTTTAATGAGGAGAACGAGACCTTTCAGTCACCTTGTTGCTAACATATATCCTCTAATCCCCAATTAAAGCTGGGGCCTTAGCTGTATCCGGCATCTGGTTCCCAGTTGGAAAAGTAATTGCTGCTTCTCTCCATCCCTCACTCCTTCTTTGGTGGGAGGGGCCACTTGAAACCTGGCCAAGGTGATTCCAAATGAGCTCTCAGGACTTCTTTGCAGGTTCAGATTAGATGCTTGCTTTTTTTTTTTTAACCAGTTCTCGTGGTTTCTCTCTCTTCTCCTACCTTTGCCCCCCTTCCCTGCCCCAGTACCTTCAGAATAATGGCTCTGGAAGACAGTCAGAAAGTAGAGGGTGAGCATGGGGTTACATCGTCCACTCTGATTCAAACTACACTTAGACTACCTCAATCATCAGATTGGATGGATGATGGATGGAAGGGACCTTAGAAGCAATCTGGTCCAAATCACAGCCCAAAAGGAATCCCCACTACAACATACTTGATAAATGGTCATCCAGTCTCTGCTCAAAGATGCTCAATCCCTACCTCCTGAGGACTGTTTGACTTACAGGGACTGAACTTGTGAGAGAGAACTCCTGTGCCAGGAAATGAACCCTATCAATGGGAGTCAGCTTCTTCTCTGCAGTGGTAGAATCTTAGAGAGTTTCCTAAAGCCCTGAAAGGTTAAATCATGCATCTGTCATGTGTCAGAGCTGGGACTTGAACTCATATCTTCCTGGCCTGAAATTAAGTCTTATTGGTATAAAGCAGGGATGGGGAGCCTGCAGCCTCAAGGCTACATGTGATCCTCTAGGTCTTCAAGTGCAGCCCTTTGATTAAACCCAAATTTCACAGAACAATCCCTTCAGTCAAAGGTATATTCTAATCCAGAGTGTCAATAAGACATATTTAAAAAATTAAAAATTTAAAAATATTCACAATAAAATAAAAATGGTTTAGGAAGAAAGGGCACCAGCAGCTGTGGATCAAGATCAGGAAAGGGTTCGTGTAGAAGGTGGTGATTAAGTTGAGTCATGAAGGAAGTAAGGGTATCTTTGAGGTGGAGAAGAGAGAGTGCACTCCAGGCACAGGCAATGGCCGTCCCCTCGTGTGGTCTCATTTGCTTCCTTTCCCAGTCTTGACATTATAGTTAACCAATTAAAGAGCTTGGCTATTCTGGTGGCAGCTGCTCAGGAGTATATTTTAAAATGCATTCATTAGAGTGAATGTATGCAAAAGAGGAAGTCCTAAAAGATGCTTTCTTCGAAAGAGAAATCCGGGTTTAAATATGCCAGGTGCTCACTGTCCACCTTCCAAAAAGAGATCTTGTGATCTTACTGCCTCATTTTGTAATTGTTTTGTGTTCTAATAAGGTGCCACTTGATGTTAAAAAAAAAAAAAGGTTCCCAGCTAAACTGAGCCCTGTCCTCCACCTTTTATTTTCTTATCTTTGCTTTTTATGATCTTCTGTCCCAGTCTGCTCCAGCACATTTGATAGTGGGACCTTCCCACAAGAGATCAGGAATTCAGAAAATAATGGTCTTTTATTATGACAAGTTTGAACTTACACAAGGGAAGGACCAAAGCCTAACTTGAAACACATGGGGACAGGAACATGGTGGCAGTGGTAATAATACAATTATGTGTAGTGAGGGCTGGCCCCCACATGTAGCATGGGGGCATCATGGGGCTGGGGGATTCCTACTCAGTTTTCATAACTGCTAAAAGGACCAGCAGATAGGATTGTTAAGCCACTGTCAGTTATCTTTGTTAAGATCAGGAAGAACAGTTCTGTAAGTGACTGTTGTAAGAGCATGGCAGCTGGGATCAATCCACTGTGCCTGAGCATTGAACATGGAATCAGGAAAGACTGGAGTCCCTAGGGCAGGGGTTGTTAACCTGGAATCCACAGACTCCCAAGGGGTCTATCAACAAATTTCAGGGAGTTTGTGAATTTGGATGGGAAAAAAAAAATTACATCTTTGTTTCAATATAATTGGCACCCTTTGCAATCTTTTGTATTTTATTGATTTAAAACATTATTCTAAGAATAGGTCCATGGGCTTTACCAGACTATTAAAGTGGTCTAGGATGCAGAAAAAGTTAAGAACTTCTGTTTTAGGGAGTGCTCTGAGATCTGTAGTTAAAGTTAGGGTTAGAAACTTAATATTTTTTTATTCATAGTTTAGGTAAAAGTAGAGAAGGAATGCTCATCACATTCATAGGTGATTGTTCTAGCTGGTATTGTAGCAAGTATGTCAGATAACACAGGATCCAAAAGAATTCTACAGGATAGATGATTAGAATGAATTGAATAATATGAAATTTAATTGGGAACAAATGTAAAGTCTTATACTTAGAGTCAAAAAATCAACTTCACGTGTACAAGATGGGAGAGGCAGGGCTAAATATTTTGAAAAATATCCAAGAGTTTTATTGGGCATCAAGTACAGTTCTGTCTGTGCTATGGTAGCCAAAAAAATGGGGGGGGGGGTGATTATATACTCCATTTTTAAAAAAGCATGGCATACAGGAGTAGGAATGTACTGACCTTGCTAGTAGCTACTATTATTCAGTCATTTTTTAGTCATGTCTGACTCTTCATGACCCCATTTGGCATTTTCTTGTCAAAGATTCTTCAGCTCATTTTACAGATGAGGAAACTGAGGCAAATAGGGTTAAGTGACTTGCCCAGGACCACACACCTGTTAAGTGTCTAAGGCCAGATTTGAATTCAGGCAAATGAGTCTTTCTGACTCCAGGCACAGTGCTCTATCCACTGCACCTACTTGCCCAGTAGCTGTTGAAGTCTTCTCTAATTAGACCACATCTGATTATGTTTAGCTCTAGACCAGTGGTTCTCAACCTTTCTAATGGTGCAACCCTTTAATACTCGTATGTGGGTGTATCTGCATGTGGGCAGACCCGCCTGGAAACAGATAGAGCAGCAGTGTCTTGGTTCCTAAGACCATGGGAAATATGTGTTTTCCCATGGTCTTAGGTGACCCCTGTGACCACCGTGAAAGGATCATTCGACCCCCAAGGGGATCATGACCCACAGGTTGAGAACCGCTGCTCTAGATAGATACCACATTTTAGGAAGATTTTTATAACCTAGATAAATTCAGAGAATATATGGCAAACCTAATAGCATAATAACAATAACTGTTCAGCAATTTAATGTTCACAAGGCATTTTGCATGTCTTATCATGTTTGATCCTCATGGCAATCCTGTCATATGGGTACTTTTATCATCTCCACTTTCTGATTGAGGAAACTGAGACTGAGAGAAAGATTAAATAATTTGT
Organism: Pseudochirops corinnae; assembly: GCA_028646515.1. Lineage (NCBI taxonomy): Eukaryota > Metazoa > Chordata > Mammalia > Diprotodontia > Pseudocheiridae > Pseudochirops > Pseudochirops corinnae. The sequence goes on from CM053588.1 coordinate 115,247,036, forward strand.
CCCAGGTTACAGAGATGAGATTAAGGCAGGATTTGAACTCAGGTCATCCTGACTACCAGTTTAGTACTCCTTCTATTATGTCAGGCTATATGAATGACCTTGAGATTGTTCCATACTATAACTGATTGAAGGAATTGTCTGGGGACATTTAGCTTAGAGAAGGTAAATTTTGGTGGAAAGTCACAAAATTCTAGATTTAAAAAAAACAAAACTGGAAGGGACCTCATTGGTCACCTAGTCCAACCCTTTCATTTTACAGATGAGGAAACTGAACTCTAGACAGGCTAATTGACTTGCCCAATATCATACATGTAGTAAGTGATAAAACCAAGACCTGAATGTAAGTCATCTTACTCTGAAGTTAGTGGATGTAGTAACCTTCTTCAAGTAACCAAATGGAAGAAAGGTTAGATTTCTTTGGTTTGGAACCAGAGGGAAGAACCAAGGGATGCAAGTTGAAAAGGGACAGGTTTAGGTTTGTTATAAGAAAAAACTCCCAACAATCAGAGCCAGTCTGAAATGGAATTGGCTGTCTCAAGAGAGCACCTTTCCCTCACTGGAGGTCTGCAAGCAAAGGCTGAATGACCATTTGTTAGGGTTGCTGTGGAGAGGATTGCTGTTCAGGCACAGGCTGGATGAAAGAACCTCTGAGATCTCTTCAAAGTCTGCACTTCTGCAATTCTGTGATTTCATGATTCATTCCATGACCCTTTTAATTTAGTAGTTTACTATTTTTGTTCTCCTCCTAGACTGTTTCTCAGATCTTGGTTTCTATGACTATTATCTGTCCTTTCACCCAATTCCTCAATTTCCTTTGCTGGACCATGGCCAGTCCTCTTGACTTTTGTCTTGCTAAAGGACTCTATAACTCTGAAAGGAGAGAGTGAGGCTGATGCCTTTGTTCAGCTCTGCTTCACTTAAATCCAATTCATGCAAGTACAAGTCAAGGGGTGACCCTCCTGATATCATTGGTCCTCTTCAAGAACAAAGGATGAAGGACAACAATAATTTCCTTTGCTGAATAATTATCTACCTTCTACCCCCTAAATGTGGATATGTCCTAAGATTTTCTTATGCCCTCTTCCCTTCTCTCTACACTCTTCTCTTGATGGTCTCATTGACTTTGCAAATGATTCCAAGTCTATATATTTGTTCCTAATTGCACTGTCCTAAACTCCAGTCATTCATTTATGACTGCCTGCTGAACACCTCTCCTTCGATGTCCTGTTGGAATCTCAACTTTAATAAGTCCACAACTGAACTCATCATTCCCCATTCGAGAACCTTACCTATTTGTTTTGAGGTTGCCAACATTTTCCTTGTCACCTTGGTTTCTAAAAACAGGGTCATCTTTGACTCTTCTCTCTCCTTCACATCCCACATCCAATTATTTGGTAAATTCTGTCAATTCTACCTGTACAAAATCTCTCATATTTGTCTACTCTCCATTTGCACAGCCGTAGCTTCAGGAAGACCCTCATCACCATTTGCCACCTAATGGCTCCTGAGGGGTCTCTCTGCTTCTACTTTCTCCTTTCTTCAATCTATCCTCCACATAGCTGCCAAAAAATGATCCTTCTAAGACAGAGATCCAATCACATTATTCTTTGTCAGTGATTCTTTGTTGTCTGCATCTGAGCTGCAATATAAACTCCTTCACATAGTACTTATGATGTTCCATGGTCTGGCTCCACCCAAACTTTCCACTTTTCTTCCAAATCACTCCCCTTCAGTCTTCCAGCTAAATTAGACTCAATATTTTACCTACCACCCTTTTACATCCATACAAGGTGTCCTCCAAACCTGGATTATACTCTGCTCTCATTTCCCCTCTTCAGAAGCTTTATTTTCTATCAAGGCTCAGTTTGGGTGATTTCTCCTTCATGAAACCTTCCCGATCTCCCATTTGTTAGTGTTCTGTCTCTTCTCCAATCCACTCTTAATCAAATGTCACAGGAAATTCAGGTTGAAAGGGACCTTAAAAATCATCTCATATCTCATTTAGTCCAGTTCCTCTCATAGTTAAAGTCTAGCCAAAACCTGCTTTTCTGCAGTGAAAACTCACAGGATTTCAGGTTTACAATATTGCCCCTAGTGTTATTCTGTAGGGCTAAGAAGAATAAGACTAATTCCTCTTTCAGTATTCTCTTTTCCAGACTGAACATCCATCATTCTTTCAACAGATCTGTGACTGGCATGGTCTCAAGTTCCCTTACTATCATGGCCACCCTCCTCTAAATACTCTCTAGTTTATCATTATCTTTCTTAAAATGGGGGCCCAGACCTGGACATGACATTGAAGATGTGGCCTGATTGGGGCAGAGGACAGTGTTGAAAACATTTCCTTCTCCTGATTTTTGGCTGACTAAGATGGTGGTGACGTCAATGACAATGCTAATGAATGATAATAGTTAAGTATGAGATGATGGCCCTGTCCTCTCATGGTGAGGGCTTCCCTAATAAGACAGATCCAGGGTGTGTGTGTGTGTGTGTGTGTGTGTGTGTGTGTGTGTGTGTGTGTGTACGCATGTCTGTCTACGCACACATATCTATTCTCCCTGTATCATTACAAGAGGGAGCAATGAATGAGGACTCAAGAAGTCTTATTTATGCCCATCTCTGCTATTAATTTACCATGTGACATTAAGCAAGTTATCCAATCTCTCTGGGCCTCTGTTTCCCAGGATGTAAAGTGAAGAGGATGGGTACCTGCACTATCCACCTCACAGGAGAGGATACAATGGATACGAAAATACTTTCAAAATGACAACGTCATATAACTGTGTAGGCTGATGAGAGAACAAATGAGTCATCCCACAAGTATTTTTAAATGTTTACTGTGTGCCAGACACTGTGCTAAATGTTGGGGATACAAAGAAAGGCAGAAACAATTCCTGCCCTCAAGGAGCTCACAGTCTAATGGGTGAGACACCATGTAAATAATCAGGGACATACAAGTTCTAAACAGAATAGATGAAGGTAATCTGAAAGGAGAAGGGATTAGCAGATCACATCAAGTGATGAGAGAGACTTCAGGCAGGTCCAAGAAGATTCTGAAGGTCAAATTAGAGTTAATATGAAGGATCAAAACTTCTTAGCAGCATCTTGAGTTTGTACTTGCCCACTATTGGCACAATAAACAATGTTTCCAGGGAAGTGAGAGGCAGCTCTTCGTGCAAGCTCTCCATCCCACCCCCATCTTCCCTCTCCTTCCCTCCCTTGGAGGAGAAGCTGGTAATTGCCCGGAAGTATGAGCATGATCTCTTCTCCCTCATTTATAATTTGCAGGCGGCTGTGCCTACTGCCCAATTGTCAGCACATTTCACGGATGGAGAATGAGGTTCCTGAGAGTAAAGGAGAGATGGAAAAAGGGAAGAACCCAAACCAATTTGGAAATTGATGATTAATTCACAGCACAATTCAGTAATAGTTCAGACTGGCAGGACCCAGGGTCCAAAGCGTCCACTGTGCCATTTAACCTGAAAGTATTCCCATGATCCGATGGTAAATAGAGAAATTTAGGGACAAAAATGAGGGGGTGGGGGTGGGGGAAACATCCAAAGGAACACAGACTCACATATCCTCACTCCACCCCATCACTCCATTATGTAAACCCATCAATCAGCACACTAAGGTCATCTCTGAACCATTTCTTCCTATTAATCCACTACTCTCAACCTGGGAAGGAGAATGAGTCAGAATTACTTCTTATCATGGGAGGAATCTCACAGCATCTGCATAGGACTGAGAAGTCATTAGTCTGCATGCAGTACCAAAGTTGTCCAGATCAGGGTGGGGGGAATGGGGGAAAGACAGAAATGGAATCCTTCAAAGAGAGACAAAAAAACAATCTCAGATAACATGATAAATTCTAGAAAGAAATAGTTTTTTAAAAAAACCAAAATGCATTTTAAGTTTATATTTTGAAATTAGAAGTTAGATTTGGAAGAGAAGAAAGGATGGTTGTTAATATGGGGAAAGGAAAAAAAAAACCCCACAACATTGCATTAATTTGAGTGTCTTGTAGGTATTTGACCTTAACTCTGAGTAAATGATAGCTGGAAATATTGCACATACAGGTTCTCTCTACACTTTTGCTACCTAACATGGATAATTAAGGGTACTTCCTACTCCCCTTACTCCCAATGTAAATCCATCTAAGCTTTAATTTAATTGAATAATATTTACCACGTGCTGTCTGCTAAACTCCGCTCTAAGTGAAATGGAGGGTGTGCTGTATACACATATAGTTTATAGTTTAATAGTTTATGGCATATACAGAAGTAGTTTATAGTCTAATTGGAAAGACAAGCTCTAGGCACACGAAACAGTTAAATAATAATACTGAATTCAGAGAGACCTGGGTTCAAATCCTTCTTTAAGCACTCAGTAGCTATTTGATCCCTGGGCCTCAGTTTCCTTATCTGTAAAAGGCAGTTGGATTTTATGGCCTCTAATGTTTCTCCCAGCTCTAAATCTGTTATCTTGTCACAAAGTGCGAAGACCTTTCTTTCCATGTACTCTTTCTTTACCTTAATGTCCTAGAATCCTTAGTTTTTTCCTCCAAGGCTCAGTTCAGGCTACACCTCCTTTCCATCTTCACATAATCTGGCATTTATGCATTTGGAAACCCATAGTATCCCACCAGTAGAATGTAAACTCCTGGGGGCAGGGATTATCTTTTTATCATCAGCACACTGGAGGTCCCCATTAAGCATTCCATGTTTCTTGAATTGAAATATATTTGCTTGAAAGAGATGTTTAAACAGTGAATATTATTGGAATTCAGAGAATAGTGATCTGTAGAATAAGAAGGAGGTAAGAAAGCCCAATTGAAAGAGGCAAGATAATTTAGAGCTAGAAGGTCAAGGAAGATTTGGATAGGAGAAAAAAGATGAGGAGAGTAGTTATTCTGAATGGTGAAGGGTTGTGGGGTACAGAGAGCAGCACACAATCTCCTCCCAATGTCATACATCTCCACACCAGAGATAGCTCTGAAAGTACTTTGTACATAATGAATTTTTTCTCTTACCCAAAGGCAATTCATGTTCATTTTAATCAAGTTGGCACAATGAGAAGACAGTGGATTGGAATCAGGTAAACTGAGGCATAGTTCTAACTTTGCCTCTACACGGTTTGCGACCTCTGGAAACTATCTTTCTGTGACTCAGTTTCCTCATCTGTAAAATGTAGGGGTGTTGAACTAAATGATCTCTGAAGTCTTTTTCAGCTTTGACATTCTATGAGTCTAAGACATTTGAAATTTCCTATTAGTCATCAGCTGAAGAGAGAACAGTGCTAAGCTGCTTTCCTCTCAGGCCCCTAGGCTTTTCTTTTAACCCTAATAACCCTCCTTATTAGCTAATGTTGTTTTATTTATTCTTATATCAGTGCTATCATAATAGCTATTATTTTATATTGCTATTTACCAGACTCCATCTGTATTATCCCCAGGAAAAAGCCATCATTTGGCAATGGACCAGAAACGGACTGGTTCTATCCAGAAATAAATGAGGCTTAAATAAATTCATCTATCTATCTCTTCCTCTTTCTTTACCTCCGCACCCAAGAACCCTGGCAAATCCCTTTGCCCTTATAATTTCCTGAAGTGAGATGGCACTTTGGACTGGAGGATGGGCCTTCCTAGAACCTCTGATAATTTCCTGTGTGGATACTTTGTGATACTATTCTGTCCCTTTCCCAGTTCCCCTACCCTATCACCCAGAAGGGCCTAGGAGTCTCTTTCCCTTATGTTCTTTTCTAAATCCTATTCCCCACCTCTTCTCTTGGGCTTTCCAGATTAGAAGCCACCTCCTCTCCACTTTATCACATCCCCAACTGACTCAGTACCTTAGGGGGGTTTGCAAGTAGCAAAAAAACGAATGAGAAAAAAACCCAAAGATTCAAGTCCTTGACAAAATCAGGAGCTATGGAACAAACATTAGGATGAGTTGTGGAGAAGAGAAAAGAAGACATAGACCCCATAGGATCACAGCATCCCAGATTTAGAACTGGAATGGACTTTAGAAGGGTCATATAATCCAGCTCTCTCATTTAGCAGGTGAAGAAGTTGATGTCCAGAAAAGATTTGCCCAAGGTTGTCCAAGTATTAAGAGGCAGAAGCAGGATCTGAATTCAAGTCTTCTGACTCCAGTTCAGCACTCTTTCCACTATACCTTCCTTCTAGATTTAGAACCAAGAACTTGACTTGAGTCTTACTAGAAAGAGCTGACAAGGAATCTGTAATTTTATGTATTACATGCACTAGAATCATGAACTGGGTAGTTGAATCATCCTCAAGATGGTGCTGATAGGCCTGCTCCATGGAGTTACCTTGAGCTGATGAGATCAGGAAACACGCAGGAAGGAAGAGGATGCCTATCCCAAGACTTACCTTTTCCTCCCTTCCTCCTTCCTCCTCCAGAAAGGGATTAAAAACCAGAAAGGTAAAAAACTTTTACATAAGCCTATTAACTGAGAGTTGGACACAGCTGAAAAGCATATCCCCAACAGTTAGGAATCTAGTAATCTATTGGATTTTGAATTTCACTAGGCTCTTGCTTAGAGGGGCTGTGTGGACTTCAGCTGAAGAAAGTTAGAGGAGTCAACGATTTTGGAAACTTAGAGTTGAAAAGGATCCTATATGCCATCTGGTCCAACCTTATTTTACAGAGAAGTAAATTGAGGCCTGAGGAAAGGGAGCAGGTTGCCTTCATGGTACTTTTTAAATTGTGTAGCAGCAAGCTAGCTTTGCAAACAGCACATTGTGTGACATTGCTCTCCAAATAATGTTGAGTCCAAAAAAACAGCTTCACATGTACCTGGTTGGAAGGTACAACTAAGTGACAATACACCTGAAAAAGACTCAAGGAATTCAGAAGCCTTCCTACTTGAAGGGAGACATTACATCTGGAAACAAGGAGGCAACCGACCTCTGTACTCTGCCCAGGTCAGGCCACATCTGACTCTACTGTCAAGTCATTTAATCTCTCTGGGCTTCAGTTTTTGTCATCTGACAAATGAAGAGATTGGACTAGATTACTTCTGAGGTTTCTTCCAGCTCTAAATCCACAACTGTATTCAATTATGGATGCTGAATTTTAAGAGAGACATTGATAAGCTGAAGAGTGTTCCAAAACAGGGAAACTGGAATGGTGAGAGGTCTCTAGATGATGCCATATGTTTGAAGAAATTGGGAAATGTATAACCTGGAGATGAGGTATCTCAGGAGGGACATGATAGCTGTCTTCAAATATTTGAAAGGCTATCACAGGAAGGCAGATCATATGGATTCTGCTCAGGCCCTGAGGGTAGGGACTTGGAGCAATGGGGAAATGGTGGAGTGGTAATTTATTAGGCTTGATGTAAATAAAAATTGATGAATCCCAAGATTCCTCAAGATCCAGGAACCAAATTCCATTTTCTCTGTGAATGCACACTCCTGCTTACACACTGATCCCTTTGATTGATAGAAAGTAGGGAGGGAAGACAGCATGCTACAATTGAAAGAGCATTGACTCTGGAATCAGAGACCTTGGGTTCAAATTCTATCTTCAAACACTTACTACTTGGGTGATCTTTAACAAATCATTTAACCTCAGTTTCTTCATGTATAAAATAGAAGGGAAGTATTGGTTTCTTAGGTCCTTTCCATCTCTAGATCTAAGGTCCTATGATGTGGCTCATCTGAAAAAAAGTCACAGGGCTCTGGGGAAGTATTTTTCCAAATATATAGTCAGCTATAACCTTGACCCACTTCCTATCTATCTCTTATTTTAAGTTTAGGGATAATCATTTAAAATTGTGATTGCATTGGTATAGGGAATTTCTGAATGAGGAAAATCTTGTTACCAATGCTGGTTGGCGTCTCCTCTGCAATTGCAGTCTTAGATGCTTATAGTATTGGGAGGATAAGTAGCTTGCCCATGGTCATGCAGCCAGTAAATGGCAGGCTTTAAGCCCAGGTCTTCCTGGCTCCAAGGTCAGCTTTCTATGCACTATATATTCTCTACCCATGCTGCCTCTGAATTTTAAGTTTAATAGTCTAAGTGTTGACCATACATGTAAGTATGTATATAACATTGACTCTATGGGACTAACTGATGCTCATATTATTGTTTTGTCATGTTTTCATGGATCCATTTAAAAGTGTTAAGTGGGTATGGATATGCCTGTATAAATCTGTTACAAATTCAGGGCTGAGAGATTTCTCTTTCACCTCTGATTTATTTATGTCCCAATAAACTCTAAGATTCAGGTGTTTGCTTGAGACTTTAACTCTGTAATTTACAAGTCACGATTCTTGAATAGACATCTATCATACAGTCTCCTGAGGTGGCAACAAAGTTGTTATGTGTGTTGGTGGGGGAGGCAAAAATGGTTAGGGTCAGACTTGAGACCTGGAAAACTAGTTGTTCCAGGTATGACTCTGAACCCTTTCCTCCTACATTGCTACTCCAAAGTTTAGCGGGAATGAAGTTCCATGCTGGTTCGGGTATATCTATTAAACCTTAGAGTAACTCACAGCTCCTCCTCACTTAGTCACTCCACATTCAATCAATTACCAACTTTTGCTGAATTTGCCATTAGAACCTCTCTCTCATCTGTTTCATCTCTGCTTACATGGCCACCACTCTTATTCAGGTCCTCATTATCTCTTAGCCTATCTCTTATGGTAAAGCCTCCTACTTGAGCTCCTTGAATCCAAAATGTCCTATTCCAATCCTATCTCCACATAGCTGCCAAATTGATATTCTTAAAGTACAAGTCTGATCATATAATTTCCCTGCTCAAGAAGCTTCAATAACTCCCCTTTGCTTTTAGAAATAAATACAAATGACCGTATTTGGCATTGAAATCCCTTCACAATTTTGCTTGAGCCCAGTGGGCTCCAACTCAAACAGGTACAGTGCTACCAAGCCATACATAAGGATCTCTGTGTCCTGCATATTGACAAAGGAGAACCACATATTAACATTATCTGTGTTTTATTGTATTTATACTTATTTTATCCAATATTTCTCAATTACCTTTCATTCTGTTTTGGTCACATTGGGAAGTGTTATGGGCTACATGCTGCCCGCTGACCACATATGCTATACTTCTGCACTAGGTTAGGTTTGCAAACTGGTGCCACATAACTCTTTTTCCTGTATTCTTGAAATCAGCTCAGTTCAAGTCCTATCTCTTATGTGAAGCCCTTCCAAATCCACCTCAGTTGTTAGTGCCTTACAAATTACTTTGTATTTACTTTCCTATGTACGTGTTATTTCTCCTAGTAGAACATAAGATCTTTGATGAATTGTTTTGTTTTTGTTTCCCCAGTGCCTAACTATATTTAGCATATGGTAGGTACTTAATACACACTTGCTGATTTGAATCTATTTGGCAACCAATTTCTGAAATGATACTGTTTCTTAGAGCAGAAACTGTGTCTGCTGCAGAGGAAGATCTCTGGACCTAAGGCCGATCTTACAAGCATAATCCTTTTTATTTACTCTTCTTTGAACTCAGAACTGTCTTCCATTGAAGCAGTTGAGGAGCAGATGGTTCATAGATGGGAATATTTTTATACTCACCAGTCCATATTTACTGCATCTTCTAAGGACCCTACCCTCCATCAGTATATTCTTTTCCATCAACCAGAAGGCATATGAGTTTGGAGGAGACTATGGGAGAGAAGTCAGGTTGAGGTTGGAGAGTACTAGTCACAGACACTTCCCCAGATCTCTTTAAGAACAAGAGATGACTGGTTTTGTTTTTTTTTTGTTTTTTGTTTTTTTCTTTTCCCAGTGATCACTCATTGGTTACAGCCCTTCTGTATGACCAAACTATTGTACAATGTGAAAGTATTTGCAGATCCTATACACGATTGCACACCACCATGGGGGGGGGGGAAGGGAGGGGAGAAAATCTGAAACTCAAGTGATTGTGGAACTGAATCTTGTAAATAAAAAGTAAATGAGCAAATAAAAAAAAAAGAACAAGAGATGAAGTTTATTTGGGTCTTAAGTTTTTCAAGGCATTTTACACAGATCACTTCATTTAAGTCTTAAGATGATCTTCTAACATAGATACTCCATTTTATGGATTAGCAAACTGAAGCCCAAGTAGGTTAGGTGACAGAGACAGAATACAAAACCTTATTTTATTACTGCCTAGTCCAGCACTTTGGTCACTACACTACAGAAATATTGGGCAGTTTTAGGAATAATTTGCCCAGAGGCAAAAAGATGAAGAAAGCAATAGCCTTTTAAGGTCTCAGCTGTGATGGGGTTCTGTGTTCTTATTGGAAAATCCAAGCCTATTCAGGTAAGGCTGTGCAGCTGCCCAAGGTGCTGTCCGCAGTGCTGAAACTAAGCAGCTCATTAATCTGTTTATCTTACAAATTGGTAAGGCCCTAGAGCAATTCCTAGGCAGGCAGGAGAAGATGACAATAATGGGTATCTTAAAAAAAAAAAAAATCAACAAACCCAAACCCACCATTAATAGCAGATTTCTGAGGTGCTGCATATCCATTTCTAGCCAGCTCATGCTGTCTTGGTTTTCAGAGTGGCATAAAACAAGGTTGATGCACCGGGGAGGTTGAGAACAAAGACAACTTTGTCACGTTTGAGTAACGCCGCCATTCAGCAGGCACAAAAGCACTGGTTATGCAATACTATACATGCGATGGAAATGAGGCACTCTCCCTTAACTTGGTCAAGCTGTAAAGTTACAAATTCGTAAACTAGGAAGGAAATCAAGTACTCCCTAGATACTCCCATGGAGGGGATAGGCAAATCATGCCCTAGGTAATCCTGTAGAGGGAATGGGGAATGAGCTGCATAATAATAGTTTGTCCTAAGGAGGTAAGATAGGGAAAGGGAAAGGGAAAGGGAAAGGGAAAGGGAAAGGGAAAGGGAAAGGTCTGGCTGTCCCTCGAGAAAAAGGGAACATTTTTAGTGATTGAATCACTCTAGAGCAGTGGTTCTCAACCTTCCTAATGCCCCGCCTCTTTAATACTGTATGTGGGCGTATCTGCATGTGGGCAGACCTGCCTGGAGACAGGTAGAGGAGGTTCCTAAGACCATCGGAAATATGTGTTTTCCGATGGTCTTAGACGACCCCATTTGATCCCCAAAGGGGTCGCAACCCACAGATTGAGAACCACTGCTCTAGAGCATAGATGACAATAGTTTGCTAAAAAGAGTCAGGACTGGGAGCCCAGTTAAGAAGGCTGTAATAGTTATCAAAGGTCAACTGAAGCCAGATTTCCATGAAGCTTTCCTTGACCCCATCCCTCTCCCTAAACTTAAAGTGATTTTTCCTTCCTTAAACTGTTGGTTCTGAAATTCAGCATCACATATTGGATAGAGAGTCAGCCTTACTGTCAAGAAGTCTTGGGTCCAAATCTTACTTCTGATGCATAATATCTGTGAGTAACAATAACTGCCTCAGTAGTTTAACCTCCCGGTACCCTGGAAGAGTCTCTAAGTTGTAGAACAAATGATCTATGTTGTTAGAAGGAATTTCCTCATTGGGAGTTCCTGACACCAATGAAATCACAGGTCTAGATCAAAAAACTTTGGTAACATTTTGTCTAAAGCTTTATTTATCACTTTCCCTCATATTACAGCTGTCTATAAACAAGTACAAGTTCTTTGAGGGAAGTGACCCTATTCCTTTTTATCTTTATATCTTGAAGAATTTCACATACTAGGTGTTCAATAGATGCTTGTTGAATTGAACCAAGGACTTTCTCTGACAAAGGCAGAGAGTCATAGAAGAGCTTGGAAGCCACATCTATGATGTTGCTCTCTAAAGTTAGGATATATCTGATTATCTATTAACTTTCCCATGAATTTATTCAGATCCTTGGCTTGTATTTTCATCATGTGGTAGGGAACTAAAGGGAATGCCCTCTGCAAGTTGGTTATTGAGTTCTTTACATTTATGCACACACTCTAATGGAGTTGCTCTTGAAGTTGGTAGAGGGTGAGGTTGGAGAAATCTTTCCTAACCAGCATATGAGCAAGCTAAATAGGACTTTCTATATCTAGCACATCTAGCACAGGGATCTACACATAGAAGACATTTAATAAATGTTCATGGAATCAAATTCAGTTCTGGGTCAGGAAGGCAATGGGGTCAATTCTTTTTTTTTTTTTTGTTTAAAAACGTATTTATTTTTAGCATAATTTTCTTTTTAAATTTTGAGTGCCAAATTCTCTCTCTTTACCCTCACCTTCCCCCATACAACGAGAAGGCAAGCAATATATGTTATACATGTGAAATCATGCAAAACATTTCCCTATTTCACAAAAAAAAAAAAAGCAGCAAAAAAGTGAGATGATATACTATAATTTGCATTCAGAGTTCATCAGTTCTCTCTCTGGAGATAGATAGCATTTTTCATTATAAGTCTTCTGAAATTGTTATGTATCATTGTATTGAACAAAGTAGTCAAGTCTTTCACAGTAGATCATTATTACAAAATTGCTGTTACTGTGCACAATGATCTCCTGGTTTTTCTCAACTTAATTTGCATCAGTTCAGATAGTTCTTCTATGTTTTTGTTTTTTGTTTTTGTTTTTTTCTGAAACCACTTCCCTTATCATTTCTTTAGCACAATAGTACTCTATCACAATAATATGCCACAACTTGTTCAGTCATTTCCCAACTAATGAGCATCCCTTCAGATGCCAATTCTTTGCTACCATGAAAA
>CM053588.1:115260241-115320736 GCA_028646515.1 Pseudochirops corinnae
ATTTATTTGCATACAATTGGGCAAAATAATTTCTAATTATTGTTTTAATTTCCCCTTCATTGGAGGTATATTCACCCTCTTGATTTTTGAGATTCGAAATTTGGTTTTCTTCTTTCTTTTTTTTTATCATATTGACTAAGGGTCTATCAATTTTATTGGTTTTCTCATAAAACCAACTCTTAGCTTTGTTTATAAGTTCTATAGTTTTGTTGCTTTCAATTTTATTAATCTCACCTCTGGTTCTCATTATTTCTAACTTGGTATTTATTTGGGGATTTTCAATTTGTTCTTTTTCTAGCTTTTTCAATTGCATGCCCAATTCATTGACCTCCAACAGCTCACATTTCTAATACTATACTGCATAATAGTGGTGACAATGGGTATCCTTGCTTCACCCCTGATTATAAAACCATACATAAGCAGCTTTCCAGAGACCTGCTGCTGTGAACAGCTTTCAAGGTTCTGATTATATAGTATAGTGAACTCTCTATTCAATAACAAATCAGAGCAAAACATTCATAGAAAATCAAGGTAAGCATTCACAATGTTACAACTTATCACAGAAAATCAAAATACAGCATTCACCATGTCACAATACAACAACTTATCACTAAAATGGCCACATAGTTTTCAACAAAGTGATCACATAGTTTTCAACAAAGTACAATCAATTAGTATCTCAATCATTTAGTAACTTGATCATTAAATCATCCTTAAGGATGCTTGTGTCCTTAAGGGACATACAGTACAAAAGTCAAAGTTCTCTGCCCCTAAGTCACAGTAAATCATAATCTTCTCAGTCAGTATACAGTATCCAAGTAAAGTCTTCTTTCAGCTTGACTTGAGGCTGGCTCTTAGCTTCCATGGTTCCTCTTCCATGGTCCCAGCTCCACCTCAAGTCCTTCACAGTTCCTGTTTCTGGGAAGACAAAGCACAAGTTTTCTCCTTCTTGACTCTGCCACCATAACAGTCCTCTTCTCCATTCTGCTCAATTCTCAGTTTAGTCTTCAGTCTAGCAGCAGCTGCCCTGCCTCCATGATGCTTATCCCTGTCCAGCTTGTGCTCTTGCTTATGTACAGTATAATTCCTCCCTTTCTTGTTGAAGGAGTTTATGAGTTCTAGGATTCACAAGTTGTGAGGTCCACACATTCTGTTTCTTAACAGACTTGATACAAAGCTCAAAAGAAACTTGAACTGAAATAAGGTGTTAATTCAATAGCTGAAACAAGGTGTGAACTACTTTTGTGCTTGCCATTACACTGATCTTATTGGGAAGGCTTCTAGCTTATCCCCATTACAGATAATGTTTGCTAATGGTCTTAGATAGATACTGCTTATCATTTTAAGGGACACTCTCTTTATTTCTATGCTTTCCATCATTTTTAATAGGAATGGGTGCTATATTGTGTAAAAAGCTTCGTCCGCATTTGTTGGGATAATCATGTAATTTCTGTTGATTTTGTTATTGATATGGTCAATTGTATTGAGAGTTTTCCTAATGTTGAGCCAACCCTTCATTCCTGGCATAAATACCATCTGATCATAGAGTATAATTCTTCTGATATATTCTTGCTAATATTTTGTTTTAAATTTTTACATCAATACTCATTAGGGAAATTGACCTATAATTTTCTTTCCTGTTTTTGCTCTTTCTGGTTTAGATGTCAGCACCATATTTCTGTCATAAAAGGAGTTTGGTAGAATTCTTTCTTTGTCTATTTTCTATATATTTTATATAGTATTGGAATTAATTGTTCTTTAAATGCTTATTAGAATTCACTTGTGAATCCATCTGGTCATGGGAATTTTTTCTTAGGTAACTCATTTATGTCTTGTTTAATTTATTTTTTCTATGAAAGGATTATTTAAGTATTCTATTTTCTTTTCTGTTAATCTGGGTAATTTATATTTTCATAAATGTTAAAAAATTTCCCTCAAATTGTTAGATTTATTGGCATAAAATTGGCAGAATATTTCCTAATGGTTGCTTTAATTTCTTCTTCTTTGGTGGTGATTTCATTCTTTTCATTTTTGATACTCTATGTTTGGTTTTCTTCTTTCTTTTTTTCCACAAAACTTTATTTTAGACTCAGATGCCAGAACACAAATAAAGAATAAAAAAAAACATATCATAAACTTAAATATTAAAACTTAAATACGAAGTTAGAAAGAAACAAAAGCATGTCTTGTGCGTAGCAGAGAGGATTCAAAATATGTAACAATAAATTTTCATTTCAAGAAAGTTTATATGATAAATAATACACATTGGGTTGAGAATTGTCCATCTTTGCTTCTTTGTGAATTTTTTTTTGTTCTCTTCTGTGTACTTTTTTACTTTGTTCTTCTTTTCCCCTCGCAACCCAACCCCCCAGAAGGCCACAATAAAGTTTAGATATGTTTCTCTATAGCTATAAATACATACATATGCATATATATACATATACAGACATATACTTTCCCAAACCTACCTACTCCTGACCTTTTTTAAATGTGTGATTATATTTTTTGTTTCCTATCCCTTCTGCCTCCTCCCCTTTACTTTTATCCACTACCTTTGCCCTCCTATGACTTGCCTACCCCCTTCCAAGAATCCCTCCCCTATCCCCCATTCCCATAAATTTAAACACCCTTCTATACTCCTATTTACCTGTTCTCTCACTCTCCCCTCTAAAGATTCCTTCCTTGTCCTCTCCCTCCTCCCTATGCCTCTACCATTTTATTTCTTCTGAATTTAGAAGACTATTATACTCTTCTAAATATATATGTATTGTTCCTTCTTAAACCCATTCCCAATGAAAGTAGGTTACCATAACTATCAGCCCTCCTCCCCCATCTGATTCCTCTGTATCACTTTTCCCTTTTGCACCTCAAATAAATACTCTTTTTAGTAGTTCCTAAATGGTTTTGCTTTTTAAATTCATATCATTCTCAGGTTTCCCCCAATCTTTCTTATAAACTACCCAATTATTGATAAGAATCTTAGACATCCATTTTACATTTTACATATATAAAAAGAAAACAGTCTGTCCTCATGGGTCCATTATATTCAGTCTTTGTTATGTGCCTTATATTTTTTTTGGTTCTTATATGTTGAATCTTCTATGAAGCTCAGGATTTTTTTTTTTTAACAAAGTCTTGGAAGTCTGAAAATTTGTCAAAAGTCCATTTTTTTTCACTGAGGATAATATTTAACTGTTCAGGGTATGATTTTTTTGGTTGGAGGCCCAGTTCTTTTGCTCTTTGGTATGTTGTGTTCCAAGACCTACAATCCTTTAATGTCTCTGCTGCTAGGTTTTGTGTAATTCTAATTGTGGTGCCATCATATTTGAATTATTTTAAACTTGATGCTTTTAATATTTTTTCCTTGAGCTAGGGGTTTTGAAATGTGACTGTGATATTCCTATGAGTTTTCCTCATAGGATCTCTTTTAAGTAGTGATTGATAGATTCGTTTCCCCTATTTCTACTTTCCTCCCTTGTTCTAATGCTTCAGGACAATTTTCTTTGATTATTTCTTGTATTATTGTATCAAGATTCTTTTTTGGTCATAATTTTCTGTTAGTCCAATTATTTTTAAATTTTCTCTTCTTGATCTATTCTCCAAATCTGCTGGGTTTTTTTATAAGATGTTTTGCTTTCTCTTCTATTTTTTCATAATTCATATTTTGTTTAATCATTTCTTGGTCTCTTATAGTTTCACTAGCTTCACTCTGCCCAATTCTAATTTTCAAGGTGTCATTTTCTTCCTTAAGATTTTGAATTTCCTTTTCTAGTTGGTTAACTTTCCTTTCATACCATTCTTGTTTTTCTGGGATTATTCTTATTTTCTTTTTTAGTTTTTCCTCCATCTCTATCATTTGATTTTTGAAGTCTTTTTAAAGATCTTCTATGAACTCTTTTTGGGCAGGTGACCATTTGACACTACTCTTTGAGGTTTTCTTTACTTCAATGTCCTCCTCTGAGGATGAACCCTGGTCATCTCTTTTCCTATAATAGGTTTTTATAGTTGGATTCTATCTCCTTTGCCTGTGCATTTTTTTGTGTTAATACCCTAATTATTTATAGTCACCTATAACCCTGGGGTATGGGAAATGGTGCTCCTTGCCCCAGATCTTCAGTTCTTCCCTCTAGCCTGAAAACAAAGCCAAACCTCCAGGCTCCTGTAAAAGTACCCACAGCCAGAGTCTTTCTGCCCCACTGTTTCAGCACTCACCGGGTGTGTGCTGGTCGCTTCTCACCCTGCTATCCGCAGCACAGCTGAGTCTGGCGTTCCTGGTCAGCAGAGGTTTCCTAGATCGTCCTGGCTCCTTCCTTATCTCTTTTAATTAGGTCTATTTTCACTTTTACTTTGTCTGAGATCAGGATTGCTACCCCTACATTTTTCACTTTAGCTGAAGCATAATATATTCTGCCCCACCCCCTTACCTTTACTCTGTGTATGTGTTTCTCTGCTTCAAGTGTTTCTTTTTTTAAAATTTTATTTATCTATTTACTTTTAGTTTAAAACATTCAGTTCCACAATCTTCAAGTGTGTTTATTGTAAACAGTATATTGTAGGATTCTGGTTTTTGATCCACTCTGTTATCCATTTCCATTTTATGGGAAAGTTCATCCTATTCACATTCAGTTATGATTACTAACTGTATATTTCCCTCCTATTTTTCCTCCTGCTTGTCCTCTCTCCTTTCATTCTTTCTTTCTTTGACAGTGTTTGACTTCTGTCTACTGCCTCCCCCAATCTGCCCTCCCTTCTGTCGGTCATCTTCCACTCTTTACTTAATCTCTTTCTCTGCTACTTTCTGGTCAGGTAGATTTCTGTAGTCTACTGATTGTGTATATTCCCTCTTGGCATACTGATGAAAGTAATATTCAAGTGATGCCCATTGCCCACTCTCCTATCTTCTCTATTCTAATATATCTTTCAAGCCTCTTCATGTGAAATAATTTACCATGTTATACCTCTCCCTTCCTTCTGCACCCAGTGTACTCCTCTTTCTCATACCTTAATTTTCATATCATTCCCTCAAATTCACCTTATACCTGTACCCTCTGTCTATGAATATTCCTTCTAACTGTACTACATAATTTTTAAGAATTGCAAGTATCATCTTCCCATGTAGAAATGTAAACAATTTAGCTCTATTGAATCCCTTATGTTTTCTTTTCCCTTTTTTTACCGGTTTATACTTTTCTTGGTCTTAATATTAGAGATAATCTTTTTTGTTCAATTTTGGTCTTCTCCTTTTGAAGGCTTGAAATTCTTCTATTTCATTAAATGACCATCTTTTCCCTTGATGTATTATGCTTATTTTTGCCAGATAAGTGATTCTTGGTTGTAGTCCTAGCTCTTTTGTCTTCTGGAATATCATATTCCATGGCCTCCAGTTCTTTAATATTAAATCCTGTGTAATCCTAAGTATGGTTCCACAATATCTGAATTGTTTTTTTCTGGCCACTTTCTATTTTTTTTCCTTGACCTGATAGTTGTGTAATTTGGCTATGATGTTTCTTGGAGTTTTTATTTTGTGATCTCTTTACTAAGGTGCTCAGTGGAGTCTTTCAATGCCTATTTTGACCTTCATTTCCAGGATATCAGGAAAGTTTTCTTGTTAATTTCTTGAAAGATGCTATCCAGGTTCTTCTTTGGATTATGGCTTTCAGATAGTTCAATTATTCTGGCATTGTGTTTCCTGGATCAATTTTCTAGGTCAGTTGTTTTTCCCATGGGGCATTTTACATTTTCTTCTATTTTTCTTTCTTTTGAATTTATTTGATTGATTCTTTATATTTTATAGAGTCATTAGCTTTTACTTGCCCAATTCTAACTTTTTGAAAAATATTACGTTAGATTCAAGGGCCAGAACACAAATATAGAATAGAGAAAAGAAACAAAAATACATCATAAACTTAAATATACGAACTTAAATACAAACAAAGAAAAAAAGCATGCTGTATGCACAGCAGAAGATAAGACAGGATTCAAAATATGTAACAATAAATTTTCACTTCAAGAAAGCCTATATGATAAATAATACAAGTGTTGAGAATTGTCCATCTTTTCTTTGCTTCCTTGTAAGTTTTCTTTTGTTCTCTGCTGTGCAATGTTTTACTCTATTCTTTTTTCCCTCCCCCACTCTCCCAGAAGTTTACAATAAAGTTTAGATATGTTTCTCTATAGCTGTAGATATACACATACACATATATATATACATACATACAGAAATATACATATATAGATATATACTTTCTGAGACCTATTCTACTTCTGATCTTTGTTTTTATGTTTGTGCATATCTGTTTCCTATCCCTCCTGCCTCGTCAACTTTACTTCTACCCACTACCTTGCCCTCCTATTACTTGCCTACCTCCCTCCAAAGATCCCTCCCCTATCCTCCCATTCCTATAAATCTAAACACTCTTCTATGCCCCTATTTTGCCTATTCTCTTTTCCTCCCCTCTAAAGATTCCTCCCTTGTCCTCTCCCTCCTCCCTATGCCCCTACTATTTTATTTCTTCTGAATTTAAAAGACTTTTATATTCTTCTAAATATCTATCTATCTATCTATCTATCTATCTGTCTGTCTGTCTGTCTGTCTGTCTGTCTATCCATCCATCCATCCATCCATCCATCTATCTATCTGTCTGTCTGTCTGTCTGTCTGTCTCTCTCTCTCTCTCTCTCTATCATCTATCTATATCTTTATTGTTCCTTCTTAAACTAGTTCCTGGTTAAAGTAGGTTACCAGAACTACCATCCCTCCTCCCCCCTCTAATTCCTCTGTATTGATTCTTCCTCTTGCACCTCATTCGTATGAAATAATTACTCTTTTTAGCGGTTCCTAAATTGTTTTACTTTTTAAATTCATATCATACTCGGTTTGCCCTAGTCTTTCTAATAAGCTACCCAATTATTAATAAGTATCTTAGACACATATTTTACATATATAAAAAGTAAACTGTCTATCTTTATGTATCCCTTATAATCAGTCTTTGTTATGTGTCTTATATTTTTTTTGGTTCTTGTATGTCAAATCTTCTATTAAGTTCAGGATTTTTTAAAACAAAGTTTTGAAAGTCTGAGAGTTTATCAAATGTCTATTTTTTTTCATTCAGGATAATATTTAGCTTTGCAGGGTATGATATTTTCAGTCAGAGCCCTAGTTCTTTCGCTCTTTGGTATGTTGTGTTCCACGACCTGCTGTCCTTTAATGTCTCTGCTGGTAGGTCTTGTGTAATTCTAATTGTGGCACCATCATATTTGAATTGTTTTATTCTTGATGCTTTTAATATTTTTTCCTTGAGCTGGGGTTTTGGAATGTGACTGTGATATTCCTATGAGTTTTCCTCATAGGATCTCTTTTAAGTGGTGACTGATAGATTTGTTTCCCCTATTTTTACTTTCCCCCCTTGTTCTAATGCCTCAGGACAATTTTCTTTGATTATTTCTTGTATTACTGTATCAAGATTCTTTTTTTGATCATAACTTTCAGTTAGTCCTATTGTTTTTATATTTTCTCTTCTTGATCTCTTCTCCAAATCTGTTTTTCTTCTAAGATTTTCACGTTCTCTTCTATTTTTCATTATTTGTATTTTATTTAATTATTTCTTGATCTCTTATAATTTCACTGGCTTCTCCTTGCCCAATTCTAATTTTCAAGGTGTCATCTTCTTTCTTGAGATTCTGGATCTCTTTTTCTAATTGGTTGACTTTCCTTTCATACCCTTCTTGGTTTTTTTTTTGGATTATTCTTTGTTGTTGTTGTTGTTTTTCCTCCATCTCTGTCCTTTGATTTTTAAAGACTTTTTAAAGATCTTCTAGGAATTATTTTTGGGCAGGTGTCCATTTGACATTTCTCTTTTGGGGGTTTCTTTATTTCAATATTGTTCTCCAAAGATGGACCCAGGTCATCTCCATTCCTATAATAGCTTTCTATGGTTGGATTCTTTCTCTTTTGCCTGTGCTTTTTTTTTTTCTGCGAAAATAGCTTAATTATTGTAATCACCTCTAGCCCTGGGGTGTGGGAAATGGTGCCTCTTGCCCCAGATCTTCAGTTCTTCCCTGTAGCCTGGAACTAACACCAAAGTTCCAACCTCCTGTAAGTGCCCACAGCCAGGGGTTTTCTGCCCCACTACTTCTTCTCTCACCAGATGTTTGCTGGTTCCTTCTCCCTGCCCTCCTGGCCACTCTTCCCAGCACAGTTGGGTTTGGTGCTCCTTATCAGTAGAGGTTCCCTCAATCTTTCCTGGCTCAAATGCCCAACTCCCCTCACTATTCTGGGGGTAAAAGTTTCTGTGTCTGAGGCCAAGGCAGCCTCTCAAACCTACTAACCCCAGGACTTGCTGCTTGTTGTTTAAGCAGCTTGCAGCTTGTTGTTAAAATGGAACCTAGCCTGGAGGTGTATACTCTTCACGGGGACCAAACTTTGTCCTGGGATTTTTCTTCAGATCTTCTGAAATTGTCCCAGGAAGACCCTGGTTGTACCCCAATTATTTATCTCCACCCACACTTTGTTCACTCTAAGTTGCTATTTTAACTCTTTTGTGGGGGAAAATCTTGAGAGCTTCCAATTTTCTGACTGACTTCCACCATCTTCCCCAAATCCTCTCCTCAGTTCTAATTTTTAAGTAGTTGTTTTCCTCAATTAACTTCTGTACTTTTTTTCCTATTTGGCCAATTGTACTTTTCAAGCAATTCTTTTCTTTTTCCAAGCTGTTGATTCTTTTTTCATAGTGCTCTTGCATAGCTCTCATTTCTTTTTCCAATTTTTCTTCTGCCTCTCTTATATGATTTTTAAGCTCCTTTTTGAGCTCTTCCATGAGTTCATTCTGGACTTGAGACCACTTCCCATTTTTCTTTGGAGTTTTGCCCATAGATGTTTTGACATTGTTGTCTTCTTCTGAGTTTGTATCTTGATCTTCCCTGTCGCCATAATAACTTTCTATGGTCAAATTTTTGTTGTTGTTTTTTGCTCATTTTTTTGGTCTTTTTCTTTTCTTTTAAATTTTAGCTCTGCTCATGGGGTGGAAGGGGCACTGTCTCTGGCTTCTTGTGCCAGGAACTTCAGCCCCCAGCTGTTAACTTGGTGCTGCACTGATGTTGCCTTGAGGCCCATAGGGAACCCTTGTGTCTGGTGTTGTGCTGAAGGGGTGGGGGTAGGGGATGATTGGCACTGCTGGAGGCTTTAGGAGTCTGACAACTTATTTGATGCTAAGCCTGGGGCCTCGTGGCAGTGTCTGGTGTGTGATGAGACTGGTGGTTGTGTTTCTGCATTTCCCTGGGGCTACACTGAAGCATGTGGTGGTCTGGCTGCCAGTGGCTCCCTGTTTGCTTAGGGCTATGCTGAAGCATGTGGTGGTGGTCAGAGTTAGAGTGTGCACATTCCTCTGGCATGTTGTGAGTCCTGGTGTTGGTTTTTGCCTGTTCCACCACACTGGAGCTCAGGATCTCCTGCTAGTTTGCTGAGGTGGGGCTTGCTGCTAGCTTGTTAGGATGCTTCCTATCCTGGACTGTGTTCCCCTTTTGCCCCAGTGAGACAGACCTTTCCTGCCAACCTTCTGAATTTCTTGGGCTCAAAGATTGTTTCTCCCCATCTTTTTGCTGGTTCTGCTCCTCTAGGATTTGTTTAGAGGAGCTATTTTATGGTTGTTTGGAGGTGAATATGGGAGAGTTATGGTGATTTACTGCTTGCTCCGCCATCTTGGTTTCTGGGAGTGTCTATGGTATTTCCCTTTTTCTTAAGCTTTAGAGGGCAAGGAAGGGCAACAAAGGCGTCTCTGAGAGGTTTCTCCTGTCTCAAGCTTTAGACAGAAACAAAGAGCAAATGCAGCCTGTCATCAGCCAATCAGCTCTCAGTAAAGTAACTCCTTTCTTCCAATCAGCATTGCTCTCAGCCAAGTGGGTGAGGAGTCTGTCTCCTTTGTCTCTGCCTTCCTATGACTCCTCCTGCAGTCAGCTTCTTTGCTGACTTCTGATGCTTAAAATTAGAACTTCTTATGAGTAAAGATTCTATTTTAACTTGGGTTGAAACATCCAAATATACTGTTCTTTCAGATATGGAAAGAAGGAAGGGGAAAAAGCATTAAGCACCCACTTTGTGTTGGACACTGTGCTAAATTCTTTAATTTTCACATCAGTCCTGGGAGGTAAGTACTATTATTATCTGCATTGTCTAGTTGAGGAAACTGAGGCAAACAGAAGTTGAATGACTTTGCTAGGCTCATACAGCAATTAAGTGTCCGAGGCAGAATCTGAACTCATGTTTTCCTGGCACCAGAGCCCAGTGCTCTGTCCACTATGCCACCTAGCTGCTACAAGTAGGCAGAAATACTTTATAGATTTTCCCTTAGTTTCCAAACAATTCCTTGTTTTGTAGTTTTTCAGCTTCTCTCTGAATAAAAAATCCACCTTTTAATATTAATATTGTTCTGATGACTCTGTATGAGATACCAATATCTTTGAAGCTGTGTGGCACACAAAGTTCCATAAAGAGACACAGTTGGGAATGAGGAGACTGCTGCACATCACCAACCAAGACATGTCCGAGAGAAGGAGCATAAAGGATGTAAAAAAAAGTAAAGGAAATGGAGCTAATCAGGTGGTAGGAAAAAGGGATACTATATCCACTGGCATCCATGAAATATCAAGACAGAATGTTCTCTAAGCAGTGAGTAACCCCCACTTCCAGAGGATTCATGAAAGGCCATGAACAAGAGTAATCCACAGTGAGATGATATGTGATAATTGATAAGACCAAAGATCTATCAGAGTATCAACTATCCAAAGGTCATTTGTTAGAAAGATAAACACTTATTTCTACCCCATTAGGAAATTATCAACTTTCTAGACTCAACCATGGTGCTTTAAACATAATAGACAGTTGATAAATGTTTGTTCAATTAACTGTTAGATTCTTTTCATGTATCCATCTTTATCTTTATTCATTCTACTCACCCAGTGTATGTCACAATCCTCTACCAGCCCAATGATCATTCGCCCTCCTTTCTCAGAGGTGTTCAGGATTTGGTTCACCATCTTCCTCTCTATCCCAATCCCTTCCCTCATTCTTGATGGTTTCGACATAAATGTTGCTATCCCCTCAACTATTTTTGTCTTCTTGTTCATAAATCTTCTGAAATTTCATGATCTTTATCTTCAACTCCATCTCAACAACACACAGATTGGTCATACCCTTGATCCAACCATCATCAATAATTGGTCCATCTTTATATCTAGGATTCTGAAATTAATTTTTCTAACAAAAGCTTCATGTCCTTCAATCTTTGCCTCATGTCTCTTAAAACTATTCTTTGTCCTGGAAGTCACCTGCTGTCACTCCATCTTTCCCATTTCTCTAAGTCCATTACCCTTGCAATGGCTTCCCCTTCTTACTTTCACAATCTTGACTTAATGGTTGACCAAATCAATGATATACTGTCAGCTGCCCTTAAACACCTTCTTCTCTTATCTAGCCACCAATCACATCTCACCATTCCCCAAAGATGAGTAACCTAGCTTTCTCATTCCCATCTGTATGTTGCTGAGTGCTCCTGGAGAAAGTCATTCAATTATGTAGACTAGGTTCATTATATATTAATTTTTATCTAATTCCAACTAGGTCCTCACTGCTGCCTGGCAACTATTTCATCCATCCTTTTTGATACATTCTAATATAGTGGTTATTTCTAGTCTTTTCCTTTTTCCTCAGACTTCCTATGCTACCTCCTTTCCCTTTCTTCTGACAAGAGGACCTTCCCTCCCACTTTATTGAGAAAATAGAGGGCTTCCTACAGGAGATCTTTCCTTGTCACCAGGTTGTACAGTGGATAGAAGGAGGAACTGAGATAAAATCCACCCTCAGACACTTACTACCTGTGTGACTCTAAGCAAGTCATTTAACCTCTCTCAAACTCAGTTTCTTCTTCTATAAAATGGAGCCAAAATAGCTAACAACCTTCTAAGATTATTGAGAGAACAAAATATGATACTTGTAAATTTTAAAGTGCTATATAAATACTAGCTTTCATTACTACTGCTGCTACTGCCACTACCACCACTACTACTACCACCACCACCACTGCTACTACCACCACCACCACTACTACTACCACCACCACCACTACTACTACTGTTGTTGTTATTACTATCCCTACAGTGATTACCACTCTATGCCTCTTGAAATTGTCCTGTCTATCTTGGACTTACTGATGCATTTATCCATCTGGTCAAATGTGAGCTCCTCAAAGCATCATAGAATCATAGGTTTGGAACTTGAAGGAACCTCAGAGGTCACCTTGTTCAATGCCATCATTTGACAAGGTGAAAACACTGAGACCCAAGAGGTTAAGTAGCCCGTCCATGATCACACAGGTAGTTACAGCCTGGATTTGAACCCCAGCCCTCTGATTTAAATTCAGTGTCCTGCTAATTCGATTTCATTTCTAAGGATCGATTTTATTATATTTTATTTTGTCTTTGTATCCCAAGAACCTAGCGCAATGCCTTGCTAGTAGTAAATACTTATTAAGTGTTTGTTGCATTTATTTGAATTGAACATAGTCTGTGGGCTGTCTCCTAACTAGAAACTTCAAAAGGACAAGGACTGAATGGCCCCTCCAGGGTATAGAATGTCATCTTCCAAATTGTCTGCTCCTCATCCCCAAGGTTCTGCCACCTGATAGGGTTTCTAGGGCTTCAGGCTGGTGTTTCAGGAGTTTCCTGATTACTAAACCCCCCCAGCACCTGGCATGGTGCCAGTGCCAAGTGACATCCCAGCAAGGTACGAATCACATCAGTGCTGTTGTCTCCTTATTGTAGGGTGGCTTTCCCCTAGCTGTCTGGCTGAGCCATGATTTAGCCCCAAACTATACTTAAGGTTGTCATGGTGTTAAACAAATGATATTGCCTATAGGTAATTACAGCACTGTCAATGGTTCCCCAGAGCCCAGGTAGCTCTCAGATTCTGGGCCAGGCAGCAGCATCTGGGAGAGTGCCCTCTGGGAAAGGTTGCCAGGAACTTCAAGTAGGAGAAACAGGAGGAGGGGCTGAAAGCTGGCCATTTAGCAAGGCGCTTGCCACAGAAATGAGCTGCCTAGCCCATGGAGGAGGTTGGTTTCTGCCATAGTTCTTGCTAAATTGCACATATGCCGAGTACATCCAAAAATGCCTGACCCCCGCCCCATCCCCAACATTTCAGTATATACTACCCAGCAGGGCAGCGTGTGTGTGTGTGTGTGTGTGTGTGTGTGTGTGTGTGTGTGTGTGTGTGTGTGTGTGTGTGTGTAGATCAAATATTAAATGAGATCTGGTCCTAGCTGCTGCCTAGGGGTTTTTCCATCTTTTTTTCTTTCTGGAAGAAGGAGAAAGAGCAGGATTAACAACAGGTAAAGTTGTTAAGCAATACAAAGTAGTCCAAGTTCACCAGCTGACTCTCGTGTCCCCCTCTGGTCACCTCCTCTCTACTGTCCTTTCTATATCTTGCCTCCCAACTTCTTTTCTGCTTCTTCCTCTCGTTTCCCTTTATTCCCTATGTCATATCTCCTGGAGCTCTTCTCTGTCCCTCTGGTTGCCCAATGACTGTCCAAAGCACAAAGCACCCCCCCCACACACACTTCACCCCCATCCTCAGGCCTTCCCTCTATCATTGTAGCTCATGCTTCAAAATTACCTTTCTTTCCTCCTCTTCTTCTGATCTCCCAGCCCCATTAAAATTCCCTCTTCCTCAGAGTACCTCTGCTAGGCAGATTCATAGAATTTTAAACTGGAAGACATCTTAGAGGTTTAATCTAATCCTTTCATTTTACGGATGAGGAAAATGGGCCCATACAGGAGATGTAACTTGTCCAAGGGAAGCAATATGAAATGGGAGGGCTAATATTATTTCTACCTAAACTCTCCCAGATGTATTAACCCACGTTAGCATCTAAGGTTAAGGAAGAGTTTCTTAAGTCAGACCCCTCTCCTCACTCCTGGAGAGGTTCCCAAATGTTTCCTCCTCTCAGGACCCTCTCCTCCACCTCTCCCTTCCCAAAAGTAGGTCTTTCATGAAGAAACTTGTAAGGAAATGGTACCCCAGGCAGGAAGGAGAATGGACTCTAGCCCACCTTGGGGATCCTTTCTCTGTCATCATTTATGCTGTTGTTTAATTGGCCATTACTGAACTAGATCCCCAAACTGTAGGGGTCTGTCTGTGTCTTCAGGTGCTCCAGTGCCCCTCAATTCTATTGGCCACAGTATGGAAATCCTTTCTCCTCCACTCCCAGCACGCTGATCACTTATGATAACATTTTAAAAATTAATTTTGATTTTTAAGTTTTTACTAGCATTTAAAGGAATGAAAGTAAAGTAAACCTAATTGACAGAGCAGACTTGTCACGTTACAGAGCATAGGAATTGCATCTGCAGTCTTAATCTTACTTAATACCTCTAATCTAGCCTTAGAGGCTGGCAAAGCTTCTTGGGCTAATAAGGTTTGCTTCCATTCTACTTAAACAGATGAACCTTTCTGAGCCCAGGAGTCTGATGTAATGAAAAGAACCCTGCATTCAGATGCAGAAAGCCTGGGTTCAAATCCTGTTTCATCACTAACTAGCTCTGTTAGCCCACTCACTTCACTTCCTCTGAGCCTTGATTTCCCCATATGTGAAACAACTGGTACACCTCTGATATTTTATCTTGTCTTGGGAGAAATGTGCAAACGCACTGTCAGCTACACCTCTAAACCTGCTCACAGGTCCCTCTTCCAATTGTAAGCTGTTGTCAATTCTGCCCCCACCCTTACCCCAACTTCTGTTTACCTTAGTCCACCGGAGAGGGAGATGGAAAACCACTCCAGTAGCTTTGCCAAGGAAAAACCTGTGGACAGTGTGGTCCAGAGAGTCATACTGAACAATACCAACAACATTTAACTTCTCTGATGTCTGTTTGCTGTTCTACTTGGATAAAGAGATTTGCTAGTTATTCTTGGTAGTAACAGGCTAAATTGATGAATCTAAGCTAAGGGCTACCCTCCCCCTTATGAGTGGCCAGAGAAATAGCTTTCCATCTGAACCCCTAAAATCATGTCCCTAGATCAGATATATTCAATAGAACATCTATCTATCATCTATCTATCTATCTATCTATCTATCTATCTATCTATCTATCTATCTACCTATCTATCTAATCTATCTATCTGTCTGTCTATTTATCTATCAACTATCTACACACACATATAATTTTAGTCTGATACCCCTCTAAGAAACTGGAGAAAAGAACACCTCTCCTTGTGATGCTCCTGGGCCTTCTCCTTACCCCTTTTCACTCCCCAGGTAGCTTATTGTCAGCACAGGCACTGACCTACTCCTTTCTGTGAAGTGGGCCAGATTCCAGAGAGCCATGCTACCCTCAGGGCAAGTGTATAAATTTAGATAACCCATATGGACATACCTATCTTATTTGCACACATATATCTTACATATAACATTAATATGCAATAGCTTTTGTTCATATGGCACTTTAACACCCACAAAATACTTTTTATACACTTCCATTTGGAGCATCATGACTCTATGAGGTAGGGGGTTAGTATCATCCCCATTTTACAGAGAAGCAAAGTGAGGCTCAGAGAGATTCAGTGATTTTCTCAGGGCCACAGGGATAGAAAAATCTGAGGAAGGTTCAGAACTCCCATCATCCTAACTCCAAGTCTGGTATTCTCTTGACTGTACTCAGTTGCTCTTCAGCATGACACGGTAGCCAAAAAGTTAATGAGATCTCAGATTGTGTTGAAAGAAGAATATGGTGGTTGACTCTTTACTACCATTGGCCATACTTACTATCTTAGTCACTTGAGGCAGGTCACTTGGTTTAACAGAAAGAGTGTTACCTTTGGATTTTGGTGGAGCTGGGTTCAAATTTCAGCTCTGCTGCTTACTTCTTGTGTGTTCTTGGGTAAGTCCCTTTACTTCCCTGTGTTCCAGTTTGGGTCTAGACTAGATGGCCTCTAAATATCTTAGTTATAACTGGCCCCTTTGAGCTCTAAATCTATGATGTGATGATCCTATGATCTTTGTGAGCTTGTTTCCTCAGCTGTAAAAATAAAGGAGTTGGATTAGTTTATCTTTAAGGTACCAATGGTGTGACACTGGGCAAGTCATGACCTCCCTGAGTCCCAGCTTCCTCTCATGTAAAAGGAAGGATTTGGATTAGATAACCTGACCATTCCTGTTCTATATCTATGAGCCAATGCTCCTGCTAGAGCTAAATCTGGGATCCTATGACCAAGGAAGTCATAACTGCACTGTTTTATGTTCTGGTCAGACCTCGCTGGGAATACTGGGTTCAGTTCTGGGAACCACATTTGAGCAAAGAAGTTGATAAACTGGAGAGGCTCCAAAGGACAGCAAATAGGATGGTGAAGGGCCTACAGAACAGGCCATTTAAGGATCAGCTGAGCATGGTCAAATTGGGAGCAGAGGATAGTTGTACTTGACTATGTGAAGGACTTTCTTTTTTTCTTCCTTTTCATTTTGAAGAGGGATTAGACTTGCGTTCCTTTCATCCTCAGAAGGTCAAACTAGGAGCAATGATGAATGTTAGGAAGAGACTGATTTATAAGCAATAAAGAAAAAAACTTCTTTTAAATAATATTTTATTTTCCTAATAACATGTAAAAACAATTTCTAACATTCATTTTTTCATTTTTAAAAATTCTTTAAACATTTTAAAAATATTAATAATATTTTTTTAAACATTTGATTTTAAAACTTTGAATTCCAGATTCTTTCCCTTCCTCCCTCATCACCCACCCTTACTGGGAAGACTCACATAATCATTTTTAAAAATTTTGAGTTCCAAATAAAAACTTCTGAACAGTTAACTCTAACCAAAGGAGGAATGGGCCAACTCTAGAGGATGATTTCCCTTGCTAGATAGCAGAGAAGGCAGTCTTATTCAGATGCCATCAAAGCCTCCAAAGCCCCTTCCAGCTCTGAGATCCTGCAATAAAAAATCCCATTGAAGTTAGGGAAGCTTCTTTTTTTCACACTCTCTCCTTATACCACACCAGTTACTTGTCTGGAATCTGAAACTATCAGGCCTTTCTGTTCTTTACTTCTCAATGATGAGAAACGACTCCCATTTATGGGGGACAGTGTTCATTAACCATTGTAAGCTAAGTATGACCCTGCACCACAGGTTTTCCAAATGGGAGGGTGGGTACATTCATCTCAAAGTTCCTGGAATACTCAGCATGCAGCCCCTTGCCAGAGAAGGGAAAACCCTGGACAGGGCTATGGATGCCAACACCTTCATTCAGGCCACAGGCCTACTGCTCTCTTCCACTTAACTTCTTTCTCCCTTCTTTTCCTGCCCAGATGCCCCCCCAAATGCTTGGCTTGATATGCTTTGGCTGTGTGAATGAACTGTTATATGAACAGTTATATGAACTGCCTATCCATCACAGGCATTCCGTGAACAGCTGTAGAATGAGTGGGCTTATCACATATGCCTGGTTACCATGAAGCACAATAATAGCTAGCAATGTAATAAGGAACTGGTTCAATTTATAAGAATAAGAACCTTTCCCCAATTGACAAATGATTGAAATATATGAATAGGCAATTTCCTAAGAAAGAAATCTAAACTATCAATAGCCATATGACAAAATGTCCCAAATCATAAGTAGAGAAATGCAAATTAATGCAAAGTGTAGGCCTAGTATAGTCAGTGCAGTGGATGGAGCACTGGGTTTGGAATCAGAAAGACTCATCTTCCTGAGTTCAAATCTAGCCTTGGATGCTTCCTAGCCGTGTGAGTCTGGGCAAGTCACTTAACCCTGTTTGCCTCAGTTTCCTCATCTGTAAAATGATCTAGAGAAGAAAATGGCAAACCTCCTCAGTATCTCTGCCAAGAAAACCCCAAATGGAGTAACAAAGAGTTGGACATAACTGAAAAATGACTGAATAACAACAACATAGGTATGGTAGTGATCTTATTAGGTCAAAGGGTATGCACAGCTTTGTAACTTTTGGGGCATCGTTAGTTCTAAGTTGCTTTTCAGAATGACAAGATTAGGCCACAACTCCATGAGTAGTGCATCAATGTTCCTCTTTTCCAACCGACCTTTCAACATAGATCAACTTTGCCAATCTGATGAGTATGAGTACAATATCAACTTATAACAATAATAGTGCTATAAAAACATTTCATAGAATAGGAGATTTTTTGTGTTTATTAGTTTTGTGAACTTTTTTCTCTTCCTCTATTTTAAATTCTTCGTTATAAGGGATGGTTCTCTGGGAGGGAAAAGGGAGAGAAGAAGGATATAATATAAAACACAAAGATATCAATAAAATTCACTTAAATAATCTTAATTAATGTACAATTAACTTTGTTGTGAATGTTATTTAATTTCATCATTAAATTCTGTGTTCATATACACTCAATGTTAGAGTCACAGAATTTAAGAGCTGGAAAATCCATAATGTCATCTAAAATAATCCCCTCATTTTACAGATGAGGAAACTGAGTCTTAGGGAAATTAAATAGCTTGTCCTCAAGGTCACACAAATCTTAGCTGCAAGGCTGGGACTATAATTCAGAACTCTTGATTATAGCTCACTGGAATTTAATCACACCACAGAGTCATGGTCAGTCTTTATATTTTCTTGGTTGTGTAGTTTTGGGTCTTCTCATAATTTTTAAAACACAAGAGGAAAGGGGCAGCTAGGTGGTGCAGTGAATAGAGCACCGGCCCTGGAGTTAGGAGGACCTGAGTCAAATCCAGCCTCAGACACTTAACACAAAAAAAACTAGCCATGTGACCTTGGACAAGTCACTTAACCCCAACTGCCCTCTAAAAAAAAAGCAAAAAAAAAAAAACCACAAGAGGAATTCTAGGTCTCCATTATCTCCGGTCCTCACCGGTCACTCAGTGAGAATCCTCTGTATAGCAGAGTGGCACATTAGAGCCATGAAGCCTTGGGAGAAAGTATCTGTGAGGAAAGAACCTTGGTAAAAAGATATCTCCAAAGCCTGGGCCAAATGGTGGCCATTTTGTGGATGATTGGAAAAAGCTAGGCAATATGTGTGTTTGTGTGTGTATGCATACGTGTGTGTGTGCAGATATGCATTTACAGGCATTTTTGGACATAGGCACTCTGGGCAGATTTGAACAATAACTATTTTTTTCTCCTAATTTCCAAGATTCCTGAAATATCAACTCTGATTAGACTCCTCTAATCCCCAATTATATACACTCATACACATGTACACATACACACACACATACACACAGACACACAAACACAAACACACTCAGAGAATGAGTGTCTTCTACCTAGGGTTCAATCTAGAAGGATCCCCCGAAGAAAGCTATTTGTCCTCTGGGATATCTCCCCGTTTCCATGGTTTGATCCTCAATCTTCTTCTAAGACAATGGGATGAAACAAGAAAGGTTGATTTCCTTGAAGCTTTGAGCTCTCCTCCTGAGAAAAGAACTGAGCAACTGGGGCAGAGGGAGGGGAAGGTCTGAGGATGATCATCCTGTTCTCTCCCTGGGGGATCAGATCTGCCTGGCTGCCTCAGTTTTAATGACTACAGAGGGAAATAGGGGGTGCCCAGCACTCAGGATCCCAGCTTAAAGACCTTAGTCTAAAATACATGAGTATATTCTAGCCACTGCTTAGGGCCCATCCCTGTGTTAGGTGCTGTGTTTCTCTTTGGGTGGCTGGATAAAAGGGATTTAAACTGAAAGCAGAGTGGGTGGGGATAAAACTGTACACACTTACTCCCCAAGCCAGATGCCACTGAGAGTACAAGGTGCAGCATTGGAAGGAAAATATTACTAGAGAAGACAAGTAACTCATAGGAAACATTATTCAAGAAGGAAAGACAATAACAAAATTCATAGTCTCAGGTTTCCACAAATAAATGCATAATAACAATGATAATAGCTAATTTATTATATGTTATGTTCGATATTATATACATCATGTGTATGTATATGATTGTGTGCATACATATATGTATGTAGCATTTTTCATACTAATCTGTCCTATTGCTCATGTTACTATATGTGTATGTATAAGATGTACAATATACATACATCCTAGGTATCTTTTTAAAGTTTGCAAAGAATTTTAAAAATAATATATTACTTGATCCTTACAACAACCCTGGGGAGTAGTTGCTAGTATTAATCCCATTTTTTTTTTTTGCCTTTTTGGAGGGGGGAAGGCAGGGCAGTTGGGGTTAAGTGATTTGCCCAAGGTCACACAGCTAGTAAGTGTTAAGTGTCTGAAGCCAGATTTGAACTCAGGTCCTCCTGACTCCAGGGCTGGCACTCTATTCACTGCACCATCTAGCTTCCCCTATTAATCTCATTTTTATAAAATATACAAGCTATAATAGAGATGTTAATGCATGGAGAAAAACTTCAGAACTACCATTGATACTTGATGGCATAAGTCTCCTAATCTGGACAGGTATTTTGATCTAAAGCTATGATAGCATCGTTTTAGGGAGCTTCCAGTGAGAAATATCTTTCTACCAGTGCAGATAGCCACTTGCTCTTTATGTTAGAGTCTTAGAGAGTTGTTTGAAGGCACTAAGTGGTTAAGAGATTTGTCCAGTGTTACCCTGTCGGTATATGTCAGGCTAAGGACTTGAGCCCAGGTCTTCCCGGTTCTTAGATACTTGTCTTTCCAGGACCCCATCATTGATTAAGATACAATTTATTCAAAAAGAAGAGATCAAATAACAGGAACAATGGGGTAGATTGGTATGAAAAGATGCTCTGTTCACGAGGAATTTAACAAGCTGGAGGGAGGGGAGAAGCATGGTGAAGTTTTCACCAAAGGTCTATGAAGGCAGAAGCAAAAACAATAATGTTTGTGGGAGTTTACTATGAATGATCTGGAAATGGAGATGAGTTTGGGAAACAAACTACAAACCCTCACAGAAGCATAAAGCATAAAACCCGTAGCAAAGGACAACTTTCCAGAACTATCCAGACATCTATGGGATCTCTCTTTTTGCCAAAAGCTGAGCAGGTGATAAAGCCCTCATTTAGTTATGTATTTTGTTCTTTGTTATAAATTATATTCTTTAAGAGACAGAAGAAAAGATCAGAGGTTTCCTTGTTCTGGACCTCACTGTGACTAATCATTCCGAAGTGGTCAACTAAAATAGAAATCATGGCAAACTTGGGCAGAAATGACCCTTCAGCCTTAGTTGTGGGATATAAGTTGGGGAAAGTCTGAAGTGATCTGATATGCACTTTATATTTAGGGAGAACAGATTTCACAGTGTTCAGACAAAGGAAAGGAAGGATTACAAGGACTGAAATTCTCAAGAGGAAATTGGTTCAAAAGGAATGTGATACTTCTAAGAATTAAATAATGACAACAAAATACTTTATTCTAAGAAGGATAAAAATGTGTGTGTGTGTGTGTGTGTGTGTATGTGTGTGGGTGGGTGTGGGTATGTGTAACTCTTGAAGAAACTCTCATGAATGTACAGGAAACTCATAGACCAAGTTAAGATTTTTTTTTTAAAGATGCATCCAGAAAATAAAAGCCAAGACAAATAACTGCATAGGAATACAAAAGAATGACTGGCCCTATGAGAATAATGTTAGTAGCGCTAAATCTCAGAATGAACTGGTGATTAATGCCCAGGAGAACAAAAAAAAAAAAAGACAATTTTTATAAAGCTATATTGGGAGCAAAAGGAATCTCAAAGCAAATATGGAACTTTTGTTTGGGGGTGGATAGACAAAGCTACTTTACTATTTGGCATCTCTTTTCTCTACCAAGGAGAGCAATCATCAAACTGCAAAAGAGGAAAAAAATGCTTAAGAGGCAAATAAAACTCAAGAGATGTGAAGAAAAGGTAGTATAGTTATAATATAGTAGCTAGAATCTGCCCTTGATGGGTTCGAGTTAATAGGTCCAGATAAATGACATCCTAGGGAACTGAAAGCAGTTGTGGGTGTGATTGCTGTCAGTGATCTTGGAAAAATCATGGAGGACTCAGAGGGGCCACAGAACTAGAGCTGGAAAAAATGCTGTACCAATTTTCTAAAAGGAGGAACTATCTTCAAATTATATGCCAGTGAGCTTGATTTCAACTCCTGGCAAAAATTCTAGGACATATTATTAAAGGGATAGTGTGAAGGCAGGTAGGAAGGCAAGTGGTGATTACTAAGAGTCAGCATGAATTCATCAAAAATAGAGCATGCCAGACTAACCTCATTTCCTCCTTTTTCTTTTTTTACACCACAGGCTGGTAGATCAGGGGAATAACAAAGATATGGTGCACTTGGGTTTCAGTAAGGCATTTAACAAAACCTCTCATGATATCCTTGTAGACAAGATAGACAAATGTGGGCTTGATGGCAATATGGTGAAATGGATTCTGAACTGTAGCATCAAAGAGAAGAGGCAATTGGAATAACTTAAACCTTGACTGAGGTTTCCTGTGGATAAAGGAATAAATTTTGCACTTTTCAAATCTCTAGGATTACAGATTTAGAACTGAAGGAAACCTTTGAGGCCATTTAGCCTAACTCCCTCTACCTTATACAGTTGAGCCAAATGGGGCTTAGAGATATGGAAAAGACTTATCCAAGGTAATAAGGTAGCCAGTAGCAGAATCAGAATTTGAATTCAGGACTTCTGATTTTAAAATTCAGCACTTCCTTACAATACATGCATGGCTTTTCTGCAGATGACACAGATGTGGAAAGGATATCTAGCAGAGTCAGGGTCCAAAACAGTCCCAACAGATGAAAAAACAATGGGTCCACCCTTATAAGGTGGAATTCAGTAAGGATAAATATAAAGTTAAACATCTGGATTCTAAAAAGCAATCATGTGACTGAGAGTGGGAGAGGAGTGACTAGAAAACAGTTCATGTGAAAATTATTAGGTACTTTTAGTGAACTGGAGGATCAATATAGGTCAACAAGTTTAAAGTCAACTGGCATTTATTCAGTGCTTTCTATGGGCCAGGCATTGTGCCAAGCACTGGGGATGCAAAGAAAGGCAGTAATAGTCCCTGCCCTGAAGAAACTCACATCCTAATCGAGGAAATGATATGTAGATAATTAGGTACATAGAAGATATATACAGAGTAGATAGGAAATGGAAGGACAGGGAAAGAATTCTTGCAATAAGGACACAGCGGGAAAAGCAGGCAGATCTGGAGGGGGGAGAGGTAGAATTGAGATGGGAGGAGCAGGGGATGGGGAGCAGGGTTGGTACATACATAGCTAAGAGTTCAGAATTACTATTAACCATTGAGGAAAGAGTTTGGGCAGAGTATCATTGGATGAAGGAAAGTCTTGGAGGAGACATTTAATTATGCTTCAGTCTGACCTCATGGTAAGCAGTAATGGTGCATCCTGTGAGGTCTCAGAAAATGACCCATCTCGCAGGAGGCAAAGGGATGAGAGTTTAGTTAGGAAGCAAGGGTGCTTTGACTTCTGTGGAGAAGGTTCTGGGTATCAGGAAATGGAAGAAGGCTTGTGTATGGAATGCAGCCTAGTGTTGGAGATGGACCTGGGGTAAGACCCCACAGAAATGGGAGGTGGGCAAAGATCTGAGCATAAATAGAGATGACCTTGGGGAAGGATCTTAGAAAAGTCTGATGGGGACAAGAACTGATGGGGAAAACTGGAAAATAGTATGGCAGAAACTAGAAGTAGAACAATATTTCACACTGTATGCCAAGATAAGGTCAAAATGAGTACAATGATTTAGACATAAAGGGTGATACTATAAGCAAATTAGGAAAGCAAGGATTAGTTTACCTCTCAGATCTATGGAGAAGGGAAGAATTTAGGACCAAATAAGAAATCAAGAACATTTTAAAATGCAAAATGGATAATTTAGATTACATTAAATTTTAAAGGTTTTGCAAAAACAAATCAATAGAACCAAGATTAAAAGGAAAACAGAGCTGGGAAACAATTTTTATTGCCAATGTTTCTGATAAAGGCCTCATTTCTCAAATATATAGAGAATGGAGTCAAATTTATATGTATAAAAGTCATTTCCCAATTGATAAACAGTCAAAGGATATGAAGAGGCAGTTTTCAGATGAAGAAATTAAAGCTATCTATAGTCACATGAAAAAATGCTCTAAATTACTATTGATTAGAGAAATGCGAATTAAAGCAATTCTGAGGTACCACTTCACTCCTATCAAATTGGCTAATATGACAAAAAAGGAAAATTATAAATGTTGGAGATATGGAAAAATTGGAACCCTAATGCACTGTTCTGAAGAGCAACTTGGAACTATGTCCAAAAGGCTATAAAACTGCATACTTTGTGGTACATCAATACCACTACTAGGTCTATATCCCAAAGAGATTATAAAAAATGGAAAGGGACTCTTTTTGTGATGTTAAAGAAGTGAAAATTGAGGGGATGACCATCAACTGGGGAATGACTGGACAAGTTGTAGTATATGAGTGTAATAGAATACTTTCATGTTACAAGAAATGATGAGTAAGTAGATTTAAGAAAAATCTGGAAAGACTTACATGAACTGATGCTGAGTGAAATGAGCAGAACCAAGAGAACATTGTACAGAGTAACAACAACATTGTGTGATTATCACACAGTGATAGACTTAGCTCTTCTCAGCAATACAACTGTCTAATCCAATTCAAAAAGACTCATGATGGAAAACGCTATCCACATCCAGAGAAAGAAGTATGGAGTCTGAATACAGATGGAAGCCTACTATTTTCTCATATTTTGTTTTTACTTTCTTTCAGTTTTCTCCTTTTGTTCTGATTTTTCTTTCACAACAAGACTAATGTGGAAATACGTTTGATATGATTGTACATGTATAGCCTATATCAGATTGCATGCCATCTTGAGGAGGAGGGAGGAAAGAAAGGAAGGGAACTGGAACTCAGAATCTTATGAAGTAAATGTTGAAAACTATTTTTACGGGTAGTTGGAAAAAATAAGGTACTAATAAGTGTGTGTGTGTGGGGGGGGAAGAAATCTGATGGGGAGGATGTCCCAGTTCTTTAGCCTTGGCAGTAGAATTGGCCCTGAGACAGGACCCAATAGAAATAGGAAGTTGTCAGGTACAGACAGTGAGAGTCTTGTTCTTAGGCTGAAGTCAAATGAATGGAAATTGTTAGAAAGATTTTCCTTACATCAAACCTAAATTCATCTCTATATTAGATAGTCAAAACTATGGTTTTGCAATGTGCTCAATGCTTATCTCACACACACACACACACACATATATGATATATATGTAGATAGATATAGATGTGTATATATATATATATATATATATATGTGTGTGTGTGTGTGTATGTGTGTGTGTGTGTGTGTGTGTGTATGTGGTTGTTTGGTTCTTGTCCTTCATGCTCAAAAAGGACCAAAATGAGATCACTATGTTGGGGTCAAGGTACAGTGTGTCCAGCTGTGGCTGACCAATACAAATTGAGAAAGCTCTATCACTGGTCAGGCACATTTGTGGACTATTTAGTCCATATGACCATTTGGAATGGAGATGGTTCTAAATGTGCACACCTCACATGTCTTTTGAGCTACTGCAATTCTGTTTTGCTCATAGAGCCTTCTTTGATGTGGGCACACCATGCTGGGGGTCCTGTGCCCAGTGTCTCCCATGTCTCATAATAAATCTTATGTACTTCAGATGGACGTTGAGAGTGTCCCTGTATCCCTTCTTCTGACCTTCATGTGAGCCTTTGCCATATGTGAGTTCTCTGTAAAATAGTCTTTTAGGCAAACATAATTTTACCATTCAAACAACGTGGCCAGCCCATAAGAGCTGCACTCTCTGCAGCAGAGTTTAAGTCTTGGCAGTTCAGTTTGAGAAAGGACCTCTTTCTAGTATCTTACCCTGCCAGGTGATCTTCAGAATCTTCTTAAGACAATTCAAATGGAAGCGACTCAGTTTCCCAGAATGGCACTGGTAGACTGTACAGGTTTCACAGGCATACAACAATGAGGTCAGCACAGCAGCTCTATAGACCTTAATTTGGTAGGCAGCCTAATACCTCTTCTCTTCCACATTTTGGAGCTTCCCAAACACTGAGCTTACTCTGTCAATGCACGTATCAATATCATCCTCCATGTGTACAGCCCTGGAAAGTACATTTACTTTGGCAGTATATGTACGTGCACTTGTGTGAGTATATGTGTATGTATATATGTATGTCTGTGTATATATACACATACAAATATATATGTACGCATATATGTGTATATACATAATACATATACATATGTGGGTATTACATATAAATGTTTTGGAGATTTGAAAATGAGACTCTTGGTGACTTTCCTATCAAAATTCTAAATAAATTAATAGTGTTATCGCCTTTTTACACCTTCTACCTATTGCTCCTCATTCTGACTAAGCAGATGATGTCTGGTCAAATACTTGAAAGAAATGACCCAGGAATGAACTTATTCAAATGGCAGAGCACCTATTAATATATTTTCTATTTGGAAACCATAGTGTTAAGTGCTGGGATTACAAATAGAAAAGCAAGGCACTTTTTGCTCTCTAGGAGCTCATATTCTAATGGGAGACAGAACAAATAAAAGATTTCAGCTGGAAGTCTGATGGGAAATTCCCATGATCCTTAGATATAGCAGCAAAGAAGATAGTAATACCTCTTCTTTAATATCGTTTCCATTAATGAAAGTGTACCTGTTTCTGATAGCAAACCATTTGGCAGTACCAAGGACTCTCATAGTGAGAACTTTCATTTCTGGGTCTTTAATAGCTATAGCACCCACAGAAGTAGTTGCCAAATGGTATCTCAATAAGAGTTGTTTCTCCACTTGAAGGCTTGAGTGGAGATAGGGGAGGAAAAGGTTGACCTAGAGAATTACTGTTCCCAGTTCTCCTGGGTTCAGGGTCCTAAATTTTTTCCTCCAGGGTCTGAGGGGAGATAGTGGAAGTGGTGATGGTGGTGGTGGTGGTTTGACCTGCCTGATGGTGCCTTGCTACTTCAACATCATAATTCCTACTAAGTCTTCTCTTAACCAAGTTAAAGATTCTTAATTCAATCAACCAGTTTTCATGTGGCATGATATTCAGGCCTTTTACTATCCTGGTGGTTGTCCTCTAGATGTCCATCAGCTTATCAAACTCTTTCCTAAAATATGGCACCCAGCTATGACTTGACTGGGGCATAGTACAGCAAGAAGATTGACTCTAGTCCTGGACATTGCTCCTTTTAATAAAACCTAGGATTCAATTAGCTTTTTTCAGCCACCATATTACAATTTTGACTCTTTGATCTTGTAGTCTACTAATAGTCCTGGAATATTTTTTAAAAATAATATTTTATTTTCCCTCATTACGTGTAAAAACAATTTTTAATATTCATTACTTTTGTTTAAGTTTTGAGTTCCAAATTCTAACTCTTCCTCTTCTTCCCCTCCCTGAGATGGTAAGCAATCTGATATAGTTTATACATGTGCAATCGTGAATGATGTTTACATAAATAATGTAAAACATTTCCATATTAGTCATTTTGTGCAAGAAGACAAGAAAGAAAGAGAGAAAGAAAGGAAGGAAGGAAGGAAGGAAGGAAGGAAGGAAGGAAGGAAGGAAGGAAGGAAAGAAGAAAGGAAAGGAGGGAGGTAGGGAAGAATAGAAAAATAGTATGCTTTAGTCTGTATTCAGACAACACCAGCTCTTTCTCTGGAGGCAGATAGCATTTTACATCATGAATCTTTTGGGAATGTATTGGATTATAGTATGGCTGAGAATAGCTAAGTCATTCACAATTCTCCATCTCACAATACTGCTGTTAATGTGTACAATGTTTTCCTGGTGCTGCTCAATTTATTTTGTATCAGTTCGTGTATGCCCTTCCAGATTTTTCTGAAATCTGCCTTTTCCTCATTTCTTATAACACAATAATATTCCATCGCAATCATACCACAACTTGTTCAGTCATTCTACAATTGATGGGCATCCTCTCGATTTCCAATTCTTAGCTACCACAAAAAGATCTACAATAAATATTTTTGTACAAACAAGTCCTTTTCTCTCTTTTTTTAAACCTCTTTGGAATATAGACCTGGTAGTGTTATTGCTGGGTCAAAGAGTATGCACAGTTTCAAAGCCCTTTGGGCATATTTCCAAATTG
The DNA here is from genome assembly GCA_028646515.1 of Pseudochirops corinnae. Lineage (NCBI taxonomy): Eukaryota > Metazoa > Chordata > Mammalia > Diprotodontia > Pseudocheiridae > Pseudochirops > Pseudochirops corinnae. The sequence goes on from CM053588.1 coordinate 115,288,388, forward strand.
CTCTCCTGGAATACTTTGAAGTGACCTGCTGTCTAGTCACTAGTGTCAGAAGATGTGGGGTCAAGTGTCTATACCACTACACTTATTCAACAAGTTATTTAACCTCTTTGAACTTTAATTTATCTTCAAAATAGAAATAATAAGCCCTGAATTCTATCATTAGCTAAAATTGCAGTGCTAAAAGATTGATACTGAAATAGTTTGCAAATCCTAAATAGAAATCTCAAGAATCTCAGAGGCTTCTGCATAACCAAGGAACTGAAAGGGAATTTTTTGGCTGATCCTTTTTAATGACTATTATTAACCTCAATTTGGAACAATTGAAATTGAGTATGACCCAAAGGACAACACTGAGACACGTGCTAGGCATAAATAAAAGATAACACATTACAAAAAAGGAATTTTGTAGGAAAGGGGATTGTAAAGGAATTTTCTGATTGACTTACACTATACTTCGTAAGCAGTTTTATTTTCTAACTGATTTTCAACTGGCAATGGCTACCAACATTTAAGCATTACATTTCCGTGACATCTCTCCATTAAATGGTTAAATAAACCATTTTGCAGAGGCTTTTGTAACATGAATAATCACTCTCTATTTATTTGTTTTGTAACTTTGGATTTCTGTGTAACAGGATTTGCTAAATTAGGGCACACCTGTATTGTGAATGTTCTGAATTAACAGGATACAAAGAGCACACAGAAATATCCATTTCATTGGAGTGGAAGTGGGGGACATAAGTGGAAAGAGGAAAGAGGAGAGGGTAAAGAGGAGAGGACAGAGGAATTCCACTACATTGACTTCCAGATCTTCCCTGTAAACACGTCTGACCATGACACTCTCCTCATCAAAAACATCCTGTGGCTCACCATTGTACAAGGAAGAAAACATGGATTCCTTAGCCTGATATCCAAGGTCTTCCAGAATCTGGTTTGAATATGCCTTTCGACCTTTCTCCTTATTTCACACTGGACTTTTACATGTTCCCGATCTTGTTTTGCTCATTCCTACCCCTGTACTTTTGACTATGATCTGCTTTTGCCTGGAACACACATCCTCCACATTCTTTGCCTACTGGAAACTCTCCTTCTTTCAAGATCCACCTGTTCCATGAAGCTTTTCCTGATGCTTGCAGCTGGAAGAATTATCTTCCTCTTCCTATTTCTTCAGCACTTTTTCTGGATCTTGCCTTTGCCTGCATCATGTTCTACTTTGCATTCTACTTATTTGTTTGCTCATTTTCTCTATTAAGCTAGAAACTCTTTGAGGACAATCTTGTTTTTCATCTTTTTATCTCTAGCATCTAGTTCAGGAGCACTGCTGTGCTCAGTCTTCGGGACTGAGAGGCAAATGAGAGACTATGGAAGAGGCAGTTACCTGGAGGAGGGAAGAGGAATTTGTGGGTGTTTCTGTCCCTTTAATAACATTCTAGTCCCCTATCAGACAGAGCAGTTGCCTCAGTCCATGTTGGATCATCCCGGCATCAAAGGCTCTGTATATTAGAGGGGAATTTAAAGATCTCACAGCAACAGCTATGAATCACATCTCTCCCAGGGTCTTTGCACTTGAGGAAAAAAAATAAAAACAAGAGATTCCATTCTACAGAAGAGAAGTACTTTTCCCCGTATCAACTGATTGGCACATCAACATTCCCAGTAAACAGATGGGAATCAAGGTAAGAAAAGTAGAACACTATTTAAGCATAACATGCAAGGGGAGGGGTGTATAGGAGGTAGGTGCAACAAAAAAAAAACATATTTAAATAGTATTTTCTAAAATATACATATTTTAGTGATAGAAAATTCTATTCTCTATGGCCTATGGGTATTTATTTTGTGATAAATCAAACTATAAGAATTACATTAATGGCAATAAGCCTCTGGTTAACTCTAAGTAATATGCAGAAGACACAATTTTCAAATGCAGGGAGATCCAATTTTCAGACCCTGCCTAGTGTGCACAAATGGTTGATCCTACCAGTTAAGGGAGAAGAGCTGGAAAGAGGTGTTGTTCAGTTGTTTTCAGTCATGTTCAATTCTTCATCACCCCATTTGAGATTTCCTTGGCCAAGTCCTGAAATGGTTTTCCACTTCCTTCTCCAGCTCATTTTACAGATGAGGAAATTGAAGGAACAGAATTAAGTAACTTGCCAAAGGTCACAAGGCTAGTGTCTGAGGCCAGATTTAAACTCAGGAAGATGAGTCCTCTTGGCTACAGGCCTGGCACTCTATCCACTGGAGAGAGGAGGTTGAGACAAAATGTTTAGGTTCTAGATCTGAGGCTCTGACCCATTCCCATAAAATAAAGAGTTGGAAAATCCAAAGTGATAAAAGTGTGATTCTTTGAATGTAGGGTATTTTTTTCCCCAAAGCAAAATTCTTTGGTAAATCCAGCTGCCATTTTTTTTTCCTGACTCCTTATTAGGATCTGAACTTCAGAGCTGCAGTAGACCTCAAAAGGGAGCTAGTTCAGCACTTTCATTTTATAGAGTTCAGGAAATTGAGACCTAGAGAGACATGACTCGGCTAAGATCACATAGTTAATAAGTAGCACAGCTAGAATTTGAACTCAGTTTTTCCTTACTCCACAGCCAGCACTCTTTTCACCATATCACAAAAAACTCTGCAAAGAAGATTGTCTATTACTTTTCCTTAGGGTAAATTCTCAAGATTGCTTCTGAGATTCTCTGATGACCTTTCCTAGGTATATCATCATCATCATCATCATCCTCATGATATGATCATTCTCCTCTTCAATTCCACACTCATGGCTTCATCATCCACTATAAATATACGATAAGATAATGAGAGCACTAGAGTATTTGATACCCACATAGCAAACTGTTCTCCATTGACAACATGCCATCATCGACAGCATCAAGAACAATTGGCTTGAAATCTAACATCTTCCAGGGCTACAACTTGAACCTGTAATGGTTCTGCCCAGATTTTAATCTATTATCATCATTCTTAAATACAAATGACTATGGCTTTCCAAGTAAAGGAGTTGTATCAAAAGATCATATTAATCACTTGATGTACATGGATGAAATATAAAATTATATGGCCCTACATTTAACAGATATTTCACCTCATGGAAATTTTCTTCAACAATATCTAAATGTCATTTGGATGAGTTTCATTCAAAATAAATTTTGGGGAGTCTTTCCAAAGGCACGCATAATAACTATAAGAATATAACTATGAAATACTCCTTACAGAAATGAAGGCACATGTGAATAATTGGGAAAGCATTAATTGTTCATGTTGTTGAGTCATGCCAATATAACAAAAGTTGCAATGCTGTCTAAATAATTTACTTGGTGCCATAGCAATGAGAATATAATGATATATTAAATATCATTATATAGAAAAATAAGAAAATTCATCTAGAATAATAAAATATCAAGAATTTTAAGGGAAATAATGGAGAGAAACAGAAGAGAGTCAAACCATATTAAATCTCAAACTATACCACAAATAATTAATCATCAGACCTATGTAATATTGGTTAAAGAATGAAGAAATAAATTAGGGAAACTGAAGAGGTACACAACATACAAAAGGAAAACATAGTGGATGGTGTTCAATAAACCAAAAAACCACAACTACTGGTAAAAGGATTCACCAATTGACCAAAACTGGGAAAACTGAACAGTAATCTGGCATGAGCATGGTTTAAACTAATATCTCATAATATAGCAAGTTGCAAATAGGTAAATGACTTAGAAATGAAAGATTAATTCTAAACAAATTAGAAGAACAAGGTTGGAAACATCTATTACAACTACGGATAGACAAAAAAAAAAAATCCGTTACCAAAGAATATAGAGAATCACAGAAGGTAAAATGAATACTTTGCATAAAGTTGGAAAGGTTTTACACAAACCAAATAGATTCAGTTAAAATTAGAAGTTAAATAGATAAGAAAAAAATCTTTAGAACAAGTTCTCTGATAAAGGTCTGATACCCAAGACATGTAAGAAACCTATTCAAATACATAAGAACAACTTTAATTTCCTAAAAGATAAATGGTCAAATGATAACAGCATGCAGTTTTCAAAGGAAGAAATCCAAGTTATCAATAGCCACATGAAAGATTTTTCCCCAAATCACTAATAATTAGAGAAATGGAAATTTAAATAAATCTGAAGCTTCATCTGAAATTCGTTGGATTACCCAAAATGACAATTATTGGAAGAGTTGGGAAAACAGGCACACCCATAGGCTGTTTGTGCAGTTATCACTTGGTTCCGCCATTCTATAAAACAAGTAGAAACTATACCTTCCCTCCCCTCCCACCCCACCAAATCATTAAACTATGTATACCCTTTAATCCAGAATTAGCACTACTAGGTCTATATTCCCAAGAAAAAAGGGAGAAGGAGAGAAGGGGTGGGGGGAGAGAGAGAAACAGAGAGAGACAGAGAAAAAGAGAGAGAGAGACAGAGAGAGAGAGAGAGAGAATGTATAGAAAAGTATAGCTGTTCTTTTTATAGTGGTTAAGAATCAGAAACTAAGGTGACACCTAAGCAATTGAGGAAAGGTGGAATAAATTATGGCATGTGAATGCAGTGGAATAGTATTTCACTATAAGAAAATATGAAAGGTTTAGTTCAGGGAAACCTGGGAAAACTTGTAGGAGCTGCTATACAGTGAAGTGAGTAGTTAGGAGAACCAATTATACTATAACAAAAGTGTAAAGAAAATTTTGAAAGGCTAAAGAACTGTGGTCATACAATGACCGCTATGTTTTCAAAGTGATGAAACATGCTCCCACCTCCTGACAGAGAGGTGATGAACTCACAGTGCACAATAAAACATGCATTTTCAAATTTGGCTAATGTAGAGATTTATTTGCATATTTGATTTAAGGCTTTTATTTTTCTTTCTTTTGTTGTGTTGAGGGATTTGGGAAAATCAAGGAGAACTAGTTTTGGGGTTTAAAAAAAAGGAAATAAAGGGAAGAAAATAAAAGAGAATCATTGAAGCTTTCTTTTTTTTTTTGCCTTCTTTTGGAGGGGGGAGGGCAGGACAATTGGAGTTAAGTGACTTGCCCAAGGTCATACACCTAGTAAGTGTTAAGTATCTGAGGTTGGATTTTAACTCAGGTCCTCCTGACTCCAGGGCCAGTGCTCTATTCACTGCGCCACCTAGCTGCCCTCATTGAAGCATTTTTAAATGCATAGAAGAGAATAGAAGAAAGAAGAGTATGAAAAATACATAAAGTAAGACAGCTTTGAAAATAAAACATTGAACTTGTTGTATACTTGGAGGGTGAAGCCAGATGAATGTGATATAGATTCATGGCTGGATGTCCAATCCTTTTTTTTTGTCCAACTTTGCATATGGAAATGTTCATCTTGTTTGGTATTTATTAAGGTAAAATTTTTTCTTTTTATTTCTTTTTCTTTTTTTAAATCAACTTTTGTTTATTTTTATTTTACATCATTCATTTCCACAAGATTTTGAGTTACAAATTTTCTTCCCATCTTTCCCCTACCCACCACCCCAAAACAGCAATCCCAATGTATACCCCCTCCCCCAATCTGCTTTCTTCTATATCCTCCCCCATCACACCTCTGACTTTTCATTAGGGCAAGATAGATCTCCCTACCTGAGTGCCTGTATATCTTATTTCCCAGTTGCATGTACATAAATAATAATAATAATAATAATAATAATAATAATAATAATAATAAATTTTAACATTTGATTTTAAAACTTTAAATTATAGATTCTTTCCCTTCCTCCCTCATCCCCTGCTCCCACTGGGAAGACAAGCAATTCAATACAGGCTGTATATGTGTAATTACACAAAACAACTCCACAATAGACATGCCATGAAAGACTGACTTTATTTCCCTCCATCCTATCCCACCCCCCACTTGTTCTATTCTCTACTTCGTCCCTGATCCTTTACAAAGTTAAAATTTTTTTTTAAAAAAGAATGTCTTTTCGACTCTGTAAGTGTTCATTTGCATTAAGGAAAAATAGAGACTCAACTTTAATGTAAGGGTCAAAATGAATCAAAGCATAAAAGTGGCATCCAAATACCTTGTTCTTGGCAAGATTCACCAAGCATGAGGTTAGCAAGTATCAAGTATGGTAAAAGACTGATATCTTGAAGGCATTGCTTAACAGGAAAAAAAAATCTAGAGCAACTAACACCTATGCAATGCTAATCTTGACATACAATTTTGTCCCAGTAATAGGGACAACAAATCTAAAAGGCAGCCAAAGAAAATCTCATGGAAAGTTAACCTACCAGGTACATCAAGTTAGTTTTAGAAAGATTCACACTTCTTCACCAAAAGGATGAAGAGAATTGAGAGATATTCTCGGGGCACCCCTATAAATTTACAGAAATTTAAAATTTCTGTTAAAAATTTACAGAAATCATTTTGGAACAGACATCACTTCACAAAGTAGTGTGACAGGTTGACAATACATATTCATGAATGTATTTACCAAATGCAACTGAAAATGGTTTATCTGGGGATAGAGCCTATGAAATTAGTGATTATATTTTTCCCCAAATAATAGTGTTTTATTATTTTCAATTACATATAAAGATGGTTTTCAACATTCATTTATATAAAATTTTAATTCCAAATTTTTCTCCCTCCCTCCCTATCTGTCCCCCTCCCTCCCTTCCCTTCCCCCTCCCCAAAGCAGTAAGCAATCTGTTATATAGGTTTAACATATATCCACATTAGTCACGTTGTGAAAGAAGAATCAGAACAAAAGGGGAACAACCACAAGAAAGAAAAAATAGAAAACAAAGTGAAAATACTATGCTTCCATCTGCATTCAGACTCCATAGTTCTTTCTCTAGATGTGGACAGCATTTTCTATCATGAGTCTTTTGAAATTGTCTTGGATAGTTGTGTTGCTGAGAAGAGCTAAGTCTATCAAAATTGGTCATCATTCAATGTTGTTACTGTGCACAATGTTCTCCTGGTTCTGTGTACTTCACTCAGCATCAGTTCTTGTAAAATCTTTCCAGGTTTTTCTGAAATTTGCCTGCTCACCACTTCTTATAGCACAATAGTATTCCATTACATTCGTATATCACAGCTTGTTCAGCCATTCCCCAATTGATAGGCATCCCCTCAATTTCCAATTCTTTGCCACCACAAAAAGAGTTGCTATAAATATTTTCTGTACATGTGGGTCCTTTTCCTTTTTTTATGGCCTCTTTGGGATACAGACCTACTAGTGGTATTGCGGTATCACAAGTTTGTTCAGTTTTATAGCCTTTTGGGCATAGTTCCAAATTGCTCTCCAGAATAATCAATTCACAACTCCACAACAGTGAATTGGTGTTCCAATTTTCCCACATCCTCTCCAACATTTATAATTTTCTTTTTTTGACATATTATCCAATCTGATAGGTGTGAAGTGGTACCTCAGAGCTGTTTTAATTAGCATTTCTCTAATCAATATTGATTTAGATCATTTTTTCATATGACTACAGATAGCTTTAATTTCTTCATCTGAAAACTGCCTGTTTATATCCTTTGACCAACTTATCAATTGGAGAATGACTTGTATTCTTACAAATTTGACTCAGCTCTCTACATATTTGAGAAATAAGACCTTTATCAGAAACACTGGCAATATAGATTGTTTCCCAACTTTCTGTTTTCCTTCTAATCTTTGTTCCGTTGATTTTTTTTGTGAAAAAAATTTAAATTTAATGTAATCAAAATTTTCCATTTTGCATTTCAAAATGTTCTTGATCTCTTATTTGGTCATAAATTCTTCCCTTCTCCATAAATCTGACAGGTAAACTATTTCTTCCTCTCCTAATTTGCTTATGGTATCACCTTTTATGTCTAAATCATGTACCCATTTTGACCTTATCTTGATATACAGTGTGAGATGCTGGTTTATGCCTAGATACTAGCAATTATATTAAAGAAGGAGTTATGTATGGTGGCAAATACTTGTAATCTCAACTACCAGAGAGGCTGAGGCTGTCAGATATTTTGAGCTCTGGAATTCTTCATTGTATTGGACTATCCTAATTGGACATCCACACTAAGTTTGGCATTAATAGAGTGAACCCTTAGGAAGGGGAAGGTTCTTGTCTAAGAAGGGGCAAAGTGGCCCAAGTTGGAAATAAAGGAGCTTCCATGATTATCAGTAGTGAGATTGGCCTATCTGTGCTTCCAGCCTGGTTGAGATAGTCTTGAAAGGAAAAGAAAAGGAAAGAGGAGAGAGGAATAAAGGCAAAGAAGAAAACAAGATTATGATCAAGACTCAGAATTGCATCATTGCCACTAGAAATTATAGGAAGGTTATCCTTAAGGGGTCTAGACTAATTGATCAAGGCAGATTTTACAAGGAAGTGGTAGAAACTGTGCAACATGTAACTGCAGGTTGCAAACATTTAGCATCTACCAGTTACCTAGAAAGACACAATCAGGTGGGTAGGATTATGTACCAGAAGCTTGTTATCCTTTATAAACTGACAATAAATTTCTGTTCTACAAATACAAACTCCAATATATTCTAGGGAATTTGTCAAATAAATTGTACTGGAACTGGAGCATCATTACAGCAAAACTGTTGCCCATAATCACCCCATTATTTCCATAAAAATTTAAGAAGACTATTTTAATAATGCTGACTGGTCAAGTACTCATAGTTTCCAAATTTTATAGAATAAAAAGCTTACAAAATGTAGAGACCTAAGGGGAAAACTATGTAGCAACACAATGAAGTATCAAACACATCATCCTGTCTGCTAATGAAATTTACCTGAACATGCCTATAGTGAGTCTAGGAAAGATAAATTTATATCCAAATAATCTTATTAAAATACAAAAATTATTCATTGCATCCACCTGTGCAATAGCCCACAGAACATGGTATATGAAAGAATAATCACAGAATCATAGATTTAGAGTCAAAAAGGACCTTACTGTAAAATAACAACTTGTCCTTGTACTATATCTATCTGAAACTCCATCAAAAAAAAGAATGAGAAACCCGAGATGGTAGTAGTAGTAGTAGTAGTAGTAGTAGTAGTAATAATAGTGGTAGTAGTAGAGTGGTGGTAGTATCCCTTCCTAACATTAATCATATGATGCCATGAATATTAATAGCTCACATTTACATTGTACTTTAAGATTTTTAAGACATCCCCCCACCCAAAGTCCCATAATATCATTAGTATGTCCTAGCTTAGAGAGAGATGGACCAAAGGTCATTCACTATCCATCCATTGCCACTAATCCCTTCCAACCTTTATCTTCTCCCAAGAAATAAGTCCAGAGAGGACTTAATGTATTCCAGAAGTTTACATTTATCATTATTCTAGTATTTATGCTTTTCTGCATAGTCTTCATTTCCAGACATCCTCATTCAGTCTGATATAATATTCATAGCAGAGTCCAATTCCCAACACAAAATGTGATTCATCTCATCTGTATTCCCTTCTCTTGGTGGAACTAGGACAGAGAAAGAGGGGCAGCTGCCCCCAGGGCATGCCATAGAAGTAGGGCTTGGAGACAGGGTAAAGAGGCACTTCAGATTCATTTAATTCAATAAGCATTTATTTATCCTCTCTTCTGGACAAGGCAATGTGCTAGATACTGTCTGGCATTCCCATCCTCCTCAAACCTGATTTCATATTATCCAGGTGTGTAGATCTTAGAACTTCTGAGCACCCAGAAGAATTAGTTGTTCCTTTATTCTCTTCTCTCCTTGGCTACCCAATCCCCTTTCTTTATTTGAGTGAGTCACATTCTTCTTTTCCCTTCTACCTCATTTTCTACACTACCACTCTCCTTCCCAATTTTTCAAATGAGAAATATTAGAATTGCACAGAAGGTTTAGGTCAGGCATCAGGAAGAACTTCCCTACAATTAGATTGTGAAACAATGACTCTTCCAGTGAAACTATAACATTATCCTTAGGGAGTTTTAAAAATTCTAGACTGTCATAACTGTATGGCACAACAGAGTTCATCTGATCTAATCATCTCATTTTACATATGAGTAAACTGAGGCACAGAGAAAGGAAGTGAATTGCCCATGATCATGCAGCAGATTAGTGGCCCAACCATAACTAGAACTCAGGTCTCCTGCTTTCCAGTCCAATGTTCTTTTCTCTAAGCTGTGTCTTTGGAAGAGACAACCCTTTCCCTCTCCCTCTCATTTATTTGATTCAGTTGAGGACTGTCCTGCCTGGAGGCAGAGGAAGGGAATGAATGACCTTCAGAAGACTCTGACAACCTTAGAAGTTGAGAATCCTCCGGCTTTGCCTCTCCCCTTCATGACTGCAGATGATTCCCACCATTGACCACTCAGCATTTGTTTGCTTTGAAGCTTGTTCAAGATTGAGGCATTTGCTAATTGAAAACTAAAATATCCATCCATCTCACTCGCTGACAATGTAAAACTCACTCAGCCATGCTGCATTAAACTAAAATTCACAGCACAGTGCCCCTAGGTTTTCAGGGCTGACCGAGGTCATCTGGTTTAATCATCTTCCTCCCTTCCAGAAAGACTATTCCTCCCTTTCTCCACCCCTTGCTTATCCTCTCCCGCCCCCCAGTCTTGGGCAAGTTAGATTCTCTCCTATTATCATTGGGTCAGAACCCCTCTTCCTCGTAGAGATGTGGAAGCACTTTGTTGGTAGGGTACCAGTATCCTCATCCCATTCTGTGTTCGTATAAGAATTTCCTAAGTGGTCAGAGCTCTATAGCTCTGGCATGAGACTACAGAGTGAAGACTGGGAGATGGGGGCAGGAGAGAGAATCTATATAATATTCTTTCTGGAGAACCTTAAATACTTTTATTTGGGGTCTGCAAGGGCAGCACTGATGAGCAGATGGATAGATTGACCTTCAGAGGACTCTGCCAACCCCCAAGCCACTTAAAGGTCCTAGTCCTTTTCATAGCCATAACAAATCTGCTTGAGGAACAGTAAACTCTCTAGTGTTCCAAGTTTTTCCTAGATATGATATCACTAAAGTTCCCTTCAAGCTCTCAGACAGGATAGGACAGGGGACAGCATAGGGACCACATGCCCATTTACAGTCGAAATCCATTATAGCTCTTAGGTGTTCCGGGTGACAGGATTAGAGCCAAGACTTCAAGATTTTCGTTTTCCATCTTCTTCCCCTCCACCACCAATACCGTGCAGTCCTCTCCTGTAGGAAAAGCTAACGTGCTTGAACTGGGGGTAGTACAGAGACCCTGTCAGAGGCAAAGCTCAGAGACCTGACTCCCCCTAAGGAGAAGGAACCGCTGATGTCCCACTCCTATTTCCTGAGCTCTAGTTCTCTTCCATCTCCTCCCTCTGCCTTCACCCCCACCCCCCAGTTTGGGTGAATTTCATCTTAAGGATTTTACATCACTGGCTCCAGGAAAGGAAACCACAGATTTTGGGAGAAAATTGACCCGAATGGCCAAGGGGTACTGAGCATATGGTACAGGGTGGGTTAGGTGAACGAGACTGTGGAAAAGGGAATCAAATTTGATCTGGGCTAAGGGTTCTCATTCCTGCTGGAGACCTATTGTCCTGCTCTTCATAATCCACAAGCTGTGAAGGCTGTCTCTGTCTATCGCTCGAGGGTTCTGCATCTTCTTTCACAGGGCATGTTGTAAGATGTCCAAAGGGACTAGAGGGGACTGGGAGGTGTGCTGGTCTCCAGGGGTTCACTTAGCAGGCGGAGCTGAGCTATGTGAGTCAGAGGAGGGATCCAGAAGCGGACTGACAAGGGACAGGGGCGGTGCCTGGGGGGCTGGAGACGGCTGAGACAGCCCCGCCCCCTGGCCCCATCCCCGCCCTTCCCGAGCCTCGGAGCTGTCCAAGCTCAGTGCTGGAGCCGACGCCTCCCGCGCGCAACTCGTCGCTTCTCCGCGTTGTCCCCGCGCCCGCCCGCGCTAATTACGAGTCCACCATCGCTCCGCCCCGTCACATTCTGCCTTTCCCCGCCCCACCCCACCCTACCCCACCCCACCCTTGGGCCCAGTCCACTCCTCCCCCGCGGGGTCGGAGCCGGGGGGGGGGGGGGGAGGGGGGGACCTGAGTCGGCTGTCTGGCCAGCCGCCTGGGACTTCGAGTGGAGCGGCGGGGGCAGGTAACCCCGAGGCAGGAGCCGGGGATCCCGGCAGCACCGCTTCCTGAGCCCGGGCTCCCCTAGTCCCGGCTATTTGAGAACTGCGGGAGCCCAAGAGACGCCCCCGGACAGCGGCAGGAACGGCCGCAGGAGCTTCTCCTGGACACTGCTGAAAGAAGCCCGTCACGCGTGGATGCGGCGGGAGCCTAGAGACGCGTGTAGCCGGCGCCGCTTCTGCCCTCGGGCGCCTTATGGCTTGAAGGTTAGAACTGGGTCTAAGGGAGGGAGGCGGCCACCGGGGCCAGGCTCCGACCTTGGGAACTATGAGGCAGGTTTCTCGGAGAAAGGGCTGGAGTTTTTCTCCTTGGAGGGAATGGTGTACTTGAGAGGCAGAACTTTGGTGAGCGCCCGCTCCAGCCTGGGGTCCCAGTGACCCGCGGCGCCCCCTCGGAGCTCGGTGCTTTCCATTGCATCCTTCCTCCTATAAACCTAGTCCGAGCTCAGGGCTGGGGCAGGAGATGAGATGCTCCACCAGAAGAGCATCCTCCCGAGACCAGAGAAGGCTCTAGTTGGGGGCTTGCTCGCCTGCGGGGACTCACTGATAGTCAACCGAACTGTTTTCTTCCTCCCCCGGCGCCTTAGACAGATTTCCTCAAGTGGCAGAGTTTTGAATCTAGTGGCGACCAGGCCAGACTGGGTACGAAGATTCCACCCTCTCCGTAGTTCTCTGTCTCAATATGAGCCCCAGCAAGGGGACCCCTGCCCTGCGTCCCTCACCCCCGGGGATGTGGCCAGAGTCGGGGATAGGCTGTGGAGGCGCCGAGAGCCAGGTGGAGTAAGCAGAGTAGGGAGTAGAGAAGTGGCGCTAAGCCGACAGGTAGGGATCATAAGGAGCCAGCGTGGACACTATCCTGCTTTAAACCGCTTTCCAATGATGACCCCAGCCTGGGACCTGACTTCGGGCTTCTCCAGTTGTGGAACGGGTGACCATTAAGATAGGTTGCTCCTAGCAACTCAGCATTCATTCGTAGGTACTGAGGCCTCTTCTTCACCCCATTTCTCTCTTCTCTTTGACTCTCAGCTGATCTCTGTCGCTTTGTTTCTGTCTCTTTCTATGTTGTGCTCTCTCTTTCTTTCTGTCTCTCTCTGTATGTGTGTCTCTCTCTTTACTCACCAGATTTCCAACCCCACCTCCCAATTTCATCAGTCCACTTCAGGTCCTTTCTTCTTTCATTTCATTCTGCTTCCTCAATTATTTTTTTTATTAGAGGCAGCGATTTCTAACAAACTTAACCAGGAGTCAGGTTGAAAGCAGAGGATGGGCTCCCAGCTCCAGAATGGAAAGAGGCCCTGATTATGGTTTGTATGGAGGAAATGGGGGAGCATTTTCGTGGGCAACAAAGAGGTTTAGATAAATTGAGGGCATCTCACACCTTGTCTGCTCCAAGACAGACCTGTGTAGGAAAAGATGAAATCAAATGTGAGAGGGTGCACACACACACACATCATAGCCCTTGTATAAGACATTTAGTCAATTCCCTGAAGTCCCATAGGATGTTTCTAGTTGTTTCTTATGGAAAAGCTATTCTAACCCATTCACTATCCCCAAGAGCTTCTCTTAGAGACAGGAAGTAGGGATTTCTGAAGATGGGGTGTGCTAGGTGGCTCTCTCCTAGTACCTCCACAAGTCCTTAAGTAGTGAAGGCTTCTTTTGGAACTTGAATATCATCCTAATCCTGGGACCTTCCAATCTGAGGAACCACAGTGGTTTTCAGACCTGCCTCACTCTCAGGGTTCAGGATGTCCACTGAGATTGCACATTTCTATGGAAGTAGTTGTGCTTCTCCTGAAGCATTAGGGTAAGATGGAAAAAGAAAAGAAAGAAATCATCGTTTCACTCTTTCATGGACCTGTTGCTACCATTTGGTAGTTGGAGGAAGAGAATGACTTGGTAGTTAAGGTGAAAAGAGATTAAAAGGGCAACCAATAAACCAGCTGTCTGCTGCTCTCCCCTATCCTTTTGCTTATCCACTTTGTGTCCAGCATTCCATCTGTTCCCCCAAGACCCTGGTACTTTCTCTGAATCCAGGTTTTTGCCTGGTAAGAGAATCTGGAGTGAATGACCTTGAACTAAGCATGTGTAGTTCAGAAATCCTACCTTATCCACTTGAAGAAGGTCATGATCTTCCTTCCTTTTCCCTTTTCACTTGGGAAAGAGAGTGTGGAGAAGGAAATCAGAGTCATGAGACTCCTGATTTTTATAAAGTGGAAGGGTCTAGTGAACTTATTATCCTGTAATTTCTTGGGCTGAAGAAAAATCAAGACATTAATTAATCTACACTCTACTCCCTATAAATAGACATTTTCAGTTCACAAGATGGGAAGGAATTGGGGTAAGGACCACCAATATAGGGCTTCTTCTGGGAAGAATGACAATATTCCCCAACACTCTGTTCCCAAGCTAACTGTTGGATTTCTCTTCTTTCCTAAACACGTCCTCGTTCACCTCCAAGAATTCACCCACATGACTTTGGAATTGCCGATCTGAGTGCTTATTTCTCCTTTTGGTTTCCTTCTCCTCATCTTCCCCTTTAGAGTTAGTGCCAATTTTCTTTCTCTCATGGTCTGATAAACTAACCTTTCCTGAAATTCTGAGGAGTGATTAGTTCAAGCTTATAGAGCATCATGTTCCCTAGAGAGGCTGTGCTGCTCATGCCGGGTTGTCAGTGAGTGCTTTTACTGTATCGATTTGATTCTTCCTACACTATAGTCTGGGGAGATTCTAAGGAGGTTGACAAAGCTGGAAACAATGCTTGTGGGCCAGTCTGTCTATCCCTACCTGCAAGGTTGAATTCTACTGTGTTGAAAGTATAAATCTAAACTAATGGATAGTATCAAGGACTTAAATTTGACAGAAACTTTCTCTCTAACCTTTTGTGATATTAACATTAACAGGGGGGCATGATACCTCATAGAAACATGGCCACATATTCCAATGAATTCATGCAGAGATGCTCTACAAACACCACTCTCTGGGCAAACCACTGACCTAGGAGAGGAGAGTTTAGGCTTTGATTGCTTTAATCTGATCTGCATTTAAAAGTAGAATGTATGTATAAGAAATAACACAGAGCAATGGGTAGAATACAGGACCTAGTGGGGTGGGAGTGAGGGAAAGAAATGTTGGTCAGGACTTTTGTGTTCCAGTGCTATCTTTGTCATTCACAATTTCCTGCCCCCCCTCCAGCCCTAGTTTTCCCATTCCTGGTTGCTTAATATGTATACAAAACCTGCAGTTGAAAGTGCTTTTGGCTCTGAGGAAGACAGGAGAGTGACAGACTTGAGGTTTCCCAGTGCAGAGTCAATTAGGTACTGAAGATCAGGAGACCCCCAAGATATAGGTTGCTGTTGCTATGTGACATTTGTGCTTGTTGAGAGGGTATGATCACCTCTTTGAGAGAGGGCTTTGGTTGACTTCTGACACTGTGCCTCCCAGTTAAGCCAGATATCCCTGCAACCTCTAGTGGACAGAGCAAGTAGTTTACAGATCTATCAATCAACAAACATTTATTATTAAGGGCTTACTAAGTGCACTGTGCTAAGTATCGAGGAGATAGAAAGAAAGGCAAAACAGTCCCTACCCTCAAGGAGTTTCCTTTCTAAGGGGGGAGAATAGGAGCCTACAAGGTATGTGCAGAGTAGGTAGAAAGGAGCCTGGGGGTCCAAAACTAGGGACTGAGGTCTGATGTTTAACTGGATGAATTTCCTTCAGGTGATTGCTCAGACTGCCATCTTGAAGTGCTAGGTCCAATCAAAGATCATTCAGTCCATTCTATTAACTCTAGGTAGGCTCCTTTTCTATTCCAGGACAAATCTTTTTCTATTTTCAAAATTCTCCCAACAAGGAGATGGTATAGTCTTCCTATACCTTACACTCCTGAACCACTTCTGACAGAGATCTCCATATTGCTTGAGTCTGGGTTCAGATACCAAAGGGTCTATAAGCCAACCTATAAAAACGACTTCCTAACTGAAATCTCTCCTGGTCCTGACAATATCCAGGAACCACAGGTAGGATGGTCAGCCCTGCCTTTCTATTCTAGTGAGCCCTCTATGTGCCTGGGCCACAGTAGTCATTTGGGGGTCTCTTGTGTGATTTTGATTTTAGCTTGATGTCTCTTAGCCCTGGGAGGAAAACTGCAGATCTGGTTCCATGATTATGTGTAAGCATTCCAGCTCTCTGAGATGCTAAATGGCCTCACTAAGCTTGTGGAAGTAGCTTGCTTCCTGTTTCTAGATGGTAGACAGATATTAATTATCTCTAGCCTCTTTAATTACTTTAATAGTAATGGAATCCAGAGTTAGCACACTCCTGCATCTTCCATTCCCCCATCTTCAATGTAATTGAAAACTTTTTTTTTTTTAAATATTTTCACAAGAGACTCATATTATCTAAATTCATGGGCTTGGAAAATAGCTTGATTGTTATGTCAGAACATGTGGGTGGTGGAGTTAAATGGAAAGACTCAGCCACTCTTTTTTGCTTCCTTTTAGGTCCAGGAAAGGGAGAGACACTTGCCCTTCTGGACTCTCAAACTTTATCTCATTATGCCCTTGTCCCTTTCTCTGACAAGCAAGCCCACATCAAGGCTGATGAAATTAAAGAATCACCCCTCCCATCCTGTACCCCTCCCCCCCAGAAGACTCAGCTCCCTTCTTCCAGTAAGATAGAGTCCTTGTTCTATCAGTGAATGAATGTATCCTCTGCCTATTCCCTCTTCCCAAACTCTACTGGCCAGACTACTCAGAGTGAAGCCAAAAGTAGTGAATTTGGGGCTGGGACCACTCTGCTGGCATCTGACCAAAACCATAGGTATTTTCTGCCTAACTTCATATTTTGACTCTGTAGAAATATGCAGACAAACAAAACAACTTTACAGGGAGTAATTTGTCCTATAGAACAATGTAATAGTTGAGTCTTTCAGTACCATGAAGAAGCTTGATTATTTAAAAAAACGACTTTACTAGGAAAGCATAGCATGGGTAAACTTGTGTTTCCAACTGGGGCTAGAGCCTGGGAGGCCACTGAAAGGCTTTGGGGGAAGAAGTGACTGGGTGAGTGAAAAGGAGGATAAAGGAGTGAGTTCTCAGCATATTTTGGCCTTAAATATACAGTGTATACAAATTAACAAGCAAATAGGCTTTAACATACAATTTTCAGCAATTTTTTGGTAACTGAAAGGTCCTTATGGAAAGCTTGACTTCTCCCAGGAGGAAATAGAAAATTTCCCTGATTTCTACTACAGAAGCAGGATAAGATGAATGGAGGAGAGGTGAGGACAATTAGATTTCCATGTATCTTTCCAAGTAGCATCAGTCAGAACCTGGATAGGGGATGGAAAGTGATCTCAGTATATGAGCACCGCCCCTCCACCCCCAAGGGCCCTATCAACAAGCAGGGGCTGTATCTGCTTTCGAGTCCTGTTCAATGCTTGGTGTGTTATTGCTTATTATTAAATAGCAGCCATGGCCCCAAATGACGGCTCCCTTGCAGATGTCTGGAAGCTGCAGGCTCAGGGAGACTCGCCTGTCATTGGGCTTCTTTCCATCGTGTGTGCCTTGTGCTGTTTCCATTGCTGAGTGTTTGTTATTGTTTGTGCTCTAAGTGGCCCAGCAGGGGAAAAGCATTAGAAATGAAATTATTTTTGTTACACACTATATAATTGCGTCTTCCTCCTTCCTGTAACCCTAGGCAGCAGCCTCACCAGCAATTCCCTGGGAATCCTTGGTCTGGTTAGAAGAGGTGGATCATATCTTGGAAAAGATTAGATGGCCCCTATGATAATGACTCTAATTTATAGGCTTTAAAATTTCTAAAGCCCTTTCCTTGAAATTGTCTTGTGAGGTGGGTCATAAAATCATTGCTCTTATTTCAAATATTAGGAATCTGAGTCCCAAAGAGATGAAGTGACTGGAACCCAGGTCTAAATCCAGTATTCTTTCTATGATACCACACTGCCCAAGGGCTACCCTACCTATTTATAAACTCTTCTCCCACTATAGTTGATCCAAGGAAGTAGTGAAGGGAGGAGTAGGTGAAAATACGAGAAATAAAATGATGCTTAATTCCATGAACTAAAGAGATCATAGAATTTTCATCTGATGTAAAAGAGGCAGGAGGATGGATTCCTTCCTAAAGCCCCCTAGAACCTTGGAATCCCAAGATTCTAGAACTTATTTTCAAAGGATTTATTTGCCCTATATCTCAGATATGGAACCAATTGAATAAAATACAGAGAAATGCCCCTTAATTCATAATGAAGATGAAAGAATAGACAAGACCAATTAATTTACAATCAAATAACAATGAATTGAGTAGCATTTATTAAGTCCCTACTATTTGCTGATTCACTTTGTATGAGGTAAAGAATTCTGTCCTTCTGTGTTTTCTCTCAGCCCCTAATTGTTGGGGAAGGGGCTATAGACTTGTTTATGCTTACAATACTATCACAGGATCATAGGACTCAGAGTTGAAAGGAACCATAGTGATTATCCTAACACCCTTATTTTTTTTTTTACAGATGAAACTAAGACTGGTAAAGTGACTTGCCCAAAGTCACAGAGCTAAGATTTAAATTTGCATCATCTGACTTGAATTATTATCTGCATAACAGTTAAACCTTGGCTCCTGTGACTTTTTTCAGGTCTTATTGAGTGAAAGGAACTAGTGAGTTCCAGAAGATGAGATCCAATTGCCCAAGCTTCTCTCAAACTGAGTAGTACTCTTGAACAGTACAAGAAGGCAATTTCCCCATCTCCCTCTCCAAGATTAACCCTTTAGGCATATGTGTGTGAGGGAAGAGGGTTGATTTTGACACACTATAGGAGCAGGACTGAGTACTGGAGAGGCAACATGGCTTAATGAGTTTAATTTGGTTTCATACTTCAAGAGAATGCATTAGAAGTAAGGTAACATAGGTTCCATTTCTAGTTCTGCCACTAACTAGGAATATGATCTTGGACATGTCAATTTTCTTTTCTGGGTAAAAGGGAGGAGGAGGGTTAATTAGGCACATTTAATGGTCTCTTCCAGTGCTGACATTCTGCCTTTCATAGCATGATAGCTGTAGAACCAAAAGGGATCTCAGAGGCCATCTTATAGAGTCCCCTCCTTTAGATGAGGAAGCTCAGGTTCTGAGAGAAGGGATTTGGCCAAGATCAGAGATGTTAACAGCAATGCTGCCAATTCAAGTCCCAAGTCCTGTGACTCCAAATCTAGCACACTTTCTACTGTGCCACAATGGAGGTGAAATGGATGGACCTTCTTTATGATCACTGTGGACTCCAACAGGATAACCTAGTACTCCTATTAAAAAAAAAACTCTTTCGATGAGTTGAAATGCCTCCTTTCTCAGCCTGTTGGAGCCCACAGTGACTAGTAATGAATATTTTGTCATTTACCTTCCCTCCAATTATCCTTAGAGGAGACCATATGCATCTTGACCCCTCAGAATCCATCTTGACTATACTTATATTATTAATTATATAACACAATTGTGTAATTAGTTATAGATTAATCATCATCACATTACAATCATAATTTCTTAAACAGTTGGAATTGCAGAGTTGGAAAGTACCTTAGAAATCACCTAACCTAGTACCATCATTTTACAGAGAGGAAACTGATGTGCCAGGAAGAGCTGTTGGTTGCCTGAGGTTGTACAAAATAGAGAATTATAGGGCCAGTGGTAAGTGCTCAGATAAGATAATAAGCATTCTCAGAATAGAAAGCCCAAGGCTGATCTCTACCTGATCATAAAGTACTCTAAGGGGAGGTTGATTAGTGGTGGTTGTATTCATGAAATCATCCCCATCCTTCAGTTATTTTAAGCCCAGCTTTTCATTGTTTTTCCTCATACTGAGAACCATATTGATGGGTATTTCTTTATCCATTCACTCATCCTCTTGAAAGCCACTTTGAATTCAGTGGGACTATATTCCACTGAAGTAAAAAGAACCAGTTTTTGCTGGTATGATCCTTCCTCAGGGAGAGCATTTCCTAAATGACTCAACTCCACTTACAACCAATTAAGCCAATAGTGACAGAAAAGAGGACATCTCCATCAGATCTTCTGACCATCCCCTCCCTGACATTAGCATGGTCCCTGTTATTCAGTTCTTGAATAAATTGCTTGTTTGTTGTGGTGAGAGAGAAGCACCCGATTTAGAGGGTAACTAAAAATTCAGGTCCCAAACCAGTGGGTTTATTTTCCATGATTGCCTTGAGTCCTTTAAAAAAACACTAGTTCTACAATACCATGTGACAAGTGGAACATAAGAAATGCCATTTGAAGTCAGGCTCATTAAGCTCCATATGCCATTTCTCATAGATTACCGGAGAGTTTGGTAGAAGGCATCATCCTTGGGGCTTTAGGGATATTCACCAAACTTCTCTCTCTTCTCTTTAATAACTTACTGTGGAAAAAATAACTAGTTGTTCCCTATGAATTGGTCCACAGCCTTTTTGAACTCATTCCTTTGGCCTCTACCACCTTATTAGAATATATTTACCCCTCTATGTAAAGTACAATACTGATTGCTCCTTAAACTGCCTCATTTAAGCTTCAAAAGTGCTCTATAATTGTACTATTCTGAGATTTGTAGTCCCTGATTTTCTGACCTTCAGTCTTGGTCCGTGTCAACTGTCATTGTTACAGACTGAAGAGATCTTTTCACTTCAGTGCTACACAAAAGCCACAAGTTGCTACTGCCCCTTTTCCCTCCCCCCTGCTATTGTGGCTATCTTACAACAGAAGGCATTCAATTGGTTGAATAAATGGGTGACGACTTTCCTCATGGCAACAACATTTCCTCTTTTCTTCCCCTTCGGCGGGAAAAGCAGGGTGGCCAATACTGTCTGTTTCCTATGAACCTGTTGTCTGTGACTAAGCCCCTCTTAGAGTTCTGTGTACAGTAGGAAGTGACTTTCATTTCTTAATACTGAATTTAGATTCATAGTGGAGGACATGGAGGGCACACAGATGGCAGCTCACCGGTCCTCCTGCTGGTCAGATGAGGTCAGCCAGATGCTAAACAGCCCTTGATATTGGCTGCTGGAGCTGGCCAACATCAACTAGGTATGGCTACATTATTATATTATTACTACATTAGTTTGATGAAGTTTTATTATAATTGACATGGTGGTCTTAGGTGAATCAAGCTTTAGGCATACACATGCAGGAAAGTGTATGTAGGGAAAGACAGCAAAGAAGTCACATAAAAATATATATTCATATAAATTGGGCTCCAGCCCATGAGAGCTAAGAGCAAGATATGGATGAATGGGCTTTGAAAAATCAGATGGCTGAAGTCTGGAGATCAAGGATCAGGATTAAATTTTGGCTTATAGTGCATGGCACCCTTGGCTGCCTTGAGAACTGATAGTTAACAACCCTAATCCATTCTGTTTCCCTGAGGATTTGGTGCTACAAATATAGAAATCCTTGAGTTGCATAAGGTCCAGCCCTGCCAGGGAGTGAAGGAATGGGATGATCTTTTCCAATGACTGTATTCCCTCTATTTTGACTAGGAGGGACTAGAAATTATTTCACATGGAGAAAACCAAGGCATAGCCTGGCTTCCTAAGAACATACAAAATATTATTATTCTCCCTGTTTTCTAGATGAGGAAATTGAAAGTGATAGAGGTTAAGTGACTTGCTTGGGGTCACACAGCCAGTTAGTGTATGAAGTAGGATTTGAACAAAGACATATTGAAAGGTGTCCCCAAAAATCTTAGTATAGTTTTAAAAACAGCACTAAGGTTTTTGGGACTCCTCATATATGAATATTCAAGATACTGAAAGTGAGATTGAGAGAAACTAAGTAACTTGCTGGGGAGCACACAACTGATAAGTGTCTGGGGTGGGATTTGAACCCATAATTTATTTTAACCACCATGATTATACTGTTTCTTGATAATTCCAGAGGGTATAAAGAGTTTATGTGAAGCCCAAGTTATAGTGAGTGGACTTAACTGTGCCCCCCTCACCCTCCAAATAGATAGAGTGGATAGAGCCCTGGGCTTGGAGTCAGGGAAATGTGAGTTCAAGTTCTGTCTGAGACACTTAGTAGTTGTGCAAGGCACTTGACCTAAGTCTGCCTCAGTTTCTTTAGCTGCAAAATAAGGGTAAATTTATAGTCTTTTTGGGAGAGGGAGATACGACATATACAAAAGCAGGAAAATACAGACATTTCAAGAAGGAGAAGGTGCTGGTACAATTAGGAAAGGCTTCACATGAGAGACAGCCTCTAAGCTCTGCTTCATATAAGAGGTAGTTTCTAAACTGTGCTTTGAAGGTAGTAGTTAAGGTGGATGTGAGGAGAGACTGCTTTCTGGGGTACCACTATAGAAAAGGATTGGAGAGGAAATATGCAATCTCATATATGGGGGATAATTATCATGATACTTTGACTGGAATGGAGAGTGTATGATGGCAAGTAATATGAAATAAGACTGGAAAGATAGTTGGGAGCCAGACTGGGAAGGTTTTTAATACCAGACTGAAGATTTTGTATTTATCCCAGAGGCAAGGAAGAATCATTGAAGATTTCTGAGTAGGGCATTGAAATGGTCAGATCTGTACTTTAGAAATATTGATTTGCAGCTATTAGGAGGATGGATTGGAAAGGGAAGAGACTGGAGGCAGGGAAAATAATTCAAGAGGCTACTGCAAAAGTTGACACGAGAAGTGTTGAGGTTCTAAACTAAGAGGTTGGGTCAATGTAGAAAAGGGGCTAGAGGAAGCAGATGTCAAGGTTTTTCCCTACTGATTGGATAGGGGGATGAATTCAAGTAGGAAGGGACCTTAGTAGTACATAACGGCAGTTGAACCTAGTCTAATCCATAATCCAAAAAAGAATTCCCCCTAGAGCTTACATAATGGGCTGTTATGCATCCTCTCCTTGAAGATCTCCCATGAGGGGGAATCTACTATCTCTGGAAGAAAATAAGTAATACAGATTTGCAGAGAACATAATTGTTAAATAACAGAGCATCAATCAATCAGCTAAACATTCATTAAGTGCTTTGGATTGCTTGCTTTGAGCAATAAATCCTCTTTTATTTCTTACTTTAAGATGGAGTTTTGACCAAGAAGAACTGAAGTATATTCCCAAGCATTGGAGAATAGTAGGGGAAGTGGTGATGGTTAGGGAGGGTCTGTCACTTGGAAAACAATGGTACTTGAAGACGGTGAGTATATGGGGAAGGGAGAGGATCCCAAACTGAGTATTTGTAAACCCAGAGGAGAGCCACTACAACCAAGGCCAATGTTGTACTGATGGCTATGCTTCTCTTTCTTCATCATAAAAAGATGTTTACTTTTTAAAAAAAAATGGGAGTGGGAGATAATTCCTTTCTCTCACCTCCTTAGTGAAGTTAATGCACAGATAAGAGGATGAGGAAAGGGGAAAGAAAGAGAGAGCTAGAGGAGAGGCAGAAAGGAGGGAAAGACAAAGAGGGGTAAAGGAAAGATAATAATAACAGCTAATATTCATAAAGCATTTTCAATTCAACTAGGCTGCCATTTGTTTAAGGAGCTGATGTGTAATGCCTTTAAACTTTAACTGTTGGTATTATTAACGTCCTACTTTTGTCCAAGGACCAATGAGTTGATACATTATTGGAGGAAATAAATTCCACCCATTAGTCTTAGAAATGAAAGCAGAAGATATTGAAAAAAATCATTTACATAAGAGGATAGTTCAGGAGTTCACCTTGGAGAGCCAAATAAAAGGGTTATCAGAATGGTTTTTATCATGTGCCCATAGGCTACAAGAAATAGCATTCATAGAACAATTGGTCATCTTACCTTAGTGTTCATGAGAAGCACAAGCAGCCAGACAACCACAAAGATAATTGCAGTTTATGCAATAATAATTGATACTGAGGATAAAAGAGCAAAGAAATTCTGGGAAGAACCTGACGAGATCCTCTAAACTAAGCCAAGGATATCTTCATACTCAGTTTCTTTGATGCAAAGGTGGGCACAGGCCAAAATGGCCTGGATCAAGAGATGAAAGTGGCCAAAGGGTTAAGGACTATTCAGAACCTCCACACCTATAGTTCGCGAATACTTTCTTTGTGAATCACTTAAGATCCACTATCTATTTGCTTTCAGTTCATGTACTGGTTAGACCAGAAGTCAAAATCAACATGACACCGGAAAAAAATGACAATGAAGAAACAACATATGATTACAGCAGCTCCACTCCATATCTATTAAAACAACTTCTCGGCTCTGAAAAATAGTAAATAGTAAAAAGACATGGTATCACCATTTCTTAAAGAAGTCTAATTAGTGTCCAATTGCTACACTGAGGGGGCTGGAGGAGTCTTAAAATGCCCTAGCTGGCAAATACTTGGCAGTTGGGTGTTGCAGTGGATAGAGCATTGGGCATGGAGTTAGGAAGACCTAAGTTCAAATCCTGTCACAGACACTTATTAGTTGTATTAACTCCAGGCAAGTCACTTAAGTCTGCCTCAGTTTCCTCAATGTAAAATGGGGATAATAATAGCAACTATCTCCCAGGGTTTTTATGAGGATAAAATGAAATAATATTTATAAAGGACTTAGCACACTGTCTGGCACATCTAAACACTTAATAAATTTCTTCCTTCCTTCTCTCATTTATGCCTTCTCTCCCTCCTTCCCCTCCCTCCCTCTTTTCCTTCCTTGCCTCCCTCCTTCTTTCCTTCCTTTTCTCCCTTCCTATCTATCCTGTCTTCCTTGCCCCATCCTTCTTTCTCTCCTCTCTTCTTATCATTCCTTCCTCCCTCCCTTCCTCTCCCTTCCCTCCCTTCTCTCTCCCTTCTTTCCTTTTTTCCTTCCTTCCTCCTTCCCTTTCATTCTCTCTCCCTCCCTCACTTCTTTCTTTTCTTCCTTCCTTCCTTCATTTTTTCCTTCCTTTCTTCCTTCCTTCCTTCTTTCCTTCTTTTCTTTTTTCCTCCTTCACAAATTGAGAGACATGACAGCCAAAGGCAACATGAATTTAGAGTAGAAGCTCATTTGTAAAAATTACAGAGGAGGAGGACAGAAAATTATAACCAGTATGTCTAACAAGCCAGTGAAAAGCAATTGAGGTGAAAAAGATTCTGAAGAAAGCTTGGCATAAGATCCAGCTTTGCCAGCATATCCCAAGAGTATTTGCAATTCAAAAGTAAGCACCAAAGAGACACGAAATGGGATAGATCTGCTGGCATTTATAGGATCTTGGGATTTTGTGTTGGAATGTGTGTGTGATGCAATGGAATGTGCACTAGATTTGTAATCAGAGAAACTGGGTTTGAATTCTAGCTCTACTATTTATTGTTTCCAATGATCTTGAACAAGTCACTAAACTCTCTGGGCCTCAGTTTCCCCATATGTAAAATGAAGGAGGAAGGGAATAAACATTTATAGAGAGGCTACTATGTGCAAGTGCTTTTGACAAAATAAATATCATCTCAACTGATCCTCACAATAACCCTCAGAGGAAGGTGCTCATATTTAGCAGATGAGGAAACTGAGGCAAGTAGAGGTTAAATGACTTACCTAGGGTCCCACAGCAAGCAAATATCTGAGACCAAATGTGAACTGTTTTTCTGTCTCCAGGCCCAGTACTCTGTCCAGTGTGCCCCCATTTTGCCTTTGGGGGTTTGGATTAGCTGACCATTTCTAACTCTATGATGCTCCTATAGCTGGAACCAACCTTAGATGACACCCTGTCCAATTCCCCTACTTTGCAGCAGGGGAAACTGAAGCCTGAAAACCTTTTCAGTGACTTACCTGGTATCACACTAATAGTACACAACAAAGCTAGGATTCAAGTCCCAATCCCAGGGCTCTTTTTACCAGGCCATGCTTCCTTTCACATTTTTCTAGTGATCTGTTCTCATCAGCAACAGCAATGAAGCTATCTCATTTACACTCCACCACTACATTCTTACCCGAGGTGAGGAAACAGTAATGATGTTTAAGAGGAAGAGTCAGGAAGAGTGAGTGTGCCTGGTCAAATAGGGTCACAAGATCACTGATCAAGAACTGCAAGAGACCTTAGGAGCCCATCTAGCCCACGTTTATGGGTAAGGAAACTGAGGCCCAGTGTCATATAAGCAGTATTTTTCAGAGACACGATTTCAACCCTGGCATTTGGACTCAGGAGCCAGGGTTCTTTCCCCTTAACTAAGCTGCCTACATGTGGAAAAAAAAGTCTTTGCTGGAGGTAACTTTGTTCTAAGGTAGTCGGAGGTGAATGCTCAAGATATATTGAAGAGGAGGAAGCTTCCAAAAGAATGGAAAAGATAACAGACATTCTAACTACCCCCAAAAAGGTGACTGAGGAGACACCAGCAATTACTAACCAATATGCCTCCTCTCACATCTCTCAAACATTATTAGGAGAATAGCCTGTGTGGGCATCAAAAGCATCCTTGATGACTAGAGTACCAGAACAGACTATCCGATACATTGTCAGAGGCAGTCACCGTATCAGATTTTTTGCTTCATTGGTTTCTTTGTCACAAAGGAGGGTTTAATCTGGACAGGGGAGATTTTGAAATGACTGTGATGTAAAGACAAAAGACATCAATAATTTTTTTTCTTTTCTTCTTCCTTTCTTTCTTTCTTTTTTTTTTTAAGAGAGTATCCCTGATGAAAGGAATAGGCAGGCTTTTAGAGCCAATTTTCTACAGCATCTTCAGAGTTACACAGTTGACTGAAAGTGATATGAGGTCCTGCTGTGTTCATTGTTCGTTGATTACCAAAAACAAAAGTATTTGCCTCAGTAGACTAAAATGCAGCCTTAAAAAGACTTCTCAGATGAGGCATCTCTCATGCATGTGTTCAGGTCGGGAGAGATTCCATAGCAGATGCAACTACAGAAATACTTTGCTCAGCAATCTGCTGTGTCTCCATATCAAGTGAGGCAGAAAGCAAGGAGGAGGCACATTCCTCACAGGCTCTGCCATTATCCTGGAGGATGAAATGCACAAAGTCCAAATGGAGAACAGGGTTGCCTGTGTTCTTATTGATGATGAAGTTGTCTCATCTCCAGATGATGGCAATGATCCCTGAAGCACCATAGGGTCTTCTTAATGAGACCTCCCAGTCACTTGAAAGATAATGGCTTAGCCATTTATAGAGGAAAAACAATGGATGAAGACTGTGTCTATGTAATAACTAGAATTGATATATAATGCTATGAGGTTTGCAAAGCATTTTTATATATTGACTCATTTGATCCTTGCAACAATAATATGAAATAGTGCCACTTAAAAAATTAGATATTATCAAATGAGATAATGTGTGTAAAGTGCTTAGTACTGTATCTGATACATAATAAATGCTTGTTCCCTTCCCCATTTTACAGATGAGTTAATTGAGGTCAAAGTGAGTTTAAGTGACTTGTGTCTGAGGCAAGATTTAAATACAGGTTTTCTTGACTCCAAGTCCAACACTTTTTCCACTGTGACACCTATCTGCCTCCTGCTATATGTTCTATATTATATAGATTATTGAAATTCAGTTGGAATATAATTTAGTTAGTACATAAGTAGACATATCTTGGACAGAGAATGCAATGGGATAAGCAACCAAGAAATCAACAAGAATTTATTGTTGACAGTACCTACTATGTATTAGGCACCCTACTGGGTGATGGAGCTACAATGGCAAAAAAAGAAAAGAAAAAGAAATAATCCCTGCCCTTCAGGAGCTTACATTCCATCAGGACAATAAACCTGGGACCAAGTGCAATAGAAAAAGATCAAGTGGGTCAAATTAGGCAGCATTTTCAATGATCTCAAGCTGCCTACTTACAGAAAAGGTTAATCTTTACAATTCCAATATTTTCCTCTGACCCTCCCTAACTCTTTGGTGTCCTGGTATTGCTGTCTCTGGATCCAGAAGGAAGGTAATCAATTCCTGATGTTCAGCTTCATTCTTGCCTCCTTTCTAGCCTGAGGATCAGATGTCAATCAAATGTAATTTTGGTATGAAAAAGAGCAGCAGCTTATTTCAGAGTCATAACCTGGACACTTTTAATGACTGGTCAGTCAGAAATGCTGCCAGTCTTCCTTATTTCTTACATAAAAACAGACTGTAGAATCGCTCATTAAAGTTGCTGATTAAACAATGTGTGCTTTTGCCATTTTGACTACCAGGATTTTCTCATTTGGAAGGTATTAGAGGGCGTGTTTGCTATATTCTAGCCACATTAGACTATGCTCTTTCCTGATCTTGTTAGGAGGCAGTCAGGTGCCATGGGGGATATAGAGCCTTGGAGAAAAGAAGATCTGAAAATTTGCTAGGTATGAAATTCCTTTTCATGTGTAAGTTGGAGCAGATAGCCTCTGAGGTCTTTCCCCCTCCTGAGGTTGCAAATCTGTGGTCTCTCACCCTTCCTCTCTAACTTGGAAGTTCCTCCTTCCTTCTTTATCAAGGAGTCTGCCAACTTCACACACATAGTGAGTCAATCCTCACTCTAACACTTGACACACTCCCATTTTTAAACTTATCATCTTGAGCTCTGGGGTATTTTGTGGATATGTTTGTACATTTTCTCATTAATACAAATTCAATATAACAATCAGCCATGCTCCAAGCTACACCCTCCCAGTTAATCAAATATCATTTGTTTAATATACTAGGGAAATCTCTTTTCCCAGTAGTAGTTACTCAAAACGATTAAATCCATATATCTTCTAAAATTAAATAACTACTAAAGCTAATAAACAGACAATTAATTAACAATAAAATCAATAACAAAGACATACATACTAATTTACAAAATTTTAGAAGTGAGAATTTTCATGGAAGCAACCAACATGGGTTTGAACCATCTTTGGGAGATAGTAAAGGAAAGAAGGGCTTGGTGTTCCATGGTCCATAGGGTCTTGAAGAGTTGGATGCTACTGAACGACTAAACAGCAAGAAGCTGTCAGAATGATTGTAGCCAGAGTTACCTAAGAGTCTCACTGTAAAAGCAGGTGATTTCATTTCTGAAAACACAATTCTACACCATTTAATTTACTTAGCCTAACAAAGCCTCTTTACAAGAATCCTCTTCATGTTCTTTGCAAGATAATGGTTCATAAAGAAAGGAGATCTCTCCATTTTTTCCTGTCTTCTTCATATTTTAATCTCATAGATCATCACTGACAGAGTTAAACTCACATATTCTCTCCCTTATTACATAGTGAGAAACATCTCATAGAATGACAGTCCCAACTGCAGCTCCCTTCATTGCCCTCAGAGTTCTTAAAAAAGATAACAGTTTCATTAGAAATTAATCAGTTTCCATCAAAAAGATTTTAAAATTTTAATATTTCAACTATTTTATGGAGTAGGAAAATAAAATGATTCTGAAAATTAAAAAAAAGATAGTAATAGTTTCTATAGTGTTTTTGGAACAAGAGTTACACTTCTTAGTACTTTGTCTGGACCTCTCCTTGGCACTCACTGCTCCAGTACGTACCATAGCTATTTGTTTACATGCCTTTATTAGATTGTAAGCTCCTTGAGGGCAGAACTGATATGAAATATATCAAGGCATCACCACTGCTGTACCTTAAGCATTACGTGTACTTATCATATAATTGTTGAACAGAATTGAATTTCATGCCAACTCTGACTCTTCCTGTGCACTTAATAATATTCTAATTTATGCTGTAGTTATTTGTGCATGTCCCGTTCTCCCTACTAGAATCTAAGCACCACACAATCAGGTCTTATTTTTCATCTTTATATCCAGCACCTAGCTAAAATTTTAAATGTCATCTCTTAAAGGGTAGAAATGGGACCAGATTCAACAAACATTTGAATAGATGCTTAATAAATGTTTGTTGAATTGAATCAAATATTTGTTGAATCCAGTCCCACCTCTACCTCTGATAGCTGCCATTTAACATTTTAACTATTAATATTTTAGTAACTAACCCTTTCCAACATTCCTGACAAATGGTGATCTAAACTGAAGTTCAAGGTTCCCAATGACAGAGAACTCACAATTTCCTGAGGTAAGCCATGCATTGTTTGGTCAGCCCTAATTATTAGGAAATATATGTTTTATGAGTCAAAATTTGCATCCATATAACTTCATTCATTCATTCAACAAATCCAGAACATTTGCCAGGCACTCCTGGGGAATACAAAATGGCACAAGAAGCTGGTAATGTAGTAGGTGCAAGACCAGGGAAGGGAAGAAAAAATGAGAGAAGGCAGCTACCATGGCTAGGAGAGAATGAACTTTGCTTCTAGCTTGGAATGCCACTGGGTTTGATCAAATTAGATAATTGTAAAGTGCTAGCACAGTGCCTGGCACATAGTAAACAATTATTAAATACTTCTTTCACCCTCCACCACCATCCCCAGTGAAAGCAAGTAACAGATAAAAGCTCTTGGTTTGCTATTACCTCTTCTTTCAGATTCCTTCTTGTTTGGTTTACAAAGGCCTCTTCAATGGGGGAGAGGTCAGAACAGGTACATTCAGAGAGAGGCATGTGTTCTCTAAATCTAAGCATCTGGGGCCAATGAAAGAAGATGAGAAGAGGAGGAGAGACTCACAGACTGCAAAATTGGTTATAAGGCAGTAAATGAGGTCTGGGAAACTGCCCAGCTTGAGACACAACAGCTATTTCTCCACCTCCTTCAGAGTAGCAACATTTCCCTCCTGATCACCTGTTCTTAGAATGGCTGCCCTGTTTATTTAATTGACACCTAATTTCCTGAATGAGAAGGAAAATAAGGACAAGGGAGAAAAAAGCAATTAGTCCAACTATAACTTTTGGATATAAAAGAAATCACAAGCCTGGTAGTTCAGCAGTTAATGGGATTGGTGCCAGCCTACCTTTCCAGTTTTATCTCATTACTACCTTTCATTCTCTCTATGCTTTAGTCAGTGGACAGCTCCCTGCTCTCTCAAACCCATTCTACACTCCCAAGGCTCCATGGTTTGGATCAGGTTGTGCCCTATGCCTGGAATGTCTTCCCTCCACCTCTTTGTTGAATTCCTACCCATTCTTTAATGCCCCACTCAAATGTCACCCCTTCTATGAAATCTTTTTTGACTCTTCATGAGCCAACAACCTTCCACCTCAGACTTTTCATATTTTATTTAATTTATCTTATATATATTTTATTTCATACTTCATTTTTAACTTGCTAATGTATTTATGATGCAATCTTATGTATTGTGGCTATCTGTGTCAGTGTCTTATCTACCCATTACACTGTAAATATCATGAGGGAAGAGAGTATTTCCCTTTGTATTTCCACTAGTGCCTAACACAGGGCTCTCCACATATTAAGTGCTTAATAGATATTTGTTGAATGAATAAATGAAGCAAAAAGTACAAAGAAAGGGAAGCCCATCTTTGGGGTTAGATGGTCCCCTAAAATGCAAGAGAAGTAGCTGGAGATGAGGCTAGTAGGGAACCCAGATACCTGGCAATGACTGACAATTGCAGACTTAAGCCCCATCAAGGCAATAGACTGGGGCAAGGTCTACCTAGCCACAAGGGAGCGTAAGTGTTTCTATAAACACACATTGCTATTGTGCATGTGTTTAGGGAGAAAAGGTAAGAGACAGAAAAGGGAAAGAGAGTCATCAGCTAGACCTCCCAACAACTGATCCTAATTTAGGCTATTTCCTTGAGCTGTGGGGATGTGGATCTATTTCTCATAGGGCTCAGGCTAGTCATTCTCTTCCAGACCCTCATCTCCTTGTGCCCACCTCCCCCTTCTCTGTTGGCTCTACATTCTGTGCTTGGACTCTGTCCCTCATAGGGACAGTGGTGACCACTCTCCCCTGAAATTATATTTCCTGACTCTACCCAATGGCTCATGATGCTTTTCCTTCCTCACTAAGGCTCCAGGCTCTTGGATGTAAATAGCCGGTCCCTAAAGCCACAGAGGGAAGGCTGGTTGGAACTATTCCTACTGGGCAGCCTTCAGAAGCAATGTATTGCTGAAAGCCTGGGGATTGAGGTGAACTTAACCAGATTTGTTTGGCTAGCTGGACCAGTTCAGCCAAACAGAGCAGGGAGGAACTCAGAGTGATAAGAGAATGCATTAAGAAGAAAGGAATACCCCAAAAGAAAACTCCTAGAAATGTTATAGCCAGGTTCCGGAATCCCCAGATCAAGGAGAAGGTATTGCAAGCTGCCAGGAAGAAACAATTTGAATATTGTGGAAACACAATTAGGATAACCCAGGACCTAGCAGCTTCTAC
>CM053588.1:115321236-115382306 GCA_028646515.1 Pseudochirops corinnae
GTATATATATACATACATACATATATATACATACATTTATATTCCCTTCAACTATCCTCATACTGAGAAAAGTTTCATAAGTTACAATTATCGTTTTTCCATGTAGGCATGTAAGTAGTCCAACTTTGATAAGTTCCTTATGATTTATTTTCCCTGTTTACCTTCTCATGCTTCTTGTATTTGAATGTCAAACTTTCTATTCAGCTCTGGTTTTTTCATCAAGAATGCTTGATGAATGCACCTCATTGATTGTGACCATATTTTCCCCTGAAACATTATACTCAGTTTTGCTGGGTAGGTGATTCTTGGTTTTAATCCTAGCTCCTTTGATCTCTGGAATATCATATTCCAGGCCCTTCAATCTCTTAATGTAGAAGCTGTTAGTTCCTGGGTTATCCTAATTGTGTTTCCACAATATTCAAATTGCTTCATCTTGGCAGCTTGTAATATTTTCTCCTTGATCTTGGAACTCTGGAACCTGGCTATAACATTCCTAGGAGTTTTCTTTTTGGGGATCTTTTCCCAGAGGTGATTGATGAATTCTTTGAATTTCTATTTTGCCCTCTGGTTTTAAGATATCAGGGCAATTTTCCTTGAGAATTTCTTGAAGGATGATTTCTAGGTTCTTTTTTTGATCATGACTTTCAGATAGTCCAATAATTTTTAAATTGTCTCTCCTGGATCTATTTTCCAGGTCAGTGGTTTTTTTCAATGAGATATTTCACATTGCCTTCTATTTTTTTCGTTTGTTTGGATCTGTTTAATAATATCTTGATTTCTCATAAAGTCATTCACTTCCATTTTCTCCAATCTAATTCTGAAGGAATTATTCTCTTCAGTGAGCTTTTGAGATTCTTTTTCCATCTGGCAAATTTAACTTTTTAAGGCATTCTTCTCCTCATTGGCTTTTTGGGCCTCTTGTCTGATTTCTTTTAGAATGGACACATTTCTTCAAAGCCTTGAATAGGTATCTGCTCATCTACCTTGTCTTCCCTCTCTCTTTTATTTTATTTTTTCTGAATACACATAATAATAGGCAACTAGATGGTGCAATGGATTGAAAGCAGGGTCTGAAATCAGGAAGATTCATCTTCCTGAGTTCAAATCTGGCTTCAGATACGTTCTAGCTGTGTGACCCTCGGCAAGTCACTTAACCCTGTTTGCCTCATTTTCCTCATCTGTAAAATGAGCTGGAGAAGGAAATGGCAAACTACTCCAGTAGCTTTGCCAAGAAAACCCCAGATGGAGTCAGAAAGAGTTGGACACTCCAGACCCCTTTTACCTCCCCACTCTTGCCAACACACCCCCCACCCTCTGCGTACTATGGCACCACCTAGTAACCACTAAAAGAGGTACATTTCTCTAAGGAATAAGGTATAGTACAGGATGACTTTTAGATGTTTTTTCATCATGTCTTTGCCAGGTGATGTTATCATCCCCATTTTATATATGAGAAAACAGAATGAGAGAGACTGAATTACCTAGAATCACTCACTCTGGTCACATATCTAAGGAAGGGCTTTAATTCAAACCTCTTAACTTCAGGTCATATACTCTGTCCATTGTGCCAGTGGTATCAAACTCAAATCACAATGGAAGACCCTAACTTGTATAAAACGATCCCTACAGGTACATATGTGTTTGAGTAAAGGGGGTAAAAGACAGAAAAGGAAGGAGAGTCTGCAACTTGACATTCCAACAACTGAGGTAATGTGGGCTATTTGCTTGGGTTATGGGGACATGGATCTAGTTGTCAGAGGGTTCAGGTGATCATTCTCTTCCAGACTGCCCATCTCCTTGTGCCCACTTAAAAAGAAAAAAAAACCAAATATTAACATTATGTTTTTATTGAAGTTATTTTGTTAAACACTTATCACTTATATTTTTATCTGGTTCCAGGTACATTGAGGAGTGTTGTAGGCTGGATGTTTCACACCTCTGCCCCATGGCATATAGTGTTTTAAGGTTTACAAAGCATTTTCCTTGCCATAACCCTGTAAGGTTAGCTGTATAACATTATTTTTTTAGGGAGGCAATTGGGATTAAATGACTTGCCCAGGATCACACAGCCAGTAAGTGTCTGAGGCTGGATTTGAGCTCAGGTCCTCCTGACTCCAGGGCTGGTGCTTTATCTACTGTGCCACCTCATTGCCCTAGCTGTGTAACAGTTTTGACCCATTTTATAGATGATAGAACTGAGGCTGGAAGAGATTCATAAGCTCATTAATTTCTAACTGGAAGGACCTTAGAGGTTATCTAGTAATCCAACTCCTTCCATTTACAGGAGAG
The DNA here is from genome assembly GCA_028646515.1 of Pseudochirops corinnae. Taxonomy (NCBI): domain Eukaryota; kingdom Metazoa; phylum Chordata; class Mammalia; order Diprotodontia; family Pseudocheiridae; genus Pseudochirops; species Pseudochirops corinnae. The sequence goes on from CM053588.1 coordinate 115,323,526, forward strand.
GAAAGGGGGACACAAGGAGATAAAGTTATTTGGCCAAGGACTCAAAGGAAGTGATAGAGCCAGGATTTGAACCCAAGACTTCTGACTCTAAATCCAATTCTTTCCCCACCATATATTATTGCATGAGGTGATCTGCCCATGATCTCACAACTAGTAAGTAGAAGAGCTAGGATTCAAACCCAAGTCTCTTCCTAATTCCTCTTTATCTCTTTGCCACACCAATGCTCACATGAATATTTCAAGAATCCAAGATTTTATCAGTGTTTGAGTACTCTCTCTACCAGTGCACGTTGCAGCTCTTCCACCTTAGCAGACAATTTTATGAGTTAATTTGGCAATGAAATAAATTGAAATAAGATAAAATGTACCTGGTACTCATGTCTCTTGATAAGTTTCTATGCAGTTAATTAAGTGAGGGCTCAGAAAATACAGTCCTTCTCTGAGTCATGAAGGCTTCCCACCTAAGTGCTTTTACTTCTGTTCAGCCTTCTTCAGGTGTCCAAGTTCACATTAATCCAAGTATATACCGGTAGCTAGGACAACTAGTCCTTTGTCCAGGGTGCTGAACTTTCACCAGTTCCTGATCCCAGTATCCTGTGAATAGTGTTTTCCCAGGGCCCACCTTTCCTCAAAACATGAACCTCAGGGGCACTTGGGCACTACTCTGGAAGTAAACACACACACACACACACACACACACACACACACACACGCAGATGCATTTTCACATACCAGGTTATAGGAGTCCTAGTTTTGTACCAGGTGCAAGGGGTCTTGGTTAGAGCTCTGAATTAGGCTAGGACTTTAATGGAGACTACACATGCATGTTGTATCACACACACACACACACACATAATTATGTGTGGTCTGAAATAGGAAGATCTGGGTATAATACCCACCCCTGCCACTCACTAGTGGTGTGATTCTGGGTAAGTCATTATATATCCCTATGACTCTGTATACACACACACATATGCATATGTGTGTGTGTGTGTGTAAATATATACACACACACACACACACACACACACACACACACATATATATATATATAATTTTGTTGTTATTGTTTAGTTGTTTCAGTTATGTCTGATTCTTCATGACCCTATTTGAGGTTTTATTGTTAAGGATACTAGAGTGCTTTGCCATTTCCTTCTCCAGTTTGTTTTACAGATGAAGAACTAAAGCAAACAGAGTTAAGTGACTTGCCCAGGGTCACACAGCTAGTAAGTGTGTGAGGCCAGAACTGAACTCAGGAAGATGAATCTTCCTGACTCCAGGCCTGACACTATATCCATTCTTCCACCTAGTTGTCCATACATAAAACAGTGGTAACAATAATACATGTGCTATCTACTTGACAGAATTGCTCTTTGGAACTGACAGAATTGTTTTTGGGAAAGCTTTTCATAGGCTTTAAAGTACTATAGAAATGGATTGCTATTGCTGTTGGGGTAGTTGTGGTAGGGATAATGATGATGAGAATGATAAAGAGTTTAACCACCAGGAGGCAGTGATGGCTGCTCATCTGAACTTGTTTAGCAAAAAAAGGACCTAGTCCTGGGCAGGTGCTATGGTCACCATGTTAGTTTACATATTCTTAGCTTAAGGGAATGCTAAGTTAGCACTATGCTCCCCATGGCACTCAATGAGTAGCAACCTCTCCTGGGAGCCATCATTGACACATTATCAAGGACTGGCAATTTTATCCAATCAGATATCAATTCTGAACTCCCTGTTTGCCCCCAATCTGTGCAGATTGTAGTTTTGTCTGATTTGAAATCAATCTGGAGCCCTTCTTCATCTCCTGAAACTTGCTCTGTCTCAGACCACCATAGACATGAGGTTGGCATAATGGAGTTGGCTTTCTACAGAAGCAAACATACTTGGATACTACCTATGGTTGTTTTTAGTCAGCATAGAATCAATAAGCAGCACATGACAACAAGAAAACAATGTATAATAAACATCTGCCAACCCCACCACTCTCTTGGTCCCCAGTTTTTTCCTAAACTTTACAGGAGATACTTCAGACCCAGGAATTCTGGAAATACACAGTTCAAGTCTTCCTCTGAGCAGGCAAAAGTGTGTGAACAGCATTGTTCCCATGGGAGAGGTCACTGACCTATCCAGCAGGCTGACCATCAGATGAAGATTTAGAAACTTGGGTGATATTTGGGGTGTGGTATAAACTGGAAGTCATCATAGTTGCTACTTTCCACAGTTTCTGTTATCAGGACTGAACTCCAATCTTATATTCTATTGAAACTGGTCCATCACTAATTAGCTGTGACTTCTGGCAAGGAAAGAAGAAAATTAGACATTTATTAAGTGCTATTATGTGTCAATTCTGCAGAATGATATGAAAAAGGAAATGGTAAATCACTTCAGTATCTTTGCCAAGAAAACCCCTAAAGGGGTCACCAAGAGTCAGTCATGACCCAAAACAGCTAAACAACAAAAGATTGCACAGTGGATAGAGTCAGGAAGACCAGAGTTCAAATCTGGCCTCAGACACTGTGTTTGCCTCAGTTTGTAAAATGAACTGGAGAAGGAAATGGCAAACCACTCCGGTATCGACCAAGAAAATCTCAGATAACACTGGACACAAATGAAAATGAATGAACAACAATTGTATCAGATACTGTTCTAAGTGATTTACACATATTATCTCATTTTATCTTCACAACAATCCTAAGAAGTAGGTGCTAATATTATTCCCATATTACAGTTGAGGAAACTGAGTCAGATAGAGATTAAATGACCTGTCCAGGGTCACATAGCTATTAAATGTCTTAAGCAGGATTTGAAGTCAGGTCTTCCTGACTCCAGGTCCAGGGTTTTATCTACTGTGCCATCTAAGTTCTTTAGGCAAGTTACTAGACTTCTTTGTCCCAGTTTCCTCATCAACAAAATAAAGGGGCTGTACTAGTTGATTTTTAAGGTTCTTTCCAGATCTAAAATAATATAATTACATGTATGTAAGTATATATACACATTCATAAGTACATGTGTGTATATGTATATGTACATATACACACATGCATATATGTGTATACATGTGTGTGTGTGTGTTGTAAGGATTTGCCCAACTTCATGAAGAATATTTGTGGCAATGATGCTCATTAATTATCACATGTGTACCCACATACTATGTATCTCTAAATTGTAAAAGACTCCTCTAGGAAGTTATTTAGCCCTCTGAGACATTGCCTACAGCAGTTGTTTTCTCTAATTGTTCATCATGGGAGGCGGGGGAGGAAGGTAGGGGAGACACAACAGACAAATTAACTTTCCCTCCTCAATCCCACTTGGACAAACCTGCTTCCTGTTGCTCTGGATCTGGGGAGGAAGCAGACATTTTATGGGATCCCACCCAGCCCTGCTGCCCTGATACTTGATAGCAATTCCCCCTGCTGTCCCCCAGCCCCAGGCCTGGGAGCGGGAGGCTGTTGTTAAGGTTGCAGCTTCCCCTGGAGGTACAGTAATTGGGCCTGGCCCCTAATGAGCTGGGCAAAGGTGGCTTAGCTCATCAGCTGCTTGGAACAGCTACTCAGAGAATGACCCGAGCAGCACAAAGCAGCCAGGCCATTGTGCAGAGGCAGAGAGAGAGCTACCACTTGGAAATCGCATCATTTCCTAATTAGAGCTTTCTGAGACCTGAAATTACCTGTGCAGGGAGGTTAGACTGGTTAAGTAAAGCCTTACATGGGGAAGGGACTTCAGTCATTGCCCTTTGTTTCTTTTTTTCTCTTCTCCACTGGATGTAAAGAAGGCCTTGTTTCTGGGGGACTCTGCTTTTTGCCTCTGTATTTCTTGAAGGAAATTCAGTTGGGTCTCCTTGGTTTCACACTAAGTGTTCAGACCAAGGCAAAATGATCAATTGCTGGAGGGGAGGGGGGAAGAAAGGAGGGTGTTAGGGAAGGAGGTCATAGAGTTACAGAATCAAATGCTCTGCAGTTGTAAGGGGCCCTAGAGAACTTCTCATTCAGCCTCCCCATCCCCAATTTATATATGAGGAGACTGAAGTTTGTAGAAGTGAAGTGACTTATCCAAGGTGTCATAGTATAGATGGCAAGTAGCAGAGCCAGCATCTGAACCTGGATCTTCCTGACTCCAAATTCAATGCTCTTTTCCTCTTGACCACATAGATTCATAAAATTTGAGATTGTTACAGCTGGAAGAGAGCCTCAAGATTATCTTTTTTCAATGTCCTCATTTTAGAGATGAGGACACCAAGTCCAAGAGAGGTGATGTGATTTACCTAATGTCTTTCTATCTCTGTCTTTCTCTGTCTTTGTCTTTCTGTTTCTGTCCCTCTTTCTTTATTTGCTCTGTCTCTCTTCTCTGTGTCCGTCTGTTTCTCTCTCTCTCTGTCTCTGTCTCTCTGTCTTTCTCTCTCTCCCTAGCTCTGTCTCCCTCTTTCTGTCAGTCTGTGTCTGTCTGTGTCTGTCTGTCTCTGTCTCTCTGTCTCTGTCTCTCTGTGTGTCACACACACACACACACACACACACACACACAGTGTTAGTCAGATCTTCTGATTGCAAATCCATCATTCTTTCCACGACACCATGCTGTCTCTCCAGTTATAGACTCCCAGCTGGAAGAATTATCATAACGCATTTTATTATACCTTTGCTCACTGCACAGAATGTTCAGAACCCCAACTTTAAATGGTGATGCTAATAACTGTGCTAAGATCCCTGGGGCTAGGGCTGACTAGACCTCCTAATATCATCCCATAGAATTCCTTGTCTTCAAGTAAGATTACCTCCATATAGCCCAGTAACTAAAGTACAAGGGATTTCCTCACATTTTTAAAGGTCTCAGCTTGTGCTAGAAGATCATAGTCACTCTAGCCATGGTTCCCATGGTAGTGACATGGGCCTCCCTGACACAGTGGGGAAAGAAGAAGCATGACTTTGGGCCTGGGAGAAAAGATATTATACAAGGAAGCCGAATGCTTCAGGCTTTCTCTGCAAAAATAAAATGAACATGGAAGCTGGGAAAAACAACTTGCCTTTGGATTTTCCACTCAGAGATCAGAGACTGTGGGACTCCTTTAGCTCCATGCCTGAGTCCTGGGAGGCTGAGTGCCCAGGATGGTGGCTTAGTAATGGTCACAGCCACTGCTCTTATATCAAGCCAGGAATCTCTATTGCAAACAATCTCAGAATCACTTTTTTCATGAGTTGTCAGATCCCTAAACTAAACTGTAAGATCTCCAAGGCAGGGACTCTGTCATATGCTTTCTTTGTTACCCTTTCCCCTACCAACCTCTAGATCATAATACAAGATCTATAAATACTTGTTAAGTGAATAGAACTGAAAAAAACTTTCCCAATCTTGAGTGCTCAATTTTGGTACTGAAAAGACCTTAGAGATTATCTAGAGATTGCTGAGATCATCTAGGTAGGTAGTCATTGTTGGACCAATGACATCAGGAGGGTGATGTCTTGACATGTCAGTGAATTGACTTTTAGTGAGGCAGAGCTGTGCAAAGTCATCAGACTCACTCTCTCCTCCAGAGTCATTGAAGTCTGGTGGCAAGACATAGAGGCCAGGATAACTGGCAATGGCCCCAATGCAGTGGGAGACCTTGACCTTTTTAAGCTAAGTTCTCTTTTTAAGCTAAAGTCTCCCTAGTCTCAATTTTTCTGAGACAACATCCATTCGGTAATTAAAAGCTAGGTAAGAATGGAGGCAAAAGATTACCTAGTTTGCCTTCATGAAAGAATCAATCTGAGAAGGGAAGAACCTCAGAGTTTCTGGCCAGAAAAGAAACAATTGCTATTTACATTCACTCTGAGCCATCAAAAACCAAACAATAAGCAGGTGAGGCTTGGGCTGGGCTCTATTGGCAAACCAGTAAGAGCCAGAGTGATTTGAGTTTAAAGGGATAGTCAAGTAGCTCTATTTGAATCCCAACTGGATTTGTCAAAGTCTTGTTTTCCAGAGCTATATTTCAAGAAATAATAAATGAAAACTACAGGAGACAAAAGAATTAATTGTCCCAGTTTTTCAGAAAAATAAAAACAATGATAGAACAAATAAGTAGGGAAGAAAAAAAAATCTAGCTCTGGAACCCCAAGGTACCTTGTGAAGTATAAGCAATCAAAATTTATTTTCCCTTATGGCATGGTGGATAATACTTAGAGGCAGGAAGATCTGAGTTCAAATCTTGTCTCAGACACTTACTAGCTATATGACCACGGACACATTATTTCATCCCTGTTAGTCACACTTGCCTCATCTGTAAAGTAGAGATAATAATAGCACTTATCCCACAGAGTTGTAAGGATGAAAAGAGATAACACACATAAAATGCTTTGCAGACTTTAAAGGGATATGTAAATATTGTCCGTTATTATTATCTAATCCAACTTCCTGAATTTACAAAAGAGGAAACTGAGACCCAGAGAAGTAGAAGGCCTTGTCTGTGGTCATGGACTAGCAATCATGACTCGAATATAGTCCTTCTGGCTCTAAGCTCAGTGATCTCTCCAGTGAACCACAGTGCCTCACCTAAGCTCACTCTACAATTTGCAAGAAGCCCCTCATGCTCTGGTGTGTTCTCAAGCCCAGCAAGGATTCTGAGTACTCAGAATTTGGAGAAACTTTTTCAGTTCTATTCACTTAAAAATGTTTATTGATTTTGTAATACGGCTAGAGTTTGGCAGAAGGAGGGCTAACAAAGAAAGCATATGACAGAGTCCCTGCCTTAGAGGATCTTACAGTCTAGTTAGGGATTTGTCAACTCCAGAGACAGTGAGACAAAAAGACATTACATAGCAAAGTGCTAAGCAGCCTAGCCCGTGTGTGCATTTCTTACATTTCAGAGAAAGAAAAGTTCACTGTGAGATGGAATGCTCAGGGAAGGCTGCATGATGGAAGTGGTTTTTTCAAGTTTATCTAAAGACTGTTACTTAGTGAGAATCCTGGGCCTTACTTTTTCATCTATAAAATGAAAAGACTTCCCTTGACAAGTTCTTTAATTTTGTGGTTCTGTACAGTGTAGCGAAAAGAACACTAGAGTTTATTTCTGCAAACCTGGGTTTGAATCTGAGTTCTTCTGCTTCTATATGACTTCAGACAACAATATTCTCATTTGATCCTCACAATAACCCTGAGAAGTAGGTACTATTATCTCCATGTTACATCTGAGGAAAATGAGGCATGACAGAGATTAAGTGACTTGCCCAAGGTCACACAAGTAGTGTCTGAGTTGGGATTTGAACTCAGATCTTCCTAACTTGAATTCACTGTACCACCTAGCTTCCTTTAGACAAATCCTTTCACCTCTCTAGGCCTCAGTCCACTTATCAGCCAGTGTGGTAGACATTCTTTCAAACTTTGTGTCATCTGCAGACTTGCTAAGCTTATGTATGTCTTTAGCCAAATTATTGATTGACAGCTGAAAAGAGCAGGACCAAGGACAGAGAATCCTGAAGGGCTCCATGATAGCCAGCTCTCTCTGCAATTTGAAGCAAAGGGATCTTTGTGGAGGGTCATTGTGGGCTGTCTTATTTCCCTATATTGTAAGCTCCTTGAGGCCAGGGATCAAGTTTTATTTAAATTTTGTATCTTCTCCAAAAGCCTTCATAGTCCTCAGTAACACAGATGATGCTTAATAAATGTTTATAGAAAATGAATGTAGAACTAAGTGGTTAGGGGCCTGCAGCCCTTTCTTGCTTTTGTGTTTGCTTTGAAAAGAAAAACTACTTCCCTAGTGGAGTTTGAGGTAGAGGGAGGAGGGACAGAAGAAGAAACCCCTAGGTTCTTTCTTACAAATGTCCCTAACTCCTGGACAGGTCAAGATGCTTTCAAGCATCTGGAATTCATCTTCCAAATAAAAAGTGGAGTCTGCTACCTCTTGCTCCCCAGTTTGGCTCTGGAAAGCACTAAGCCCTGAAGCCAGGAATAACTTTCATGAGAATGAAATATGTAGCTTGTATATGGCATAAGTGACTGACAGACAATAGGCAACTGGTGATGGAAACTGAGATGCAGCACATGGGAGAGGGACTGCCATGAAGGAGTTGTAGGCTGGCTGCCAAGTGAAGCAGAAGTGTCCCTTTATCCTCACTTGTCTCTTGCTGAGCAAAGAGCAGATGTGGGATCTGGCTGCTCAGAGAAAAGAGCAGTGACTTTCTGGCCTGCAGAAAACCCAGAATCAGCTACATGTTTGCCTTCTCAATCTCTGCTGAATTCTTACCTGACTGCCTTTTCTCTTTCTTCTGACTTTGCCCCAGTGCATTCCCCTTGTTCTGCCCAAATAATCTTCTGTAAGATATGGAAAGCTAAATTCACCCAAGTCCAATTGCAATCAGAAACCCTTCTTTTCTTCCTTTCTCTTTCTTCCTGGTCTACTAGGGTCAGCTTTTAGGGGGAAGAAATCTGTCCCTCCAGCTGTCAGGTGTGCAGCCTCCAAGCACTGTCCTAACTATTTTGTATGCACAACTGGGGTTTGGGAAATGAGGAATGGAAAAATGTTAGGATGTTTGATAGATAAAAGAGACTGAAGGCCCTGAAATATTCTCTGGTCTCCTCAGCCTCCCAATTTAGCTAATTCATACATTATCAGTACTATTGTAAACGACTTCTTAACTGGTCTCACTCCTTCCAGTCTCTCCACTTTCCAAAGCATCTTCTATACTGTTATCAAAATAATTCTAGGATCCTATTTTTTTTAACTGGAAGTTTCCTTAGAGGTCATCCACTCACCTTCTCATTTTACAGGTAAAGAAACTGAGGCCCAAGGTGACTTGGGAACAGGTGACTTGCCCAAGGTCACACAGGTAGTAAGAAAAGATTCACAGTCAAGTATATGACTCCAGATTCCAAATCTAGCACTTCCCAGCACACCATGATTCCTTCCAGTCTTTCCTTCTGCTATTACCAATCAGAATACCCTCTCCTCTTATCTTCCTCTAATGGTATAACCAAATATTCTCCATCTTCCCAGACTCAGTTGAAGGTCTTTCTCCCCTGTGACGATGACTCAGACTCCTCTATTCAACTCGAGTCAAGTCAACATATATTTACTAAATGTTACTTGGTATCTAGCAATGCACTAAGTATAGGTGACACAAAGAAAGGCAAAATAGTCCCAGACTTTCGGGAGCTTACAGTCTAATGGAGGAGACAGCATGTAAACAACTGTAACATGGATGTATATGTATATGTATGTATGTATGTATATATGTGTGTGTATAAATACATACCATATTTATATATACTATATACATATACACATGCACAAACACACATATATACACATGCCTACATACTTACATACCTACATATATATATATATATACATATATATATACACACACATATATACATATATATGATTTATACAGAGAAAATTGGAGGTAATCTCACAGGGAAGGCACTAGCATTGAAGGGCACTGGGAAAGACCTCTTGTAGAAAGTAGGATTTATGGGGCAGCTAGGCATTGGCCCTGGAGCCAGGAGGACCTGAATTCAAATCCAGCCTCAGACACTTAACACAAAAAACTAGCTGTGTGACCTTGGGCAAGTCTCACTTAAACCCAATTGCCCTGCCTTCCCCCTCCAAAAAAGAAAAAAACACCCAAGAAAGTAAGATTTGAATTGAGACTTGAAGAAAGTCAAGGAGGCAATGAGTTGCAGGTAAGGAGGAAGAGCATTCCAAGAATTTGGGGAACATGCAGTGAAAATGTATGAAGATGAGAGATAGAATATCTTGTTTGAGAAACGGTAAGGAGGCCATCACTGCTGGTTTGTAAGGTACATGGAAGACCAGAAAGATAGGAAGAAGCCATATTCTGCATAATTCTAATTTCTCTTCCCAATTTTTCCTCCAATTCTCTTACTTGATTTTCAAAATCATTCTTGAGCTCCTCCATGGATTGTAACCAGTTCACATTTTTCTTGGAAGCTTTTGGTGCAGGAGTTCTGACTTTGTTGTCTTCCTCCCCCGTTCCATGCTTTGATCCTTTTTGTCCCCCCAAAAAAGGAATCTAAAGTTGAATTGCTGTGCTTGCTTTGCTTCGTTTGCTCATGTTGCCACTCAATTACTTGACTTTTGAGCTCTTTGCCACAGTAGAACTCTGCTTCCAGAGAGGAGAACTTTGTCCCAACTTGCTAGAGTTTTCACAGCTGCCAGAGCTATTAGTTGGGTGCCCTCTCTGCTGCCCCCACATGCTCTGGCTCACTGGCCACATAGCTCAGGACCACCCAAGACTGCGATCCAGATCCAGGCAGGTTAAGGCAAGAGCTATTACCCTCTGAATGGTCACTTGGCCCCCCCTATAATCTGCAGGCCAGGAGCTCCAAAGCAGCCATGTGGAGGTAGCTGCAGGGCTGCTGCACCTCCACCACTTCTAGCTCCAGGGGCAGAGGCCAGACCAGCTCCTCCACTCTCCCCCCCCCACCCCCAGTTCCAACAGATTTTTATGTTGACCTCTTACCTTTTCTTTGGCATTTGTGGGTTGATAATTCTGGAAACCACCACTGCTGCTAGTGATCCACTCTCCTGAAGTCCCCTGCAGCTGCTGGTTGGGCTGCCCTGGGGCTAAAAACAGGGCTGGGCTCATGCAGGGCTGGGCTCAGCTCCCAGCCCAGTGTAATGAACCCTTCCTGTCCACCTGCTGGGCTGCCTTCAATGGGAGATTTGTTTCTCTATGTCACTTGGTGGGTTCTGTAGCTCTAAAATTTGTTTAGAGTCATATTTTATAGCAGTGGTTCTCAATCTTCCTAATGCCATGACCCTTTAATACAGTTCCTCATGTTGTGGTGACCCCTAATCACAAAATTATTTTCATTGCTACTTCATAACTATAATTTTGCTACTGTTATGAATCTATCTGATATGCAGGATATATTTTCATTGTTACAAATTGAACATAACCCACAGGTTGAGAACTGCTGTCCTATAGGTATTTGAGGTAGTTATGGGGGGAGCCATGGAGTTTTCCTGCTTCTACACCACCATCTTGGCTCCACCCCCAAGAAGCCATATTCTGAAGGTCTTTGAAAAACAAATAGAGGGTTTTTATATTTAATCCTAGAGATAACAGGGCACTATGATTTTATTCCTGTTAAACAAAGACAAAAATCGAACAAACCCTGTCTTCAGGGGGTCTATATTATTTGAAGAAATTAACACATGCACACATGATAAATACAAAAATGTGTAGAAAATAAATACAAATTAATTGGTTAGAAGAGAGCAGGGAGGGGGGAAGTAAGCAGAGTGAATTTTGGTGTAAGGTGGGTTTTTGTTGTTCTTTCTTAGAGTTCACTTTCCTAGGATCATGCTAAGTTCTAAACCTCTGAAGGCAGGTTCAGGCTTTTGCACCTTTTGGCACTTCCCTCTGATATTTAAGGCCCTCCATAATCTCCCATTCAGCCTGGCCCTGGAGTTAGGAGAACCTAATTCAAATCCAGCCTCAGACACTTAACACAAAAGCTAGCTGTGTGACCTTGGGCAAGTCACTTAACCCCAATTGCCCTGCCTTCCCCCTTCAAATTACCTTACACTCACTTTTCTATTTAATATAGTATCTCCCAGGGAAATATAAATTACAATAACTAATTCCCAACTTTTGTGTCCCAGGGACATAGCCTTGTACATAGTTAGCAAATATTTGTTAAATTGAATTAAATAGAATTTTGCCATCTATTTGGCAATTATATGTGTAGCTAATAATCTTTTTATGTATATATCCTGTCTCCCAAATAGATTTTAAACTCTTTGAGAATATATGTATACACACACACACACACACACACACACACACACACACACACACACACACACACACATATATATGTATGTATGTATGTATTTTTTTTTAAAGCAATCTTGGACAAATTGACTTACTCCAAGGTTCAGTCCCCAGCATAATATGTCATAGGATTTATAACCAGAAGGGAATTTATCACTGACTCCAAATCCCTTATTTACAGGTAAGGAAAGAGGCCTAGATAGAGGAAATTATTTGTTCAAGGTCTTGTTCTTGTTCAGTCATTTTTCAGTTGTATCCAACTCTTCCGGAGCTCATTTGGGATTTTCTTGGCAAAGTTACTGCAGTGGTTTGCCATTTCCTTCTCCATGATCAAGGCCTACACAGGTAGTAAATAGCAAAGCTTGACTTTAAATCCAGCTCCTCTCACCCAAAATCTAATTCTCTTTCCATTACTCTGTACTGTTTGTCAACCTCAGGGGCAGAGGGGACCTTAGAGTTTTTCTAGACCAGCCCCTACATGATAAATGAAACATGCATTAGTGACCAGCCTCCATAGAAGAACATGACAAGGTCAGCTGTTCCATATTTGGATACTTCTATTTGTCTGAATGCCCTTCTTTATGTGGAGCTAAAATCTACCTCCCATTCAAAACTTCTTCCTCCCTCACCCCCATACTAGTTCTCCTCTCTAAAGTGATAAAAATCAATCTAATTCTTTTTCCATAAGAGAGAAAAGGAAGAGGATAAGCAATTACATAGAACTTATTATGTGTCAGTCACTTTGCTAAGTGCTTTTTATGAATATTATCTCATTTGATCTTCACACTATCTCTGAGAGGTAGGTGCTTTTATCATCTTCATTTTTTAGTTGAGGAAAACTGAAACAGAGTTCAAATGACCTGTCCAGGGTCACACAGCTAGTAAACTAGTGAAACAGATTTGAATTCAGGTCTTTCTGACTCCAAACCCAGCACTTTTGACACTTCACTACAGTTGCCTCTTTAAATATTTAAATGTTTTCACTGTCTTCTACTATTAAAACATGGTGCTCAAAAAACCCAAATGCCATCTTTTCAGATATGGTCTGATCAGAATAGAAAAGATCAGAGTGGAAATAGTTCTGGATGTTATGCTTCTGTTGCTGTGACATAAAAATCTCATTAGTTTTCTTGAAACAGCTAGGTAGTACAGTGAATAGAGCACCAGCCCCAAACTCAGAGGACCGGAGATGAAATCCAGCCTCAGACACTTGACACTTAACTAGCAGTGTGACCTTGGGAAAGTCACTTAACCCCAATTGCCTTCCTTTCCCCCCTCAAAAAAAAAGATCTGTTCTCCAAAGTTTGTTGCCTCAAATTGACCTTGGAGTCTATACCAAACCCTTTCACTTGAGTTGATAGTTAGCTATACTTTCTCATTCTAGCCTTCACATTTATCTCTTTTCTATATCATCCAGATCATTATTCCATATCATCATTAAATTTGGTTTGTCATTCTAGTGTTTGGGATCTAGTCTCTGTCAACCAGTGTATTAGCTATCCTTCTCAGTTTCACATCACTCACAGATTTGGTAAGCTTGACATCCATGCTTTCATCTACAGCATTGATAAAAAATTGTGACTAACATAGCCAGGGAGAAAAACATTAGCACTCTATATTAACCTCTGTTAAGGCTGACATGTATTCATTAAGATTGTTTGGGTCCTCTGTAACTCCAGGGCTGTAAATAATAGGTGCTTGGTGCAATTTGAGGGATAACTCTAGTGCAGAGTTGAATAATTCTGATTTTGAACTGGTAGAAACTATCCTATTTATCTTTGGATCTCCTTGTTTGTCCCTTGATGGAAGAAGATGAAGCTAGATATAATTGGTTCACTTGGTACTGTGGGTATGACCGAATAAACCTACCATGCTATCAGGAGACTTCCCAATGGGCTGAGAAGGAACTCAGTATTTGAAGACTAGACTAATGAGTTTAATCAACATTTTATAAATGTCAGCTGTCATCATGGGTCCAGAATACCCAGGCAGATAACTTTCACATTTGGCTTAGAGGATCTGAAGAAAAGATTCTATTCTCTTTTGGAGCTGATCCCAGGGGAGGAGACATTGGGATATCAAGGCTAGGCTTGGGGAACTTTAGATACTGTATCTCCCATCTCTTCAAGTTTGCATTTGCATCCTCCATGCCTTGAATTTACTCCCTCCTCACATCTACCTCTTGGGATCCCTTTCAAGATTCAGCTATTACATCTCCTTTCCTGACTTCTGGAGTGGTATCGCTACCCCTCGCACAACCACATTGGCTTAAGTTTGTATCTATTATGCAATTATCTGTACAAATAGATATGTTACTGTGTAATGGAGGAGACAACATGTATCTTTCCCCCCAAATCCTTTCCTTTTCCAAGATTCTTGTTTTCTGTGGAAGGCATTAACATCCTTCTAGCCTCCCATGTTTGTAACCTTGGCATTATCCTCAATTTCTTACTCTCCTTCACTGCATAAATCCAATAAGTTGCTAAATCTTGTCATTTCTACTTCTATGATCTCTCTCCCGACACCCCTTCCCTCTACTCCCACAGCTATCACTTAGTTCAGGTCCTTATTGGCTCCCCCCACCTCAGGTTATTGCAATGGTCTCCTTAATTAGACTTCCTTACTCATGTCCCTCACCTTAAGCACAAACCTGACCTCGTGAGTTCTCTACTCAATTCCAGTGGCTTCCTATTGCCTCTAGGATAAAATATAAACAAATTCTTCCTCTTTTTTTTAAAGGTCAGGTTGGAGGAAGTTTAGTTAGGAGCAAAAGATGAAAGCCTTGAAAGCCCAAAGATGAAAGCCTTGAAAGCCCTGAGGATAGAAGGTGAGGTCCCCTGGATCATTTCCAATCACTCCACAGATTACTTTTTAATTATTCTCAAGGATTGTGGCTGGGTCCTTGTCTCTATTACTGCTCCCTTACTTTTATGACCTTATCTTTCACTACTTCTTTCTACTTTCTAGTCTATTTGTACATGTTCAGCTTCTTCCTACCTCTGTTCTCCTTGCTCACCTTCCTCCCTGTTGGAATGCCCTTTCTTTCCAATTCCCCACCCATCTCTTCATTTTAAAAATCCTACCATACTTGAAGACTCAGCTCCAGGAAACCTTCTTTGATCTTCAGTCAGAAATTATCTTCTCTTCCCATGATTTCATTCAGCATTCCAAAACCACTTTTCTCAATGGTATGAGGAATCATTTATGGGGCCTTTTGTCTACCAAAAAAGTCTGTGCTGTCATGTAGTGTCTTGCATACATTGACTTGGTTATGCCAAGGCTACAAGGAAAAGATTTTGTCTTAGAGACCCTGATACAGAGCTACCCCTTACAACTCCCCTTCGGCCACCACCACACAGGCATGTACCCAATACATTTAGCTTCTTCAGACAGCAGGTGGAACATCATGCCAAGCAAACATGGCACCAAACCCTAGGGAACATGGGGAATGAGGAATAAGAGTGCTGTTGGTGGTCTAAAATCGTATGTAGCTCTAACCCTGGTGGAAGAGGAGGAATTCAGAGGGGATTGTAACACCCAGAATGGGACCAGTTCTACTTATTTTTAAATATTTGAAGAGACAGTAGGGGTAGTTAATCTATCCTACTTGGTCAGAGGACGGTTATAAGATCTAGATCTGACAGAGACCATAGGAAGCATCTAACCCAACCACTTAATTTTACAAATAGGAAAACTGAGCCCAAAGAAGTAAAACTACTCGTCTGAGACTATGCAATAAGTAAATGTCTGGGCTGGGCCTCAACCTAGGTCTTCTGTCTTAAGTCCAATGCTTTTCTCACATCCCATGCTGAATTTTGTGCTGGGGGGGAGGGCCTGGTGGTGATGAGTGAAAGTTTTTCGGTGAAATGATTTGAACTGGACCTTGAAGGATGATTAAGATTTAAATAAGGTAGAACAGAGAGGGGGAGGCATTCCAGATAAGAGGAATGCCAGAAGCAAATTTGTGGAGGAGAAATAGAACAAAACATGTTCCAGGAACAATGAATAGACCTGTTTTGGTAGAGCAGAGGTTTCACACATCAGTCATTCAGCAAGTATTTATTAAGTGCCTAATTATGCATCATGTGCAGTGATAGATGCTACCAAAAAAAAAAAAATCCTGCCCTCGAGTAGCTTCCCTTTTATTAGGGAGAGAGTATGTTATACAAACTATCTGGCCACACACATGGATGCTGCCATGGAAATGGAGGAAGTGACTGCTTACTAGCCAAGTGGGAGCCCAGCTCTCTGAATCCTGTCTTGAGACAGACAGAGTTTCCCAGGTGTCCTTTGAGGTTGTGGCAAAGTGGGTGATGCAAGGCAATATGGAGTGGGGTGGGGGGAGGCACTAGCTGCTGGAAGGTCAGGGAAGGTGTTTCTGAGGAGATGCTTGAATTGAGTTTTGAAGGACATTAGAGATTCTCCAAGGCAGAAGTAAGGAGGGAGTGTATTTCAGGCATGGGGAACAAACAGTGCAAAGATATATAGGAAAGAGATTGAGTGTCATGTGGGAAGAATTACAAGAAGGCCAGTTTGACTGAGCCACAAAGAATGTAAAAGGGAAGGAAGGTATAGAGATTAGGCTAGGTAAGTCAGTTAGATAGTTCAGGACTCCAGACTCAGACTCCAGAGCAGACTCTCCATCACTGATTAGGTGTTTATTGGCAATAGGGAGTCATTGAAGGTGTTTGAACAGGAAAGTGACATGACAAGATCAGCGGTCTAGAAAAATTCATCTGGAAGCAGGGTGATTAAGTGCTTGATTGAATGAATGTAAAGGATGGACAGTATCAAAACTGAAAAGGAGAAAACATGTCCCTTTCTCATTCCACCCATAGTCAGTTGTCTTTCTCATCTTGGGTCTGTGAGCTTGTTCTGCTTGCCTAGATTGAGGTTAGAAAGATGTCCTGGAAACCACGCAGGGACTAATGGATTCTTCATCACCTGATCCTCCTGGAAAATCTGAATGAAGGTTGATCCTTGAACTTCCTGGGACATAGTGAGGTGAGAAGGCAATTCTGTCCTTGTGGAGAGGAGGAAAGAGGAATTCACTGTGCCTGGTGCCCCTAACTCTGCCTCTGAGGTCGGGGTGGTTAGGAGTGGTAGGCCTGCCGTCCTATTCTGCCTTTCTCCCCTTCCTCCTCTCCTGACTGCTGCCGGGGTGAGGTGATTAATGCTACCGCTGAGGGAACACTGAGTTACTCTAAATGTTGCAATTACCAAGACACTGGCTCCTCCAAATGGGAAAATATTGTGGCAGTGACATTGTGGAGACTCATTAGACCTAGGAGCAGGAGGTTGGGCTGCTCAGAGAGGGAGCAAAAACTTCCACCAGCCCGAGGCATTCTCCCTCTTTCCCTCTTTCATTCTTTCTCTCTCTCTCTCTGTCTCTCTCTCCTTCCCTCTCACTCTCTTTCTCTATTTCATTCTCTCTCTCTGTCTCTGTCTTTGTCCTTCTCTTTCTCCCTCCCTCCCTCCCCTCTCTCTCTCCCTATCTCTCTCTCATTCTCTCTTTCTCCTCTCTCTCCCTCTTTTATTCTCCCTCTCTCTCTCCCTCCCTCCTCTCTCTCTCTCTCTCTCTCCATCTCCCCCTCCTTCCCTCTCTGTCTCTGTCTCTCCCCGCCCCTTCCAGGAACTGCCATTGCCCAGGGCAATGGTGTTATCGATTCCCCCCTGAGAAGCCGTGGGGGAAGGCATTGGGATTATTGGGGACAGGAAAAGGGTTACAGGGAAGGAGAGGGGGGGCAAGACAAAGAGCTGTTCTCCAGGAGAGACTATCCAGTTGCAGGACCCTGGCAAAGGTGGAGAATGGACACCATGGCAAGCAGAGGGTAAGAAACTCCCTGATCCTCAGAGGGGCTCGCCAATGATATTCCTTCCATCCTTCTCCCACTTATCTCCTTCGTCCAGAGCCACTCTTGCTATTAGTAATGAGAATTTTCTAAGGAGAGAAGTATCTTTTCTAAGCACGGCATAGTGTTTGTTTATGTGCTAGTCTGAAAATCAGAAAGACTTGGGTTCAAATCCTGCTTCGTTCACTCACTTATCTGTGTGAATCTAAGCAAGTCAGTTAACCTCTTTGTGCCTCAGTCATTCATCTGAGAAAAAAAAATGTCTAGATTGGACCCGATGACTTCAGAGCTCTCTATCTGTGTTCCTGTACTTTATTCAGCATTACCCTCAGGAAAGAACTCCACTTGAGAGAGGTAGAGAATGATACATCTGGAAGAGAGCTGACAATTCACCCAGCCCTTCATTTTAGAGATGAGGTAACCAAGTCCTGGGGAAACGCAGTGACTTACACAAGGGGACATGGATAACTTTTGGCAGAGGCAGGAGTAGAATTTAGGTCTTCAGAATCATGCCGATGGGTTTTGCTTTCCACTGCGCGGTCTGTTGCCTTTCTTCTCCTTATCCTGCTTAAGCACACAGGCCCAGGACTCCCCTCACCCTCACAGCCCAATGAGCCCCTTTGCTTTCATCTGTGCATTATGAGAATGCTCTATATAAGAGTTCATAGATTTATTCACTTTGAGCATTTGTCGAGGAGTACACACATGCAAAAGAACCAAAAGGTGCAGTCAGGAATGTGCCAGTAAGTATTTGGCAACCTGCTCTGTAGGGGGAAAAAAGTACACATGACATATTTTAAGTTTAGTGTGCATTTTTAACATTTTCTCCATAATTTTTTTTGAGGGGGGAAGGCAAGGCAAGTGGGGTTAAGTGACTTGCCTAAGGTCACACAGCTAGTACATGTCAAGTACAAGTGTCTGAGGCCAATTGAACTCAGGTCCTCCTGACTCCAGGACCAGCGCTGTATTCACTGAGCCACCTAGCCACCCCGATCATTTCCTTAAGTCTAGGCAGTCAACCAAACAATAAATCAATCTGTGACTTGTAGCATTTGCCAATCCCCAAGGTGTAAATACTCACACTGAGAATTTAACAGTCAGAGTTGGCGAGTAGGAGTAGATTAAATCTGGCTCCAGCATGCTGCTAAGTGTAGTCTCTTAATATTATCACCTAGCTGTGACAGCCAGCAGTGGGTCCTTGGACTAGACCTCCAACCTTCTGGGCTGTTCCAGGGTTCTCAGTACCATACTTGAGGATTAGATCAGAAATGAGGCAGATCAGAAATGGAAATTTTAGGGGATTTCTTATGATCCCAGGGCAACTCAGTATAGAGAACAGAGGAGGGCCTATGTTGGTCGTCTTGTATGGATTTTGAATAGCTCTAATGTGTAGTCAGATTAAATCAAGAAGCACTTATTAAATGTTTCCTTTGTAGCAGGCTTTGTGGTAACTGTAGGAGATATTAATGCAACCAACAACCAACTAGCCAACCGATCCCAGCCCTCGAGGAGCATACAGTCTAAGGAGGGAAGATAATGGCACCGTCGTTAGAGCTCAGGGCCTGAAGTTGGGAGGACTCATTTTCCTGAGTTCAAATCTGGCCTCAGACACTCCCTAGCTATGTGACCCTGGGCAAGTCACTTAACATTGTTTGCCTCAGTTTCCTCATCTGTAAAGTGAGCTGGAGAAGGAAATGGCAAACCACTCCAGTATCTTTGCCAAGAAAACCTCAAATGGGGTCACAAAAAGTCAGGTACAACTGAAACTACTGAATGACAATATGAGGAAACAGGAATAATGGAATCTCTGTAGCCTCTTTTAGCTCTACATCGATATGAGTGTGGCCAGGTTTCTCTCTGGAACTATTTAAGTTTCTTTATATAGAGTTGGACTCCATGGCCCTGAGGTCCCTTCCAGCTGTAGATTTGTGATCCTATAATCCCATCATAAAGTCTCATAGTCTGGGATTGATGGATTGGTCAAAGGGTTTCCTGGGCTGACTCAGCAATTTCCCAAAGAATCAGCACTCCTGTTTTTAGAGCAAGATAAAGATCCGCCTTCATGGCAGGAATGACTTCAAGGGAAATGTGATGAACTTGGGTGCCTGGTGGTAATTACCTATGTGTCTATGTCTGTATCAGGCTTGTTGGAACAAACATACACGGGCTGGGGGAAAGGTGTAGAGTTTATATCCTATTCATTCAGATCCACGAGGATGACAGAGAGCCAGCTATCCAGAAGAGTTCTCAAATCAAATGGAAGGTGATAGGCTGGTCTATATTTTCACCAAAGATCAAAGTTGAAGAAATGGTTATAGCTAAGGCTATAAAAAATGTAGATTAAACAGCAGGATGGACCTCCAGAGTTCTGAGACTAAGGGGTTGAGGGAAGCCAGAGGAATTAATGTTCTTGGGCATCTCTCAGAACTAGGGAGGTCCTTTCTGTTTCTAAAACTCTGTTTGACAGGAATCAGAGTAATCCCATCAGCAGATAAGGAAATAATTGAGGTGACCTCTGGAGGACTGTACAAATTCAGAGATGAAGTGCCCCGTTTCTATAGGTGCCTAGAGGTCCAGAGAAATGATTTCATCAACCATTGGAGTCAATCTTATCATTCATTGCTCCTCCCTAGGGAAATTCCCCTATTTGTTAGAAATGGAGCTATTACCATTCAGTTGAACAAAGTCTCCTGGGAAAGATTTAGTTCTCCCTTTTTTCTCTGTAGTTCCCCTAAGCCCATCCTTCTGAGATTCTGTCCTGTGAGAAGACAGAAGCCCTTTATACTAAATAAAGGAGAAAGAAATGAAATAGTAAATGGATCAGATTAGTCTTCTTTCAGACTCAGGCCCCACTATCATCTGTCTTGTCTGCTGCAATCTATGATCTGAACCTTTGGAATCAACCATCATCAGTCAATATTAATCGAGCATCTTCTATGCTTATAACACTGTGCTAG
The DNA here is from genome assembly GCA_028646515.1 of Pseudochirops corinnae. Lineage (NCBI taxonomy): Eukaryota > Metazoa > Chordata > Mammalia > Diprotodontia > Pseudocheiridae > Pseudochirops > Pseudochirops corinnae. The sequence goes on from CM053588.1 coordinate 115,344,112, forward strand.
GCACTTGGGTTAGTTAGAGAGAAAAAAGAACCATTACAGCACAGTGAATAGATAAAGCACATATCAGGAAGACCTAGGTTCAAATTCCAGCTCTGATACTTAGGAGCTGCATGACCCTGGGCAAGTCACCTGATAGCTCTCTCAGTCTCAATCTCCTCACCTCTACACTGGGGGTAATAACATCAGTCATTTTAACATCTCAGAAGGTTTATGTAAGGACCAAATGAGATTATATGAAGTGCTGTGCAAAACTTAAGGTACTACATACGTGCCAGGTTTCCACAAAACAGAGTCTGTGTATTCAAAGGGCTTCTACTTTAATTGTGGAGATGAGACCTATACATAAAAAGAAAACTAGCAATCTGAGGTTGTATATACTATTACAAATGAGTATACAGATGACCATTACTGTGGGAACTGAGAGGTGGGAGACTCACTGAGAAATTCCCTCCAAGCATCCAAGAAGACAAACTATAATGAGGTAGTACCATTGTCCTCTGATATTTAGAATAAAGAAGAGAAATGTGGCAATGGATCTGTCAGCAAACAAAGGTTTTGTTTCTTTCAGAATCACTATACATTTAGAGTAGGAAGCACAAAGAGTTGTCTAGCCAAGACCTTGCAAACTAAGTGAAACCCAGGAGAACCACTAGACAGGTAGATAAGAGAGGGCAACAGAAGCCATCTGTTCCTTATGGAGCTTGTCTCCATATTAATTCAGACAAGCGAAAGGCCTCCCTGTTGCTTTGGTATACATGGTAAGATCCAGAATTCCATTCTCTCTTGCCAAGAAGATGGAATGTTTCTTTTCAGCCAGTGTACAGCCCAGTTGCAGGAGAGGTAACTACTGTGTTACCCATAAATGTAATTAGATGATCCATCATAGAAAGTCAAAATGAAACCCATGCAATAAAGAGAAATCTGTTCTCACAATGATGTCCAGAGTCAGATTATCACAGACCAGAAAAAGCTGTCCAAGCAATTTTGTGCTTGGGAAACTTTTAGATGATAGGTAGTCTAGAGTCTAGAGTCAAAGAATGAAATTTGCAGGATAGAAAAGACATTACTTTGCCTAAAACCTACTAAGATTTCCTAAGTACCCTAGAGCCAGGAGAACAATCCCTTAGCTTTGTTAGTAGTACCAAGCAGAGGATATGAAAGCTTGAGCCAGGTCCAGAGCCCCAACTCCAAAATGATGCCTTTGTTAAACCTGGCCTTAATGTGAAGGAAATTGGTTAATTCCAAGGCCAACATTTCTGGCAAGGCATTTTTACAGATATAGACCCCAGATTTACCAGCATGCCATGATGTCCCCATGCTTTCTGGTAAAATAAATATAATCAACTAGCCTATTGGCCTGCTAGTGATTGATGCTGGCTCCATGATGATGGACATATGACTATCTGAAAGTAAAGTAGAACTCCTGAGGTCATCTAGTCCAACACATGCCTACAGCATGAATCCTCTCTCCAGCATCCTAGACAAGTTCTTATCCAGCCTCTCCTAGAAACTGCTCAGTGATGAGACAGACCATTGTGTTCTTGGACAGATACAGTCATTGGGAAATTTTCCCTTATTTTGAATCCAAATCTATAATTTTCACCCATTGCTCCTACCTCCTCATCTCTGGGGTTGAGCATGAAGCAGCTGAACGATCATTGGCTCAGAATTCAAAGAACCAGTGTTCAAATAACTATTCTCATGCTCACTTTCTGTGTGTCCCTGGGAAATCACTTAACTTTTTCTGGAAGTTGGTGTCTTTATCTCTGGAAAGTAAGGGAATTGGACTAGAAAGCTGCTATGGTCCCTTTGTGCTCTGCGTCTGTAATCTGATTCAAACAAAGAACATTATTTTTGTTGTCAAAGGATCTAGGTTCAGTTCTTGGCTAGTCCCTTACTATCTGAGTGGCTTTGTCAAGCCACTTAAATATCTTCTCTTCTGAGTTGGAATGTGTGTGCCGGGCTTGGAGTCAGGCAGACTCATCTTCTTGAGTTCAAATCTGGCCTCAGACACGTGCTAGCTGTGTGACCCTGGGCAAGTCACCTAACCCTGTCACAAACCTCAGTTTGCTCATCTGCAAAATGAGCTGGAGAAGGAAATGGCAACCTACTCTAGCATCCTTGACAAGAAAACCCCAACTGGGGTCACAAAAAGTTGGACACAACTGAAAGAACTGAGCAAAAATATGAGGGAGTTGGAACAGAGGATCTCTGGAGTTCCTTTTAGCTCTAAACCTTTGGCAATGACGAAGACAATGATGATAATAACCTCTCACAATACTTCCACATAACAACCCTTCAGATATTTGAGATAGTTGTCACGTGCCACATCATCCCCCACCCCCAGTTGGTTCTAAAACTCTTCTTAGCTGCACATAAAATAAAGCATCTTAATAGGCAATTTGGGGCCTGGTCTGTGTGTGTGTGTGTGTGTGTGTGTGTGTGTGTGTGTGTGTACATGTGATTGGGGTGGGGGGTAGGGGGACTGGTAAAAGATAAGGAGCTCTGGAATCAATAGTAGCAGATGATTTGCAAGAACTTGTCAGCAACAATTGATCCCCATGAGGCACTTCCAGCCCCCCTTCCCTCTCGCCTGCCAGCAGGCGTCAAAGCCTTCAGTCATCCTCGGCATCAAGGAACTGTCACAGCCTCATTACTGCTAATTCATTTTCACTTAGTGGATCAAAAGGCTGATTTATCCAACTGGGTGGGTGCGCAGGAAGTTTGATTAGTGACATTATGCTGTTTGCCATGACAGGCTCAGAAAACTTAGCTCATCGGAGTCCCAGGAGTCCCAAGAGGAGACCAAGCTAGTTATATGCTCTACCTCAGGCTCTGACTTCAGTCAAGAGATTTCCTCAGTGGGGCTCTTGTCCCACTGGCAGGCCCATCTCAACCCTACTCTGGAGGGCTGTAACAGCAAGTACCCTAGCACACACAGGATGGTTGCTAACACAGGTTCTTTGATCTACTTTATTAAAGGAAAGCAACTTTAAAGGGGTCAACAGTCATTAATTAAACATATGCACACATGTATACATACACACACACATATAAATAATTCACTTAGTTCAGGGGAAAAGTTAGCACCCCGAACTTCAGAAAATATGCCCAGAAATTACAAGCAGAAAAAAAAATACAGACAGAGAAAATAACACAGTTCAACTGACAAACAGACAGGGCTTCTAGCTGTCTGACCATTACATACATACATAGTTAGCTACCAGGGAGAGAAGCACCAACATTTGGGTTTTCAAAGCCCTGAGGCTCAATGGCTGCCCAGAGTCTCATCGGATGAAATCACACAACTCTTCCCACAGGTGAACCCCAAAGCATAACCTCACTTCAGAGTATATATACCCTTTTTCAAGGTCAGAGGACAACATAACCTTAGTGATCCACTGTCTAATTACAAAGTAACAAAAGATGTGGGCCTTCCTGAAAAACAAGTCTTCCCCCAATCATGTCCTTCCTGTTGGATTCCACTTGAGGCTCATTAAGGGATAGGGAAGATCTTCACATTTCCTGCGTCTATTAAGGGACAAGGAAGATCTCTAAATTCCCTTACCAATACAAGGGCCTAAGTTTCTTATCTGCTTTTAGTAAAGGACCTGATGTGAATTGGGTTCCTGCTACAACTCATCCTTTGTTGTAACTGAGCAAGTCCCCTGCTTGGGTATTTTCTACTGTTTTTCATCTAGGGAAACACTGCAGGATTTGGATTTCATTTCTGTCTCCCTAAGGTTTTCTATACTTCTTATTAAGATCCCCCCTGATTGAACATCAGGAAATAGATCCATGGAACCAGTCCTTTACATAGGCAGACCAGAGAAGAGCCCAAATAAAAATGTTTTATGAAGTAAAAATCTATGAGGAAGCATAATAGTCCCCAAGGCCTCCCACCTAACCTTCTTTGTACACATAACCTGGGGCTGGAATGTCATTTTCTACATCCAGAGAAAAGCAATGAAAATGATTCATGGTTTAGAAAATTCTCATAAAGGAACTGGGATGATTTCTTCTGGAAATGAACAAGCTGGGGTGGGAATTTAATAATGACCCACATAGTCCTGGAGTGTGATTATAGGGCCTGCTGCTCTCCATCTTGCTAAGGATACTATGGGTCTAGAGGAAATGAATTCACACTCCAGCAGGTTGGACACAGGAGAGAATCTTGCCTAAGAGGGAAATGATTACTTTGCCTCCATTCAAGCTCCAGAGTTATCATTCTTTGGCAGATGACCTAGTTTTTTGAGCTGAAAAGCCCACCTCTGTACTTTTTTCCGTCCAGGTAGCCCCTGAAAATTTCTGTCATTATATCCTTAGTGATAAGCATTATTTGAGTGTCTACTATATGCAGCCAGTGAAAAGGACCAAGGGAACAGAAAGTGATATGATGGGGTCCCTGCTCCCAAAACCTTACTATGTATTTGTGAGACAGGACACTCTCATAGAGAGGTAACAAACAACAAGAATTTATTAAGTGCCTACTGTGTGCAGAGCATTGTGCTAGGCCCTGGATCAACAAAGAGTAGACTAAGTGATTCATCCAGACAGTTGATCCATAGAGAAAAAGTGTGTGAACAATTCATTCCCAGATGCCAAAGAAATATAAGTTGTGATGGGAGGACCTATCTTCATTTCACATTTGCTGACTGTGTGAGTTTTAAATCAGTAGCCACTAGAGTCAGAGAAAGGATAATAATAACAAAAATTCAAATTTATAAAGCGCTTTCCAGTTTAGATGGGACAGCTACGTTGTGCAGTAGGTAGGGAACTGGGCTTGGAATCAGGAAGATCTGAATTCAAATTCAGCCTTAGGCACTTAGTATGTGTATGACCCTGGGCAAGTCACTTAACCTCTATTTGCCTCAGTTTCCTCTACTGCAAAATGGAAATAGTAATAATATTTATCTCCCAGGGTTTCCACGAGGACCAAATGAGATAATATTTGTATAGTGTTCAGCACAGTATCTGATATATACTAGGCACTCCATAAATGTTAGTCATTATTATTATTTTCTTCTTTCCTTTGCCTAAAGGGAGGCAGAGCTGTTTTATGAGACACATAGTACAAGTATTGTTGGTTCCATTTTATAGATAAAAAAAACCGAAACTTGGAGAGAGCTTGCCTGCAGTCATGTAGCTAGTAAATGGCACAGACAAGAGTTGCAGCCAAATTTTCTACCTCTGAAGCTCCACCAATAATCTAGAACTTGGGCACTTACTTATGAGCTGAGTGAGTGACCCTGGGCAAATCATTTAACCTCTGTCTTTGTTTGTTCCACTGTAAAACGGGACATACCTCTCAAGGCAGTTGTGAGGGTTAAATGAGATATTTGTAAAGTACCTGGCGTGGAGCCCAGAACACAGTAAATGCTTAATAAATGCATGTTTCCTTGCTTCCTTCCTATGGCCTGCTTTGATACTGTATAAAGACTATCTGGCTTGACATTATTTGGAAGAACTTCAGGACTATTGCAAAAAGTGTTCCATACAAACACACACACATACACATATTCACTCACACAAGAACTATAGCTTGACCTCCCCTTCAGTACCTCCCCCCACCCAAGATCATCTGTCATCAACAAGACCAATGGTTTTTGTAGTTAGTTGCAGGTGAGTCAGTGGACATTGGATAAGGAGAAGAGGCCTAGTTAGGCCTTAGTCGAATATAACCTGAGGTGCGTGAGGCCCAGAGGAGTGAATGCCATCAGGTTGCCTCTGGGCCTGGCTGGTCCAGTCTGGCAATGTAGCAAGGTTGGGCCATGGGTCTTCCTACAACCCTGAAACCTTGCTGCTTCTGAAATTTTATGTGCTATTTCAGGTCAGCATCTTTTCATATCCACAGCTCTGAGCCGCCCCCTGATGACTCCTTTCCAGACTAAGCCTGATAGCATGAAAAGAGCTTCATTTAGAATCATTGGAGGAGGGGGTTGGAGCTGGCTGCCTTTACCTTGAATTCTTAGAGTGATATCCGAGTCACTTTCTCCCTTGTACTCTCTCCCTGCAGTTAAAAACAAAACAAAACACCACTGCCACCAAATGTGTAATCCCTGCTAAATCACCTCTGGTACACAAGTATGGTTTGTAGTCATGTAACATAAATATTCATTAATTGGCATATAGTATGATCACAGGCAGTTATTCCCAATACCTATTAATACCATCACATGTAGCAGAAATAGAAAGAAATACATCCTTTTCTCCATTGTAAATGCTACCTTCACAAATACTGACCATGTATTAGGGCATAAAAACATCAAACTAATGCAGAAATATTAAATGCATCCTTTTCAAACTATAATACAAAAAATTACATTCAATAATGGGCCTTGCAAACACAGATAAAAATTTAATTGAAAACTAAATAATCTAAAGAATGAGTGGGTAAAAGAACAAAAAATAGAAACAATAAATAATTCCATTAACAAGAATGACAACACTGAAGCAACATACCAAAATTTATGGGATGTAGCCAAAGCAGTACTTAGGGGAAAATTTATGTCTCTAAATGCTTCTATCAATAAAATAAAGAATGAATTTGGCATTCAATTAAAAAGAAACCTAGAAAAAGAACAAATTTAAAATCCCCAATTAAACACCAAATTGGAAATTCTGAAAATCAACAGAGATTAATAAAATTGAAAGTAAAAAAAAATTGAACTAGTAAATAAAGCTAGCAGCTGGTTTTATGGGGGGGGGGGGAACCCAGTAAAAATAGAAACACCTATAAAATAGAAATAGACTAATTTGATATTTTAAAAAACAGAAAGAAGAAAACCAAATTACCAGTATCAAAATGAAAAATAGTGAGTGCACCACTAAATAGAAAGGAAATTAAAGCAATTATTAGGAGCTATTTTGCCTAATTATATGCCAGTAAATCTGACAGTCTAAGAGAAATGGATGGATATTTACAAAAATGTAAATTGTTTAGATTAACAGAAGAGAAAATAGAATACTATCCATCTTAGAAAAAGAAATTGGACAAGCCATAAATGAGCTACCTAGGAAAAAATTCTGAGGATCAGATGAATTCACAAATGAATTCTACCAAACACTTAAAGGACAATTAATTCTAATACTATATAAACTATTCAGAAAAATAGGCAAAGAAGGAGTTCTACCAAATTCCTTTTATGACAAAAATATAGTACTGATACCTAAACAAGGAAGAACAGAAATAGAAAAAGAAAACTATAGAACAATTTCCCTAATGAATATTGATGCAAAAATTTTAAATAAAATACTAGCAATATATCACAAAGTTCATACATTATGACCAAGTGAAATTTATACCAGGAATGCAGGACTGGTTCAATATTAGGAAAGCTCTCAGCATAATTCACCATATCAATAATAAAAATGACAAAAAAATCATGTGATTATTTTAATAGATATGGAAAAAAACTTGACAAAATACAAAAAATGTGATTATTTCAATAGATACATAAAAAAAACTTTTGACAAAATACAAAAAATTATGTGATTATTTCAATAGATACATAAAAAAAACTTTTGACAAAATACAACACTCATTCCTATTAAAAACACAATAAAGCATATGAATAAATGGGGCTTTCCTTAAATTGACAAGTATCATCTATTGAAAACCATTAGCAAATATCTATAATGGCAATGACCTAGAAACCTCCCCAGTAAGACTGGGATGAAGCAAAGATGCCCATAGTCACTATTATTCAGTATTGTACTAGAAATGCTAACTATCTCAATAAGACAAGAAAAAGAAATAGAAGGAATTAGAATAAACAATGAGAAAATAAAGCTATTACTCTTTGCAGATGATATGATGATATATTTAGAAAATCCTAGAGAACCAAACAAAAGTAGTTGAAATAATAAACGACTTTCATAAAGTTTCAGGATATAAAATAAACCCACATAAGTTATCAGCATTTCTACATATTATTAACAAAGTCCAGCAGCAAGAGATAGAAAGAGAAATTCCATTTAAAATACCACAGACATTATAAAATACTTGGAAGTCTACCTGTCAAGATAAGCCCAGGAATTATATGAACACAATTACAAAACCCTTTTCACACAAATAAAGACAGATCTAAACAATTGGAGAAACATTAATTGCTCATAGGTAGGCTGAGCTAATATAATAAAAATGACAACTCTACATAAATTAATTTGCCTATTCAGTTCATACCAATCAAACTACCAAAAATTGTTTTGTAGAGCTAGAAAAAAATAATAAAATCCATCTGGAAGAACAAAAGGTGAAGTATATTAAAGGAATCAATGAAAAAAACATAAAGGATGGTGGCCTAGCAGTACCACATCTCAAAGTATACTACAAAGCCAATTGTCAAAACTGTTTGGTACTGGATAAGAAATACAGTGGCAGATTAGTGGAATTGATTAGGTACACAATACACAGTAGTAAATCACCATAGTAATGTAGTGATTGATAAATCTGAAGATCCAAGCTTTTGGGATAAGAACTCAGTATTTGACAAAAATTGCTAGGATAACTAGAAAGAAGTTTGGCAGAAAGTAGGTATTGGCAGAAAGTAGGTATAGACCAACATCTCATACTGTATGCTAAGAAAAGGTCAAAATGGGTACATGATTTAGACATAAAAAATGATATCATAAGCAAATTAAGAGAGCATGGAAAATTTTACCTGTCAGATTTATGGAAAGGTAAGGATTTATGAACCAAATAAGAAATAGTGAGGATCACAGGAAGTAAAATGAATAGTTTTGATTACATGAAATTTAAAAAGTTTTGCACAAACAAACTAATGCAGTCAAGATAAAAAGGAAAGCCAGAAACTAGGGGGGAAATTTTACAGCAAGTTTCTCTGATAAAGACCTAATTTTTCAAATAGGTAAAGAACTGAATCAAATTTACAAAAATATGAGTTACTCCCCAATTGATAAATGATCAAAGGATATGAACAGGCAGTTTCAGAAGAAGAAATCAAAACCATCTATAGTCACATGAAAAATGCTCTAAATCACTGTTGATTAGAGAAATGGAAATTAAAACAACTCTGAGGCACCAATTTATATCTATAAGTTGGCTAATATAAAAGAAAAGGAAAATGACAAATATTGGGGGAGATTTGGGAAAATTGGGACATCAATGCATTATTGGTGGAGTTGTGAACTGATCCAACCATTCTGGAAAGCAATTTGGTACTATACCCAAAGGGCTATAAAATTGTGAATACACTTTTACCCAGCAACACAACTACTGGGTCTGTATCCCAAAGAGATCAAAGAAAAATGAGAAGGACCTGAATACACAAAAATATTTACAGCAACTCTTTTTGTGGTGGCAAAGTATTGGAAATTGAGGGTATGCTCGTCAATTGGAAAATGACAACAATTTGTGGTATATGATTGTGATGAAATGCTATTGTGCTATAAGAAAAGAAAAGTAGGATAATTTCAGAAAAATGTGGAAGACTTTTATGAACTGATGCAAAGTGAAGGGAAAAGAACCAGGAGAACATTGTACCTAGGACCAGTAATATTGTACAATGATTAACTGTGAATTACTTAGTTATTCTGGTCAATACAATGATCTAAGACAATTCTGAAGGACTTGGGATGAAAAATGCTATCCACCTCCAGAGAAAGAACTGATGAGGTCTAAGAACAGATTGAAGCATAGATTTTTCACCTTTTTTTTTGCAATATGGCTAATATGGAAGTTTATTTTGCATGATTTCACACACGTAATTGATGGGGAAGGGATGAGAGGGAGAAAGAAAACTTGAAACTCAAAATTTTTTAATAAAATATTAAAAATAGACAAATAATATTTAAAAAACACAAAAATAAAATAAAACTAAGAATTACATGCAGCAAATTAGACACCTACATCACATGCCGAAGTGTAAAGCATGATTTATAAGGCATTAAAGTTGCTTACTATAAATTGAATATATAATATATGTATATATACACATATATATGTAATATTCAAACACATAGCCCTTGGATTGCATTGGTAGACCAATGCTTCTTACTCATGACTTAATTCAGCCTTACAAGTAGCCAGTAGCTCCATGGATGAAGCACTGGGCTGGGAGTCAGCAAAGCCTAAGTTCAAATCCAGCCTCATACACTTCCCAGCTATGTGACTCTGGGTAAGGCACTTAACCTCTGATTGCCTAACAAAATGGATCCACTGGCAAAGGAAATGACAGACTACTCTATTATCTTTGCCAAGAAAACCCCTAAAGGGATCAGGAAGGGTCTGAAATGACTGAGCAACCACAATAACAAAAACAACAGTCAATCTCATGATTCTTGGTTCTGTGTACTATGGTATCCTTCTTCAGTTACCAGGACAGAAAGAAGCAATCTTGATGGCATTCCACCCACTCTTTAGATCTAGATCAGCACCAGACATGGGGGGATGGAGACAAAGTGAGGTCAGAGTGTGTAATGTGTAGAGGCAGGGAACTTTCATCTTACCTGATGATTTACATCCCAGATCTGGACGTTTCTGGTGTATGGGCAGGCATCACAGGGAACATTATTCTACCTGAATTCTCTGGGAGAACCCTCACCTCTGCCTGCATCTGGGGAAAGGGCCTTTCCCTCATCTCTCATTCTTTGCCTGCTGCTGCCTTTACAGAGACAGCAATGTCTTCAAGATGAGAGAGCCAAAGTGGCTCTGAGATGTTCTGGAGTGTGTGGAGCCACATAAAAATGAATCCCCTTGGTTTGCTTCTGATTTGGTCATTCTGGTTTGCCCAGGGGACTGGGAAAGAGTGCTGTTATGTTCTGCTTCCAATCAGGAGGTCAGACTATTCTAGAGATAGGGAACATTAGGGTAGCTGCCGTACATGTCCCACAGTCTCATTATTCCAGGCTCCCTCTTCATTTTACTATAAACTTCTAAACCTGGTGGTCCCAGAGAAGGAAAAAGTTCTCTTTATTTTTTAGCTCTGAGGACTATGACAAAGGACAAAAACAGAGCAGGAGAAAGTTGAGCTAGAGGGACGTAAAGGAAGAGAAAGAAATTTTGTGAGTTTCTGTCACAATAGTAATAGTTAGCATTTATATAGTGCCTACCTACTATGGTCCAGGTACTGTGCTAAGGGATTTAGAAATAGTATCTCACTTGATCTTCACAATCACTCTGGGAGGTATTATTATCACCCCCACTTTATAAATGAGAAAACAAAGGCAAACAAGTTAAGAGACTTGCTCAAGGTCACACAACTAGTCCGAGGCTGGTTTTGAACTCAGGTCTGATTCCAGATTTGGTGTGAGTGGGGAAGAAGGGAGGGAGAGAAAAAAAATGCTTGTTAATTTTAAAAATGTAATAAAAAGTATTAGTGGGTTTATTTTGATTAGGAAACCATTCTCCAGAGGAGGCAGAGTTTTTGAATAATGGGGAAAGGACCGTGAGACATTTTAAAATCTGTATATCAGTTTTGAAGGCACTGAAAATCAATACATGTGTGGTGTCATAAGGTTAAATCTTGAGACCCTCAAGTCAGAATTTCTTTCTATGGTATCACCCAGCTGCCTGGATCTAAGCTGGATCAATCCTGAGGACCCAGGCAGAATGAGAGTAGCTTGGGAGATCTTGGGAGATCATCCCAGGATGAATTTGGGAAAAAGAAACTCAGCTGTCAGCAGCTATGACCTTTCCTTCTATCTTTCCATCTGGACAAACAATGACTACATGATGGGCCAAAGCATCTTCTTTGCCCTAGGAACAACATCCTCTTTCTTGGAAGCTCCTTGCCCGGGTCTAGCATATACACTTGAGCACTCTGGAAGTCTGGGTTTGGCTTAGAGCTTGGATTCAGGGCAGGTTGGTGGCACAGTGGATAGAGTACTGGACCTAGCTAGAGTCAGGAAGACATCTTCCTGAGCTCAAATCTGGCCTCAGACACTTAGTAGTTGCAAAGCTCTGGGCAAGTCATTTAACCCTGTTTCCTTCAGTTTCCTCTACTGTAAAACATGCTAGAGAAGGGAATGGCAAACCACTCTAGTATCTTTGCCAAGAAAACCCCAAATGGGGTCGTGAAGAGTTGCACATGACTGAAATAACTGATCAACAGAGAGCTTGGAGGAACCAAATAGTTATCTTTAACCAAGGCTGCAGTGACATCAAGACTGTTAAAAAAAAAATAGCCTGACTCTTAGGCAACCTGCAGTGTTTTTGGTGCCTACATATATCTATATGGCTTGCAGGGGAGCAGTTGTGCTTAGAACTGAGTTAATCTCATGTATTTTCATAGTTAGATTCTCCCTCAATCCAAATCAAAGAACTTCCAGCCAATCTACTGGACTGATTGATAGGGTAAGAAATGACTCAAGGCCAATATCCTGTCCCCAGGGGCTAGCCCCTCTCTCCAGTCAGCTGGTCAGTCAATAAATATTTGTTAAGCACCCACTACGTGCCATTCACTATGCTTAAGTGTTCATGACACAAAGAAAAGCCAAAAAAAAAAAGCCCAACATCAAAACCCAACCCCAAAACAAAGCAACGGTACCTGCCTTCAAGGAGCTTACATCCTTTTTGTTTCCATCTGTAGCAGATTAAAAATGACTCGTAAACTAAATCTGTCACACATCTAGAGTTGGCAAAAAAGAGTCCTGAAAAAACTGTTGTGATTAGTTCTCTTACTAATGGATACTTATGTGAGGCAATCTGGTCGTGTCACAGGAGCACGAAGAGCACAGGTGGAATTTGGGGGCCTGGGAATTTGTTTGGCTGACTATTCATATTTATTATCTAGGCTTTGTTTTTCTTTTATCTTTTCACTGGGAGTGGGGGAAGAAGAGAGGGAGAGAAAATAAATGTTTGTTAATTAGAAAAATCAAAATGTAATAATATTAGTGAATTTATTACGATTAGGAAATCATTCTCCAGAGAAGGCAGAGCTTTGGATGGATAGGGAAAGAACTCTGAGACACCTTAAAAACTGCATATCAGTTTTGAAGGCGCTGAAAATCAACGTGTGTGGTGTCATCAGGTTAAATCTTGGGACCCCCTAAGCCAAAATTTCAAGGATATTCTTCTCATATCCCACCCAATTAGGAAACATCACTCAGGATATTTAGAGCTAGAAGGGACCTTAGTAATCATCTAGTCAAGCAACCTAGTTTTACAGATGAGAAAACTAAGAGAGGTAGTCAGTGGGAAGACCAGTCCAGAGACCTAAGAGATCTCACTACATCATGCTACTTCCTTGGTAGTATTTATGTTCCAGTCCCCTTTTCTCCTGTCTTTCTCTCTGTCTCTTCCCATTTCTGTCTTTTTACCTGTCTGCTTCTTCTTTATTTCTTTCTGCCTCTCCATCTTTCTTTTCTCCTCTCCTGTGCTCTCTTCTCCTCCTCCTCCTCTTTTTTTCCCCTTCTTCTCTTTCTTCTCACTTGTTTTGTCTCTCTGTCTCTCTTACTTCCTCTCATCTCCTTTTTTTGGTCTGTTTGCCTATCTCTCTCGGTTGGCTGATTAATCATTTTCTCTGTCTGTCTGTCTCTTTCTCTGTCTCTTCTTTCTCTCTTCCTCTCTCTTCCTCTTCTTTTCTCTGTCTCTCTCTTGTGCCTGTCTGTCTTTTCTCTGTCTTTCTGTCTCTGTCTCACTGTCTGTGTCTCTTCCTCTTTCTACCTCTCTCTTCTTTCTTGTTCTTCTTCATTTTCTTCTTTCCTCTGTCTCTCTTCTCTCCATCCTATCTTTCTTCCGCTCTCTGTCCATGTCTCTTCTCTCTTTATCTGTCTCTTTCTGTCTCTCTGTCTCTGTCTCCCTCTAGACCTCTCTCTCTGGCTCTTCTTTCTCTCTTCCTCTTTCTGCCTGTCTCTCTTCTTCTTCTTCTTCTCTCTGTTTCTTCTCTGTCTCTCTGTCTCTGTCTCTTTTCTCTATTTCTCTTCTTTCTTTATTTTCTTTTCTGTCTCTTCTGTCTGTTTCTTCTCTCTTCTTTCTTCCTTTCTTTGTATCTGTCTCTTTTCTCTCTTTTTTCTGTCTTTCTGTTTCTGTATCTGTCTAATGTCTCTGTCACTGTCTCTTTATCTCTCTCTCTGTCTCACTCTGTCTCTGTCTCTGTCTCTCTGTCTCTCTCTGTCTCTGTCTCTCTGTCTCTCTCTGTCTCTCTCTGTCTCTGTCTCTCTCTCTCTGTCTCTCTCTCTCTGTCTCTCTCTCTCTGTCTCTCTCTGTCTCTCTCTGTCTCTCTCTCTCTCTCTCTCTCTCTCTCTCTCTCTCCTCCTTCCCTTCCATCTTGGTTAGAGTTGGGAGAACAGAGAGGAAGAGAAGGAGAAGGGGTTTCCCGAGGGTTTCCAGCAAGGCGTTCTTCACTGGATATCATTTGGCTTGGGCGCTCACATACCATTTCTCTGATCAATGCTGCCTTTTTCATAAAGCAGAGCAATTTTCTGCCAAATACCGAGGATTGTTTTTGTCCCTCTAGAGTAATAAGGTTCAGGATTTGTCTCCCTCTTGACTTTCAAGAGCATGTTTTCTCAATTCTTTCCTGAAATTAAAGTAAAGGTCAAGAGGCCGGTCTGAGACAGAGGCTCTGAGCCAGGCTCTGAGCTTCAGCAATCAGATGCACCATCACCTTTCTCAGCTCCTACCAGGAGCCTCCAACTCCCCCCGCCCCCACTCTCTACCCCGCCATCTCTAAGCCCTAACCAAAAGCCAAGCATAATTTGAGGAATTCTCGTCCTTTTAAAGGAAAATTGAGTTACGGGGGAAACAGGAGGGTGGGGTGAGGGTGGGGAACAGTATCAGCCCGTGGGCTCATTTTTAATTTGGATCTGGCTGGCTATTTATAGAGTCGGTTTCCCCTTCCCCCAGGACCCCTTCCCTCCGCCTTCATGCAATTTCCTCCACCTACGTGAGCACCCCTCCCCTCCCCCCGGTTGCCCCCACCCCCCACTCTAGTGTTCCCTTTCCTTCCCTCACCAGTTTGGAGCCTCTGAGTTTGTTAATCAGAGGGCAGCCAAAGAACAGAGCATAACACCACCTCTCCATTTAGCATTACTGCCGCCCTCCCCCCTCCCTGCATTGAGTCACTTAAGCTAACAGTTAATTAATTTGTGACACTTTGACAGTTTGTGAGAAGATGCTTTTTTAAAAAATGAAGCCATCAAAAACCTGCAGGGATGGGACTGTCAGGCAGACATCCCTTTTGTATAGGTAACTAGGACTGGATTGGTGCACCCCACTGGGGGTGGCTCCATCACTAACTTACTGTGTAACCTTGGGCAAATGCTTCCATTATCTGGATCTCAGCATCCTGCCTCATCTGTAAAAGGATAGGGTCAGACGAGGAGTTCCCGGAGGTCTCTTCCCACTCTATAATATTCTGATTTTACAGATCACAGCAGCTATGCCCTATGGGATGACTGAGGACAGAGACCAAGCAAAGTCTCTTTTGTGAGGCAGAGCTAACCCCCAGGCCCTCGGCCTCTGGGATCCTGCTACTAATAATATGTGACCTTGGGCAACTCCCAGAATCACAGAATTTCTGAGTTGGAAGAGAGCCCAGAGGTGAGCTGGTCCAATACATACCTGAGCAAGGTGGTTGGTGTTTTGAGTCTTTCATTCTCGAAGAGGACCAAAGACATCATGAAGGTGATGTCTTGACTTGTGTGAATTGGATTTAAGTGAGGCAGAACTGCCTAGTCACCTTCTCTGCAACACACTCAGCCAGGGATCACTTAGCCTTGACCTGTAGAGCTCTAGGGAAGGGGAGTCCATCATGCCCCAAAGCAGCCCATCTCACTTTAGCCTCACTTTCTTTGTTAGGAAGCCCTTCTTGGTGTTATATCTACACTACAAATTACACTCGTGGCTCCTGGTTTTGCCCTCTGCAGCCAAGCAGAATGATTTTAATCTCTCTTCCTTTCAAATATTTGAAGTTGGCTACCATGCCCATGTCTTCCCTAGTCCAAGCTAAACATCTTCAGCTCCTTCAGCCAATCCTTCGGGTCCTTCACCTCACTGGCTGTCCTCCCACTACAGCTCACCTCTCCAGTCCTCAGACTTTTCATCTCTAAAAAGAGGGATGGAGGCTAGCTGATTTCTGGCCCTAAATCTTGTAATTGGGCCTGCAAAAATGATCTTTTCCCTCAAACGCATCTGATGTTCCCCAGACCTTCCTATCACCCAGGATATCCATGAAGGCTAAATTACATCCAGTTCTCAGGAACCAGGACTTGGGACACTGAGCATTCCATAAACTTGGGGAAAAGTTCATAAATAGTAAATTAACATGCTGCTTATGTAGATAGTGAAAACCTAGCTCCAAAGGCCTGCTGCAGGGTTAATGCTGGCTTCAGTCCCACACTGATGCTCTCATCTATTTGAAAAATGTACCCGTCCTCTGATTGATTGTCTGGGTGATCCAAAGACCTTTTTCTCTAGGCTCCATCTGCAAGGAGGATTCCAGTGACCCACTCTCAATAGACCATGCATGTCAGGTTATTTTCCCATGCAATGCTCATTGTGTACATATTTGTGACATATCTGGTTGGGTTTAGGAGTGCCATCTGTGATTGAGATAATTAGGTGGCATAGTGGATAGAACACTTAACTTGGATCCAGGAAGACCTGAGTTCAAATCTTGCCAGATATGGGCTAGTGATATGACCCTGGGCAAGTCACTTAACTTCTATCTGTTTCCTCATCAATAAAATGAGCATAGTACCTATGCCAGAAGGTTGTTTTGAGGATAAAATAAGGTAATATGTACAATGCATTTTGCGAACCTTGAAGTATTATGTAAATCTTATAGATTATTATGGGATAGGGGAGCTAGCTAGACCTTAATCCATTATAAGAAGCCTTCCTTGGAATAACCCTGTGAGGTAGGTAGTAAATACAGTTTCCCCCATTTTACAGATAAGGACTCTGAGTCTTAGAAAGATTCCTGCTTCTGGTAAATTCAGGGTATGAGGCATTGTGGGGGTGGGGACCCAATCTGAAGAGAAGCCATTCAGACATAGCCCATTCAAGTCCATGATTCTGGCTTCAGCTCTCAGCCACAGACCAGAAGGCTGGGTTAACAAGAGCAGAGTACTCTAACTTGCCTGTTGGCTAAAGAGAACTGAGTCTTGCCCACCCCAGGGCCATGGGACCCCATGAAACTGCAGTGTTGACCTGGCATCACACCCTGCCCCTGTCAGGGGAGGCTGCAGCCAGCAGTTCCAATTCTTGCAGAGGGAATGAACAAAAGTGCTCATGGAGTTGATCTAAATAGACCTAATTGGCACGATATTTTGCATCTAATTTGCATGTTGTTCATTTAGTGTCAAAATATACCAGACACCCGCTTAGCCCCCTGCTGGCTTCCCCTCTGTGCCACCCCAGGGGCCTTACATCTTTTCTCAGCGTTCCATATTCTGTGTTCCCATCTCCCCTCCTCCTCTCTTCTCTCTCAAGTTTTCCGGGTGAGTGGATGCCCAGCCTCACCTGCCATCTTCTTTGCGGTTCAGTAGGACTGTGGAGAGGGTCAGAATGGGCTATGTCTGAGTCATTTGGTGACTTATCTTCAGATTGGGCCAGAGTTTTAACAATCCCCCACCCCCACAATGCCTCATACCCTGAATTTACCAGAAGCATGAATCTTTCTAAGCCTCAGAGTCCTTATCTGTAAAATGGGGGAAACTATATTTACTATCTACCTCACAGGGTTATTCCAAGGAAGGCTTGTTATAAACTATGCGCACACACACACACACACACACACACACACACACACCTTACACTGTAAACTTTATATGTACATATATATGTAAACTATACATTATATATATAACATACATATGTAAATAAAGCATATATGTGAAGGCATATTGTAAACTAAATATATTTAGAAACAAAACTGTATCTAAACAAAAACTATATATTACACCAAGTCTTCCTATAGTGCTATGTAAGATGCATTTTCATTTGGCAGAGGGTGAGAGGAAAGGGGTAGAAAGAAGAGGCATGGGATTTAGTGGCAGGATAGACTTGATTAATAGTTAATAGGAAGAGACTTCACAGATCATTTAGTACTCCTCTTTTATTTTACAGATGAGGAAGTTGGGCTCCAGAGAATTTATGTCACTTGCCCAAGATCATACAGATAGGGAGTCGCTCAGGCAGGATTTGAACCCAGGACTCCTTATACCACATCAGTCCTCCTTTCATTACCCTAATAGGAAAAGATCCAGGAATTATTTCCTCCTGAGTTGCATAATGGTTAAAGATTTTCCTTTATGTTCTTTGCCTTCCTGGAAAGAAAACTGAATGTACCAGAAAGAAAATGACAGAGGCAAAGGAAAGAGGGTGGGGACATTGCCTACTACTAATAGTGATATTTGGGATCCCAAAAGGATAAAGTATTTGAAGGGCTATTATGCAGAAAGGTTAGAAGAATCTATTTCCCCCCTCTCCATGGAGCATAGAACCAGAAAGGGGAAAAAACACCAGACAAGCTGTAATTAGAGTATTAAGGCAAAATCGAGGAAAGACTTCCTCACAGAATGGGTGGCCAGGCTTTGGACCATCTCTGGGGTGAGCTTTCCTGGAGAATGGGGCAGAGGGTTTTTTCAGCAGAAAGTCAGCATCTGGTGATGGGTGGACAATCTGCAGAAGAGACAGACACAGCTCCAATCTGTGATGGATTAGCCCAGGAGAATTGGGGGGGGGTCTAGGGCATAGTGTGTCATTTGTCATTGGGTTTAGGGGGCACTGCAGCATTGAGACTATGGATAAGGTGCAGAGACAGAAACAGAGAGAGTGACTGAAAGAAACTAGCTTTTTTGTTATTTCACAAAGACCTTAAAAATGTTCTCTGACCCCACTGTCTAATGTCCAGCTCCTATTCTGCATGATTTTACAGAGGAGGAAACTGAGGTCATGGCAACTTGGTCCCCCACTTCAAGGCCAGGGCAGGGGTCACGCAAGCTTCAGGTGTGGTGGGAATGGAGGGGGGGAGGGAAGCAGTGTCTGGAGGGGCACTCTGTTATTCCCCTCCCCCTCCAACAGGCTTCTCTCCTAGCTACCATACTAGGAGGCTGACATCCATCAGGAAGCCGTCACATCTGATTATTGGGTCTTAATTCATCCTAGCTACTATTTCCTCCTGAAGGGAGGAAAGGTGACGGTACCCAGATGTGACAGGTAAGCTGGACCCTGGCTCAGCCTCATCAAGTCAGAAAACACTAATGGTCTAGACTCTGGGCTGAACTCAGGGACTAAAATGTGACTGATGACCCACAGCTTTGCTTAGGGACAGAGGTCCTTCATGCACTGGGAAGCACTGAGGGAGGGACCCACTTGTGTCCTCTGAAGAGAGGAGAAGGAGAGGGGAAAACCATGTGCTTCCTTCTTTTGGTGGGTTCCTCTTCTTTCTGATGGCCATGAGGATGCCGCTGTGGCCCTTGCCTGTTCACACAAATCTCCTTTCTCACACAGTCTGGAGGTTTTAAGAGACCAAGAAAAGCTGAACTGATCAGATCAGCTTCCTGCATCCATCTGTGCCACTGCATCTCCCCACCCCTCCCCACTAGCCCCTTCTCTGCCATTCCCCAAGGCTTTGTTCTGAATCTCTTCCATTCAAATAAAGAATTCACTTTTTTTTCTTCCTTGTAATCACATGACCCTCCACTACCCACTCACTTGCTCCAACAATAACCACCCTCAGCTGCAAACAAATGGTTTGTGGAGGGTGAGGGAGAACAGCAAAGGCTGACAGACAGGCTGTAAAGGGAGTCCGTGACCCGTCCCTTGGCTCCAAGTCAGACTTGCTACAGACATTACTGCTGTTTGTGACCAGATCAGGGTAGTCATTCTGAATATGCTTTGTCCTTCCTTTACTTTGTGTCTGAAATGGCAGGGATCTGGTACATGGATTTCAATTCTACCACAGGGCCACAGTCCAAGCCTGATGCTCCACTATCCAGCGAGTGGGGCATTTGGGAGGTTGTGGAATCTACTGGATTAGCTGACAGGAGCAGTTCATACAGCGTCCTTCATCCTCCTCAACCACCTGCAAATCCAAAATCACTTTAACATACCGTTCTAGAGATGCAAAATGCCAAGGGATTTCCCCCCTATTAAAATGCTTCAAGGCTCCAAAAAGAAGAGGGGGGGGAATGATGTGTTTAAGACAGACATGTCTTACCAGGAGTCTAAACACGTTAAGGACTTCCTACATTTTAATGAGATAACTTGAGTCTCAGCCTTTAGAGCAGTGGGGCCCAAAGTTGCTTAAATATATGGTGGGTGGAGGTGGGAAGGAGGCCTGGGGGAACTTCTTCTTACTGCTTGCCCTCCTCTCCTCCCATCTCTACTTTAACTGAATTTGTCCTAGGCTCCAGAATTTCTAGTTGTAACTCCAGCCTTAACCTTGCAAAGTGGAGTCCTTATAAACTATTCCTTCAGCTAAGCAAGGAACTCACCTATAAATCCCCTCTTCTCTCTCATCTCAGTGGCTCCTGGTTTAGTCAGTCAGCGAGAAAAGCCTGCCTTTGGTCTCAGGCCAAAAGTTGACATTCCATTCCCTGTGTTGTGCCTGAGAGAAAATAGCGAGTTTATGTGCTGGCTTTGGCTATAGACCCCAGGGTGAGGGAGAGGAGGGACTGGGGAGCGACTCTTTCCCTTTTCCAGCAAGTAACTACAGGAAGTTGCATTTACAGGCTTGGGAGAGACTGCCAGCAACAAGGCAGGAGGATGTTAGGCATCCAGGCAAGCCCACTCTCATGAAGCATCTGTCTCCTTGGCAGCAGGAATAGCCATCTGCACTCCATTCTATCTCCTGCAGTTTGGTCCATCCTGGGTGTAAGGAGAGGTACCTACGCTAGTCTCAAGGCAATCACCTCAATTCCAGCTTCTTCTTGATCCAACAAGCCCCAGCACCCCTGGACCAGTTCTAGGCTGATTCTATGGCCCCAGCAGGCCCAGACACCCATGGGCCCCCCATTCCTAGCCCTCTCGGGAACTGGGCTTTCAAGCTCTCTGCCTCATTCCTAGACACCCATTGCCACAAAAGCTACTGATACTCTTCTCCAAGGCCCTGGAATAATGTTGCAGGCCTCCATGATGATCATAATAATGCTAGCATTTCTATTGTGTTTCACGTTTTGCAAAGAACTTTACATGTGTTCTCTCATCTGAGCCTCACAATAATATTGTGGAGTAAGGACTGTTATTATTCCCATTTTTCTGGAGGGGGGAAGGCAGGGCAATGACTTGCCCAAAGTCACATAGCTAATTAAGTGTCAAGTGTCTGAAGCTGGATTTGAACCCAGGTCCTCCTGACTCTGGGACCGGTGCTCTATTCACTGTGCCACCTAGCTGCTCCCATCATTATTCCCATTTTACAAGTGAGAATCTGAGGTCAAAAGACATTAAATGACTTGATCAGGATTGTATAGTTAGTAAATGTCTGAGGCAGAATTTGAACTCAGTTCTTTTTAATTTCAAGTCTAGAGGACTTACACTTGGACAGAGCACTTGGAAACTATACCACCTAGATGTCTCTATCGTCACTGAGTGTCTGGACAGGTGGAATCTTCCAATAATCACTCATTAAACCATTGTCCAAAATTTCCTAGACCTAATAACTAGGATTTACGTATCACTTGAAGATTTACAAAGTGCATTAGAAATATTTTCTCATTTTATCCTCACAACAACTCTGGAAAGTAGGTGCTATCATTTGACAAATGAAGAGACTGAGGCAGATGACTTGCGCAGGGTCACACAGCTACTAAGCATCTTCCTGACAGTTCTTCCTTAGTCCAGATCCAGCACTCCATGCACTAAACCACCTAGTTGCTAAGACATAAAAAAAATTAAGAACATTATTTTTTATAGATGATGCCATGCCAAATAATCATAATCTCTAGGCTGTATGGAATTAAAAGCTTAAAAAGATAGAGCCCTAGATGAAGCAATTAAAATTATATGGAAACAGGATAGGGTGCATATTATCATCCCCAGTATGACATGTACTACAGATTTGTACCAAGAATGCTTTCAGCGAGCCTATATAAGGTGAGCTCACATCCTAATGCTTTATTCAACCAGAAAAAGAAATTGTTTTATCCATCGATGCGTAAGTCACAGAATATTAAATATAAGAAAATAATAACAAGATAGCAACTTGTCCCAGAATCCTTTTTATTTGAGTTCTATTGAACAGGATGAGAATGATAGTCAATAATAATAATAAGGATTAATAACAACAGGACTATTTTTAGCTAAAGTTCATTGGAGAAGATGAGACGAATGAGATGATAATGAGGGTCACTCACATTTATGGAGGACATTAAATTTGCAGAGTACTTTGCATATGTCCTCTCACTTGATCTCACTGATTCCCAGACTTCCTGTCCCAACACCTACCACTCCCTCGTCTCTCCGTCACACGCATCCCAATCTTACTCGGGGCCTCTTTAACCTGGAATCTACTGACCCAGACATACCCTGCCCTGTCTGGAGGCTGCGCCTATCTGCCCCAGCCACCACAACACCAACCCTCCAGGTCCTTTAACAGTAAAGTCCTTTCCCTGGCACTGGCTCCTTCCCTCTCTATCACTCCTCCTACCACATTAGGGTTATAATTCTTACCCTTTCCAACATTTAATCCATTTAGCTTCATTGCAGAGTCTGTATCTAGCTGTATCACCAGAATGCTGTAGCCCTTCCTTACTCGCTCCAAATGTTCAGAGGCCGGATGGGGAAACTGAGATCCGCTGTCACTTGCCTCCTCTGTCCTGATTCATACAAGCATATGAATAAAGAGATACCTTATCAATAGTCCCCCATTACTAATAGGCACCTGGACTTAATAATAACAGCTAATGTTAGCTTGCTACTTAACAGGCACTGTGCTAAGTGCTTTATAATTATTATCTCACATTATAATTATTATCTTCACAACAGCCCTGGGAGGTAGGTATGATTATTTACCTTGATTTTACAAAGGGTGAAACTGAGGCAAACAGAGGTTAAGTGATCTACCCAAGGTAACACAGCTAGTAAGTGTCTGAAGGTAGATTTGAACTCAGGTCTTCCTGATTCGAGACCCAGAACGTTAGTGCTACCTATCAGCTAGATATCAGGTCTATCACTCTTAAGAGCAGAGCCTCAGATGCCAGGCCCCTTGCTGCCAGGACCTCATGCAGGGTAAAGTTTCAGACACTAGAGGGATTCCCATGTAGGGAATCCTCAACTATCTTGGGATGATGCAAAACCAAAACACAATCTAGTGCTAAAAGTGAATTGTCAAGACCCCAAACACCTAGGCACCGCCAGGTACTTCCTGCTCCAAATGCCTCACCCTTCTCTACTTGCCCCCATTCATGCTCAAGCACCCCTTCAAGGGGAGAGCCGCAGTCAAATGGCATGGCCTCGACCTATGTCTTATAAACTCCAACTTCCTCTTCTAAGCCCAGTGATTCAGTGCTGGGTGAAAATCCCCTTCTTAGGGTCCTGCTCCCCTAGCTTACTTTCCCATCTTCTTCAACTCTACTATCCTGTTCCCCACTGATTCTCCATTTTGTCTTCTGGAATCCCTTTCCCTCTTTTCTTAGATTTCTTCCTCTCCCTCTCCCTCTCCCTTCTTGCAGTCATAGAAACCTGGCTTCTTCCAGAAGACAGTGAATCCCTGTCCACTCTCCCCATCCATGTCTGATACACGAATCCAAGAGGACAAGAGGAATATTCTTTGTTCCTAATTGCCATTTTTAGACCTTCCTTCTGCTGCCATTACCCAGAAACATCTCCTTTTAAGTTTCAACCTAAGATCCCTATGTCTTGACTGGTAATGGGACTGCTCTCCTTGACTGCTATTTCAGAAAAAGCTCTGTCATGCTTCAATTTACTTCCTATACAGACTAGCCAACTAGCTTGCTGCTGGGTGAATAGAATTTTCTTCGCTCTTCCCACTGCTTCCCAGTTTGAGAACTGTGAATCAGTATCAAACCATCTCTATCATTGTTCCTGGATAGGTTATGTCAACTTATTTCTTTCTGGTTGCTTTCACCATCCCCTTTGCTTTCAGTCTGAAAGTACCTGTCCTAGGCTCCTACTCCCCTTTGTGTGCTATTTCTCCCTTTAGCGTGTAAGCTCCTTGAGGACTGTCATTGCTTTAGTAATTGTGTCCCTGGCACTGAGCATAGTGCTTGGCCCATACTAAGCCTTTAATATGTGTTTGATTTTTTAAAATTAATTCATTCATACCTTAGATCTCGCTTATTATTACCCTTAGATGTTGTACCTCTGTGATCCAGGTGTGATCACAATATCTGATTTTTTCTTTTCTCTCTTTGCCTTACTCCTCCTAAACCCATTCTTCATTCTCACCACAACCTCCAATCACTCCATGTCTTCTTACTCTCCTAATCCATCATCATACTTAATATGGCCTCAATTTCTTTTCTTTGTGATCTTGACTTTGTAACTTTTTAAAACTTTTAACCAGTTCAACTGTAAGCTGTCCTCTGCCCCTGAATCCCTTTCTTCCTTTGTCCTGTGATTGCTCATGTCTTGCTATATGCCAACCATGGTTTACCTCTACCATCTACCTTCTTGTGCATTCCCTTTCAGCCAAAATGACCTACTCACTGGTCCTTAAGAAACTGTCCATCTGAACTGCAGTTTTCTGGTCTTTAAAATGAGAGGAATTTCAGCTGTGTAGAAATGGACTAGATTCCCTTCAGAATGAGCTCCTCATTTCTATAAATCTTCAAAGAAAGGTTGAAGGATGTGAAGAGAATTCTTGTGTGGTTAAAGATTAAAGTAGGTAATTTTTGTGGTCATCTTCCAATACTGGAGTTCTTATTATATGGGCTCTGAGGTTCCTTCAACTTTAGTATTTAGGGAAATAGCAGCCACTTATGAAATGAGCTTCTCAAGTCATGAACACTGGGGTGAGAACATTCTACTCTGTCCCACAGGTCTTCCTGTGATCAGTCCACCTACAGAAAGCCTCAAGGAAACAAGTCCAAACCCAGTTCTATAAAGGCAAATCTCACAGATAGACGGGCCAAAGTTAGTTGGCTACCTTCAGTTTAATTCTATAAGCAATTATTAAGCACCAGCTGAATGCCAGGCACCATATACTGGGAATGGGGAAACAAAACAAAGGTGAGAACAATCTCTGCCCTCAGGGAGCTTATACTCTATTCAAAGGAAGAAAAAGCTAAATACACAATAAGGAAATACAAGATAGATACAAAGTACAAAGTATTGGGGCAGGGGGTAGTCAGGATGGGCTGGAGAATAGGTAAATTCTTGTTGGAAATGGTGCTTGAGTTGAGCCTTGAAGGGAGTTAGGGGTTACAGGAAGTAGAAGCTGACGGTGGAGGGCTTTTCAGGCATTTGCCTATACAAAGGTCTAAAGGCAGGAAGTGGGATGTCATGTACAGGGAACAACAAATAGGCCATTTTGTTAGGAATGGAGATTAAATTAGGGGAAGTTATATGTTATCAGCCTAGGAAGACAGATTGGAACCAGATTATGAGGGACTTTAAGTGCCCAGGAGAGAAGTTTCTATTTTATCTTAGAAGCAGCAAGAAACACATTGAGTTGATAATTATGCTGTACACATTTCTATATTACTTGTCTCCCACATTAGAATGTAAACTCTTTGCAAATAGAGATTATTTCATTCTTGTTATATATATCCCTAGCACCCAGCACTGTTCATGGTCCATAATGAGTACTTAATAGATTCTAGTGATTGATTGGACTGGATTGACATGGCCAGACCTGACACAGACATTTTTCCTGTGGACTTTTGAGTCAAGAAAAGGTCATCCCATATTCAATTTGCATCTGTTCCCATTAGTGATTGCATTAGAGCTGGGGACCCCTTTAACCTCCACCTGTGTCAAACTAGACACCAACTATATTCAAAGATATTTTTCCCAGGGGTAGCACCAAGCCAAAAAAAGAAAAATGACCTTCTTGGGTCAGTCTCCACAATTAGATCTAGTTCCTATGAGCTCAGAGTCATGGGGGTTAGAGGAAGAGCTGTGACATATATTACATTTTCATGTGTAAATGTCATCTTCTCAAGTAAACTACAATTGCCTTAAGAGCAGGAATTACAGCTTATCGATTCTTGTATACTCCTTACCTCCAGAGTGCCTAGAGCTCAGTCCTGAGCATCTAGTAGGTATTAATAATTTCTGGTTCACTTAGTGAATGGTAATAGAAATTATATAGTCATGGTACCGATGGTCTGCTATGCACCATGGTGTAAGATATATATGTGGCTCTGACTTTCAGAGGCTGATATTCATGTAGGGGATTCTGTGAAGCAAACCAGGTTAATCCTCCTCACTCCCCCAATAACACTTGGGCAACCCCGACCATATCATCTCCCAGGCCAAATACTCATTCCTTCTTCTCCCTTGTCACAGGCCTCAACAGTGCTTTCCTATGGGAACAGTGATAGTTTGGTATAGCATTTTCCCCTCTCCCTCCTAGAAGCTGGCAGAGAGGATTGGATTGAAGACACAAGACCTGGTAGATGCTTCTCTGGGCTCCCTGACTGGCTAGAAAGCAGATGCTTTCTTCCCCTCCCCCATTATGGACAAGACCCTGTGTGCTATCTGACCCCAACACTATCCCACCTCATCCTCCATTCCCCAGCTTACTCCCTGTGTCTCTTTTTAGGAACAGAGCACAGATGGCCAGTGGCTCCATTGCTTCCATGGATCCCTTGAACCTGTCCTGGTATGATGATGACCTGGACGGCCGGAATTGGTCCCAGTCCTTGAATGGGTCTGAGGAAAAGGCAGACAAGCCCCACTACAACTACTATGCCATGCTGCTCACTCTGCTCATCTTCGTCATCATCTTCGGTAATGTGCTAGTGTGCATGGCTGTGTCTCGAGAGAAGGCGCTCCAGACTACCACCAACTATTTAATCGTCAGCCTTGCTGTGGCTGACCTCCTTGTGGCCACGCTAGTCATGCCCTGGGTCGTCTACCTGGAGGTAGGTCTGCATCCTTACCCACCCTTTTTCTCTTCCCATACTCTTACCCCCTTCAGAAGAGTAATGGGGTATCAGAACCAGGCTCCCAGTTCACACCATTAAATCACCATGTAGCTTTAATATGTGTCTTCACCTTCTTAGGCTTCATCTTCCTTCCTCTGTAAAATAGGGAGGGAGTATACTTCACCTTTTCAACTCCTCATTTTTGCGAAACGTTAGGACTTGGCTAATCCCATAGCTCTTAGTAACACAGTAGAAACCATGGCACCACAAGATGTGACAACTTCCTAGGAGAGAAAGCCATATGATGCTTTTCTTTCCAAGTCTCCCATCAGACTCCTGAAAGGATTTGGCAAGAACTGGCTTAGGTTAGGTGGATCAGTACGGTCTGCTCTACTATTCATTTAATGATTGAGGGCTTGGATCCTTCCTGTGCCCTCTGTTTATGTTGGAATCTTCTTCTATCCACTTACAAAGAAACCTCAAGTATGGCTCAAGTTTGAAGTAGAAAAAGAGAGGGGGTTAGTTGTACAAAGACAGTTCCTTTTGGAAGCATTAATTCAGGGATGCAGGAAGAGATGATAGTCAGTGGAACTTCAAGCTGCCATCTTGGTAACATTTGGGTGAAAGGAATGGGTTTAAAGGTAAGCATTGTCCCATGCGAATTGTGGAATCAGTAGTGATGGAGGGTTCCTAGACATGTTCTTTCTCCTGCTATACTTTCTGACCTTTCTGCTACTTCCTGAAAGGTAGCGGTACTATAATGGAAAGAGAATTCGATTTCCTGTTAGAGACTGCTTATATATGTATGTGTGTACACGTATGTAATACATAATATGCTCCATGATATATTAATATACTATCTAGCAGATGAAATATACTACATAAGATATAATATGTACCATAATCAAGGCTAGCTATCAATATATGATTAGACAGGGCTAGAACAAAGTGAGATCTGGGGGCCAAAGTAGAAGGTCATTCCAGACCAAAAGCTAATAACATTTTCTTGCTTCAGATGAGCACATACAACAGCCAACATCCATGTAGATAGTCCTCTGTAATTTACAAAATATTCTCTTTAAAACCACCAAGTAGTACAAATATTAATATTTCCATTTTGTAGATCAGGCACTGAAGTGAAGTCACTTTACCCAAGGTCACATGACTGATGAATGGGAGAACCAATACTCAAATTCAGTTCAATTCAATGAATTGTATGAAATGCCTACTATGTGCCAGACACTGTCTAAACTCTGTGGACACAAAAAGAGGAAAAAGACTGCCCCTGCCCTCAAGGAGCTTACAATGTAATGGGAGAGACAGTGTGTAAACAAATATGGACAAAACAAGCTATACACAAGATAAATAGGAAATAATCAACAGAGGAATTAACAGGAATCAAGAGAAAAGGTGGGATTTTAGTTGGAGCTTAAAGAAAGGCAGCTCAGTAGTCTGAGCTTTGACCTAAGGCCCAGAGCTCTTTCCATTGTACCTGAGTTCCAGCCCCTGAACTATATTGCTTTTCCCCTGACCTAATCAAGGCCAATTTCATTACACAGCTCTGTCAAGAGAAGAGTCCTAGATCCCCAGAGACAAGGCAGAGGCCACTGCTGCAAGGGAGGAGCTGCCCTGCCGGGCCGTAATTGGCTAATGCAGGGCAGGGCAGCCCCAACATCCCAGGGTGGGGATGCGGGTAGTGGGTCATACAGGAGCTGCAAAAGAGAGGAATTGGTGAGCAAGCATTGTCCCTCCCCCAACTTCTGCCCATGATGCCTCTTCTCTGGGATTCACAGACTCAGGGTGAGGAGACTGGACAGTGAGGGGTGGGTCTGATAGCTTCATCCATGCATATGTTAATAGGTTCAGTTGCTGCCTGAGCTTCTCAGCAGCTCTGGGAACAAGAGGGTGGTAGATGGAAGATGTACCTTGTGGTGACTGCTCAACCCCTGATGCAAACAGGGCTAAAGGGTGAGGAGTCAGTGTTCTAGGGAGTTTCTATGGTCCAGAATCAGGTCATTAAAATGATGACCTGACTCTCTCCCTTAGAACCATAACCAGGACCTAGTGGTCTCCCATTGGGAGTTCTCACACTCCACAGAGCAGGCAGCTCAAGTCTCACCTTCTTTCCTGCTCAGGTTTTTAAAGCAGAAAGAAAAATGAGAGGGAGTCACCAACCCCAGCCTTAGGTTTTACTGCCCATATGCGCTTAAGGGAAGATATTGCCATTATTCTGATGGCCCCAACCATAGAGTTGGCAGCAGTCTCCAGGATCTGCGTGAATACATAGGCTCTGTTGGTACCAGGAATGCTTGCCCCTGTTAACATTCCCCAGATAGGCTCTATCAAGACCTCTGGGCTTGAATCCAGCTACAGTAGATAAAGGGATAAACTTGGAGTCAGTAAAATCTGAGTTCAAATCCTACCTCGAATACTTACTAGAGATGTTACCCAGGGCAAATCACCAATAACAGTACCCACCTTGTAGGATTGTCAAGAAGATCAACTGAAATAAATATATAAAGTCCTTTGCAAACCTTAAACTGCTAGATATGTATTTAACTATTGCTATCATCATCATCATCATCACCATTGTTCTCATAGCTCCACTCACTAGGCATCACTACAGTAATAACCCGTGTCCCAGAACTCTAAGTGTGAGGGAGTTTAAACAGTCCCAACCCAATCATCATTCTGCCTACCATTAAAAGACTTAACAAAGCTTTTCCCTAACATCAACACTTCAAGGTAGGTAGTAAAGAATTGCCATCTTCATTTTGTAGATGATGAAACTGAGAGGTTGTCAGACTTACTTATGGTCACACAGGGGCCATCACAGCTCAGATATGACTCCAGCTCTCCTGGCTCCAAATCTGGGTGTTTTTCCATGACATAATAGTTGTCTCTTCTAGGCTACACTGTTTATAAGCCAGATCACACCTAACCTATCCCAGACTGACGGTGGAACAGCTTATTTCTTTAAGATGACTAAGGGAAAAAGATGTCACAGTCTTCCTTAGTCACCCCTTCCCATGTCTTATAATCCTTAATCCTAAAAAAGTTCTTACTTAGATGGACCTAAGTCCATCTTCTCCAATTGAAACCAATGTCCATAACAAAACCCCTATTGGAAGGAACCATTGTCCACAGGAAAGAGTCCTCCCTCTCTCTGTTCTTTGGGAAATAGACATATTTAATGTCTCTCATTTATGTTGAATATCAGGACAGCAGATGTAAAAAAAATAAGTAAATAAGAGGTTAGCAAGCAAACCTGGCCTGCGCCAAGATTAGAAGGCTACGCAGCAGAGGCTAGAAAGAGTGGCTGTTCGTAGCAAAAAGGTAAAAACTTTGCACCTGGTGCAAGAAACATCCTGTTAGCATAAATTATTCCCCACTCCCCATCCACCACCTGAGACACAGCCATGGATTCCCAAATAAACTGAGTTACTCACCTCAGAATTCTGGGGAAAGAGCAATAAGAAGTCACCAGAAGATAGGAATTTGTTGTTGTTCAGTCTTTTTCAGTTCTGTCTGACTCTCCATGACCTCATTTGGGATTTTCTTGGCAGAGATACCAGAGTGGTTGGCCATTTCCTTCTCCAGCTCGTTTGACAGATGAGCAAACTGAGGCAAACAAGGTTAAGTAACTTGCCCAAGGTCACACAGCTACTAAGTGTCTAAGGCCAGATTTCAACTCATGAAGATGAGTCTCCCTGACTCTGGGCCCAGTCCTCGATCCACTACATCACCTAGAGATCATTCTGTCTGTTTCTGATTTGGATTCTGATCTGGGGCAAATCACAACCTCTCTGGGCTTCAATTTCCTTGATTGACAAAGGGGGGCAGTATGTTAGATAAGCTCTGATGATCTTGTCCACCTCTGAATCTATGATTTTATGAGTCAGAAACCAAATGTGAAAGCCTGGATTAGTGGCCTTTGAATTCTTTTGATTGAACCCTCATTAGTCAATATATATAAATATAAATATAAATACATGTATACAAAAATATATTTGGTGGTAGTTGTGGTGGTTATTCTGGGGGAAGGGTGTCAGGCTTAGAAGGGGGAAATCTGAGAGCTTCAGGTGGGGATGGAGGGAGTAATGGGCCACGTAGCAGGTAAAGGGAAGGTGCAATTGTATTGGAGTTGGCCCCTTGATTGACTATCGCCTGTCTTCCAACTCCACAGATAGTCAATTGCACACTTAGGGGCTCCTGGCCACCACTTTGGAGAATCCTGATCTAAAAGGGAAGGTGTGCAGTGATATGAGGAATGAAGGCAGAAAAAAGACTACAGAACTTCTGGGATGCCTCTGTAACTCACCCAGACATCTTTACCCAGTCAAACACATATCCAAAGTTCCCTGAGGCACAGGTGTGTCTGGCACTCCCTGTTGCACTGTCTGAGATACAGGAATGAAATGACCAAAGATCCCAGGGGCTCCCTGGGCATCCCTTAGCTTTGCCCTGTTCCCTATCAAGTAATGGCCCAGCCTCAGAATCTCCCAGGGGTTAGGGAAATAATATTCTCTTGTTCCTACTCAGGACCTGTAAGAAAGAGACTTGGCCTATGCTTTGTGAACCAGTCCCACCCCAGGAGAAAAATATCTAGCCTGGTTCCCTCTAAAGTCATAACTAACTATAAATCTTAGCCCTCTGGGTGAAGGGTCAGTGTAAGGAAGTATAGCAGATAGAGTGCTGGACTTGAAGTTATTCAGCAAGACCTGGGTTGGAATCCCACCTCTGGCATTTATACTCATGTAACCCTGGGCTATATGACCCTTGATCTCTCTCAGCCTTAGGTTCATTTTTCTTTTTTATAAATGAAGGAGTTTGGATTTACTGACCTCTAAAGTCCCATAATCCTAAGAAGGGAACTGGGGCAGACTACCTACAAGGGAATTAAGGTTTGGAATTGGCCGGGGCCAGAAGGAGAGTGAGAAACAGAGATACAGCTGACAATGTGACCATGGAAGTGGTCCAGGGGATAGACCTTTCTCAGCTCTGCTAACTCACAAGCCTCACTCTTTCCCAAAATCCATCTTTGCCCCCTCCTGGAAGTACTTAACCACAAATATCAGTGCCTAAGAGAAAGTCTTGCCTGACCTACCCTAGTTACAGTTTGCTCCCTATTTACATAGGAACACAGAATCCTAGATTTATAGCTTAACCTTCTAAATTATTCTAAATTCTAAATTATCTGTTTAAATCTAAGCTCCCAGACATTTAAATGTCTCTCAGGCCCTCAAATCACAAATTCTTGCTTGTAAGAAATCAAGCTTGAATGAAGCAAGAGCATTAGCAATCTACATCAGTGTGGTGTCATGGAAAGAGTACTGGACTGGAACATTGGACTGAGTTCTTGACTTAGCTCTTTCGCTAGTTGTCCATGGGAACTTGGATGAATTATTTTGCTTCTCTGGCCCTCAGTTTCCTCATCTGTAAAATTAGGAATGAATGCTAAGATTCCTTCCAGATATAAAATTCTATGAGTCTACCATTTGACTACCTTTTTTTCTCTAGCCTCCTACGCAGTGAGACATTCTTTGAGTTTAAAAGGGCTTAGCACCTAGGAAAGGTAAAAAAAAAAAAAGGGCCATTATGAATGAATAAATGGAAAGTCATTATTAAACACTTCCTAACTCTAGCTATATTCTTAAACTTCAATCCTGGGTAGCTAAGTGGCATAGTAGAAACAGTACTGGACCTGGGATCAGGTCCTCAATGTAAAGCCAAGCATGAGCAGCTTTCCAGAGGACTGCTTCTGTGAACAGCTTTAAGGTTCTGATTACATAATATAGTGAACTCTCTATTCAGCAGTAAATTAAAGCAAAATATTCACAGAAACCAAAGTACAGCATTCAAAATGTTATGACATAACAATTTATCACTAAAGTGGCCACATAGTCTTCACCAAAGTGGCCTCATAGCTTTAAAAAAAGTACAATCATTCAGTAAGTCCTTAACTCAATCATCCTTAAGGAGCAGGCCTCCTTAAGGGACACAAAGTACAAAGGTCAAAGTTCTCTACCACTAGGTCACAGTAAATCATAATCTTCTCAGTCAGCATTAAGTACCCAAGAAGAGGTCTTTTCATCTTGACTCGAGGCTGGCTCTCAGATTCCATGGTTCCTCTTCCATGGGATCCAGCTCCTGCTTGAATCTACCCAATTGTCACCTGGATCCACAGGCAGGTAGCTCTCAGCTCCTCATCTAGCTCTGTGTCCAGTTTCTCATCCAGTTCCCTTTTCATAACGAAGCTCACAGTGTCCAGTCCATCTCAAGTCCTTCATATTTCCTGTTTTGGGGAAGACAAAACTCAACAGAAGCACAATAACATTCATATACATTGCCAGCACCATCATCAATTCACTATCTGCCTGTGAAATTAGCAGAGACCCACCAACAAGGTCTCAGAACTCAACACACATCACAAACAAAAATCAACACAGACAGAAGAGACAGAGTACCACCACTACAAATGTTCCCTTCCCAAAATCCGCCACCACAAGTGCTCTCTCAGTTCTGCTCTCTCCCAGCCTGAGCTTCTCCTCATATATGGTCATTAAGCTCCTCTCTGTTCTGCCCCTTCTTGTTGCATCAGCAACAAGGGTTCACAAGTTCTGTTTTTTAACAAAGACTTGATATAATCATGGGCAAGGCTTAAAAGAAACTTGAACTGAAACAAGGTGCTAAATAATTACATAACTGAAACAAGATGTTAACTATTTCTTTGCTTGCCATTACACCCCGATACTTACAATGTGACCCTGGGCAAATGACTCAACCTCTCTCAGCCTCATTTTTCTCTCCTGTAAAATGGGAATAATAATAATAATAGTACCTTCCTCCCAGATATAACTATATAAAGCACCTGTGAACCACAAAGTCCTATATAATAGCTATTATTATTTCTGTTCTCTCTAAAATCTTTTGGTGATCTCATAAGTCATAGGTTTAACTGTCATCTCTAGGCATGTGGTTCTGAGATCTATGTATTTTCATATAGAAAATAATCCTTTTTCTCTCTCTCTTTCTCCCTCCTCCCCCACCATCTCTGTCTCTGTCTCTCCCTCTGTGTCTCTGTTTCTTTCTCCTCCTTTCTCTCTCTGTCTTCCTGTCTTTCTCCCTCCCCCATCTTTCTCTTCTCTCTCTTTCTCTGTCTGTTTTTCTCTCTCCCTCCTCTATCTCATCTCTTCTCTCTCTCTCTTTTTCTCTCTCTCTCTTTCTCTCTATCTGTCTTCCCCTCTCTCCAATCCTGCCTTACCAACAACCTATTTGATATTTCCAACTGGATATCTAATAATAGGCTTCTCAAGATCAACATATCCCAAACAGAATTCATTATCTTTACCTAAAACCTTCTCTACTATCAAATCTCCCCATTTCTGGCATCCTCATTCTTCTACTTATCCAGGTTCATAATCTTAACATCCTCAGTTCCACCCTCTCTCTCACCCAACATATCTATGTAGTTGCTAGATTTTATCATTTCTACCTCCACTACATCTCTCACTTCTATCCCTTTTTGGTCTATTGCAAAATTACCACCTTAGTGCAGGTTTGGCTTAAACTATTGTAATGACCTCCTAATTAGTCTCCCTGCCTCAAGTCTTTCTCCTTGTTAATACATCCTCTACTGGGTTACCAAAGTGATTTTCCTCAAGCACAGATCTGACCACATTACTCTCCCACTCAGCAAACCCCACTGGTTCCCTGTTGCTTCTAGGAAAAAATAGAAAATCTTTTGTTTGGCTTGGAGCACCATATCTTGCCAGCCTTATTATATATTGCTCCCCTTCCCACACTCTGTGGTCCAGCCAAACTGAACTTTTCTCTTTTCTTCACACATAGCACTTCATCTCTTGTTTGCTTGCCTTTTCATCACATTCTACCCTCATTTACACGTCACTGAATCCCTAAGTAGTTCAGCCTGAGGGGTTGGGGAAGAGGGAAATTAGACCAGCCATAAGAGAGACCTCTAATTTGCTTACTTCAAGACAGCTTAAAAATCATCTTCTCCAAAAAGCCTTTCCTGACCCATCCAGCTGCTAGGGCCCCCTCTCCCTCCCTAAGCACCTTCTATTTATTTTACATATAGGTACTTGTTGTCTCATTCAAAGAACATAAGCTTCTTGAGGTCAAGGACTGTTTCATTATTGTCATTACATGTCTAGTGTCTAGCCTCTGTCTGACACTTGGTTTATGCTTAATAAATGCTTTCTTATTAATTGATTGATTACTTTGTGCCAGGTAGTACACATACAAAAGTGGCATAGTCATTCCCCTCAAGGAGATTACATTCTGATAAATAGGAGGAAAGGTGAGATAGCAAGGAGGAGGGGGTGTCAGGAAAGTCACAGGATTGAAAGGTGAGTTGATCCACAGGGCAATACTTTGACACACCATTTTTAGGAACTCTGGTAATATGGTAACATTGATTTGATTACTGAGACCAGAGCAACAGGTGGCAAGAGGGAGGACATACATCGGCAGAGAGCAATGTGGGTAGTTTGGATGGATGTGAAGAGTGGTCTAGCCTGGAGGTCTGGGGATCACTGCATAAAGTGATCTAGCTGAATGGGTGCTCATTACCTTACCAATCCAGACAACTAGACACCTGAGTGGGCATTCCAAAGTGAAGTGGCTTACCCTTCCCTCAAATTGGGGATATTTACCTGTTTCTCAGGTCCAGAAATTCTACTCTAAATAAGGTGAGAACAGAGTGAATGGCAAGATGGTTGGGCTGACTGGGTTGGCTGGGATATGGAATAGGATCACATGAAAGAAACTTTATTTTCATCATCTATTATTTCTCTGTGTCTCCTGTAAGCCTAGGTAGGATGGGAATAGGAAAGAAAGGGAAAAGGTATTTAATAAGTGTCTGCTATTCGCTAGGCACTATGCCAAAAGCTTTGCAAATACTCTCATCTGATCCTCAAAACATCCTGGTGAGATAGGTGCTATTTATCCCCATTTTTGCAAATGAGGAAACTGAGGCAGACAGGCAGCAGTTAAGTGACTGACCAGGATCACACAACTAGTACGTGTCTGAGGTAGGATTTGAACTCACCTTCCTGATTCCAAGACCAATATTCTGACCCACTACCCCATCTAGCTATCTCTAATAACCTGTCCCTCTTCACATAGATAAGTATATGATGCCCCATCACTGTTGGCACAATGCCCAAATCCCTTTCCCTAGAGAAAGCTTCTGAGGCTGGGAAGCAGCTGCCAGCTAATGAGGGCTGGGCAAAGTGTCCTTTGCAGGTAAAAAAATGTGCTCCTATTCTGACTGTTTTTCCCCTCCTCCCTCCCCTCTTCCCACAAGCCTTATGATGGCCCATCCAGCTGTCACTCAGCTATCATTAAAGAGCCTCCCCCCCAATCTTGTTAGCACATCTCTCTCTCAAACAGTTCCCAGTGAAGATCAGGAAGCCCAGGAGAAGAATCTTCAAGTTAGCTTTCTATTTCAGAACCCAAACAATAATACCCTGGGGGAAGGTTTCCTGTCTTCCAGGGAGAGGCTTCTCTCCTTGGCATCTGGTGATAGCTGCTCCAATGCCCACTATCGGGCTTAAATGCTGAGTTTGGTTTCATGCCCCAGAGCCCGAGAAAGCAGTGACTGGAACAGGACAAGTTATAATTAGTCTCCACATTATGACATGTGTCAGAGTCAGCACTACTCAACTCCACTTCTCAGGGAGGGAGAGGGAAACATTTCTTTCTTTCTTGTTCCATTTTTTTTCCTTCTATTGTTAAAAGCAAAAAAAAAAAAAAAATCAGCCCAGGTCTATGAGCTTTTTGGGGAAGTTGTAACCTAACCTTCTTCCCACTTAATCCCTATGGACTACATTTCAAATAGAGAGTTGTGCTTTAATTGTACCATTAAAGGTGTGGGTTAGTGCTGAAAGCCTTTCATTCCTCTCTAGGCTCTGCAGCAGGTCACAGAAGCCATCTCACCCTGGAAGATCTCTCCACCCTTGTAGTCCCTTCTTCTGAATGGTCACTTCCTCCCAGAACCTCTCTTTAAGGAAAATGCTCAGGCTAACTCCATTAACTTCTCCATTCCTCTTTAAGCTCCATTCCTGACTCTATGGACATTCTTCACTATGCCTCTGCACAGTATCTTCACCCTCCCTCCCTTCTTCCCCATTCAGTTTCTTTTTATGTTATCTTCCTCCATTAAAATGTAAGCTCCTTGAGGGCAGGGCTTTTTTTTTGTTTTTTTTGCTTTTATTTGTATTTTCAGTTTAGCACAGTGTCTGGCATGTAGTAAAGGCTTAATAAGTGCTTATTGACTTGATTGTAGAAGGATTTCCTAACACTAGAGGGTTCGAGATATTAGAATATGACCAAGGCAAGGTTGTGACATCTTTTGCAGGGCTTTTTTGGCACCATAGAAAGATGGACAGAATTAGAATTGGCTTTGTCGCCTACTGGATGAATGACCTTGGGCAAATCACTTAATTTCTTTGAAGTTTGGTTTTGGTGTCAAGTCAACAAGCTTTTGTTAAGCCTTACTGACACTGGGCAAGTCACTAATTTGGTGTGATGTAATTCATTTTAACAAGTATCTATTGTCTACCAAGTGCTGGGCGCTATGCTTGGCACTCAGGATCCAAAGACAAAACAAAAACAAAATGAAACAAAAAAGCATTGTAAGATAAATAGCAAGTAATTTGGATGGTGATTACTAACAAGTGAGGAATCAGAAAAGAACCTCTAGTAGAAAGCAGAACTTGAATTGAGCCTTGAAGGGAACCAGTGCAAAAAATGCTGAACAAGGAATAGAGGATCCACCAAGAAATCTGGTCCTGCTGGTTTCTGCCTTAGTGACAAATTACATTACCTCTCTGGGCCTTAGTTTCCTCATCTGTAAAATGTGGGGATTAGACTAGATGATCTCTAAACTCCTTCCAGCTCCCAATCTATCTGTGACCTCTCAGAGCCTGAGTTTCTATATCTGTAAGATGGAGCCAACACCACCTGCACTAATCTATGTCATGGAGAATGGAGAAAGTAAAGAGTTTATAAACCACATAAGTGCTATGGAAATTTGAGTTGTTAACATATTGTTGTTGTTGTTGATGGTGATGGTGATGATGGTGATGATGATGATGAAGATGGTGATGGTGAGGATGAAGATGGTGATGGTGATGGTGATGATCATGATGGTGATGGTGATGATAGTGGTGAGGATGAGGATGGTGATGGTGATGATCATGATGGTGATG